>BGZK01000530.1:0-369539 GCA_005406025.1 Eumeta japonica
GATAATATTAACAATGTACTATTTTTACTAAATAGGGGATACTAAAAAAATTGTAGGGGCAATGACTATTCAATCCGTGCCTATCCTACTGTATCAGCAGTAATCTTAAATATAATTCTTCGTTTCAAACACAATTATATTTACAACAAAATAATAGTAATTAATGTTATTATTAAATAAATACAACAGTCGCTATAGCTAGTTTTGCATAAACTTCATATTCTTGTTTACAGTTGTATATATTATATCTCCCTGTTATCTTAGGTGAGATTTTTTCAATAGAATATATGGACTTTATTCTGCATTCGCTTACTGGTATGTGGCGCACAATAATTTTTCCACAATTCTATATGGCCCTCGCATTAATTTAAAGGTTTCACCTACAATCCTTCTGTGCATATATACCATCACCGAATCTGCTACGTGGAAATTCACAAATATTTTATCCCTATCTTACCTTATTTTCTGTTTCACTTGCGTCTTTCTCATGTCCTAACAGCTTTATCAATAATGTTATTTACAAATACTTGTCTCTGAGCTACTTTATTTTAACATCGATTTATATTTCTTAACTGGGAATTATTTAATGGAAAATATGGCTCTCGACCGTATATTATTATATAGGGAATAATCCCTGTTTTTTTCTATGTAGTTACATTATATGAAAGTGTTTCTAAAGGCAAGAACACACACCGGCCTCTGGTTACTACCAACATACATCGATAACATTTGTATTTATTACCGCGCATGGACCTTCCAACGGGCCCTACTTCATAGTTACCAATCTTTTCTAAAAGGCCTTGGACGAAAATTGGTTGCAATCTAGCCTGATGGCTCACTTTCTTTCTTTACATAGCGGCATGATCTAAAGTATTTCTGAACCTATTTCTCAGCATTCTTCAAGAAATACCTTTGTTTGAACTTTCCCAACGTTTCAATTAAGACAAAATGCCTAGTGTCCAGGTTTACCATGCATTTTTTTAAAAACCTCTTCTATGCAGCTAGCTAAAACTATTACTTTGTTCTAACCAATTTATTCTTTTATATAGAATTTTATTTCTTACAAAAAAGGCCTATGTACGTGCCTGAGAAGTTATACTTCTTTATCATAATTAATAAACTATTGTTAATAACATGCACATAATCAATTACAATAAAATAATAAAGGGATTAGAGTGGGATAGTCGGTGGATAGTCGAGGAAGTCGATACAGTTGATAAAATTTAATTTAAATTTGAAAAATTAAATAAATAAATGTTTTTTCTTATACAAAGTTCAATACCAATTTCATATTTCTATTTGAAATTATGGTATTTATTAAGTAAAAAAAATCAAAATATGTTAACAGTATTTATAAGAATTTGGAAAATCGTATTAGTCCGAAAATTTTTTCTTCTAATGCAGATTCAAACGAGCCCGATTTCGAAATTCTAGGACCACGCTCCATCGATATAGATTGCGAGGAGTGCGGTATCAGAGATAGTAAATGGGGGAAGGTACGAAATCGCTAAGGTAGGGGGTGCTGAAGGGAGAGGGGATATACCTCTCGCCTGTATATGTTTACCTAGTTGGTGAGAGGAAACTTAAAAACAGAAAATAGAAAATAAGGAAAGGATATAATGCGGGGGATCGTAAGAGCACAGGAAATATGTTTATAAATAGGCAGGAAGTAAAGTGAAAAATCTACCCCTACAAGGGTCACCTAATTGGTGACCTAGGGAATATACATAAGAAAATAAATATAAAATAGGGGTTTAGTATTAAAGATATTACACTAATAATTATAAAGAGTTGAGCGCGAGAGGGCTAATATTTTAAAGACACCTAAATTGTGACCTAGGGACAAATTTTGAAATAAACTAGAAATAATACCAATCCATTGGAAATGATGCACCTACAAAATAATATAAATTTCTTATAATTATAAGCGCCACCTAGAAACAAACCTTATCGGCACATAAGTATTAGTGGTCTGAAGTTGCGCGGTATACCGCTTATAGGAACTTTATGCTATAGTTTTCATATCACCGCGATAAAAATTTACTGTCATTATTTTTTCATAACGCCCTAACAGAATTATAACTTCAAAAATCTCGTTATCTTTATTCCTCTCTAATGCTTCTACAGAAAACCCACATAATTCATCACTACTCTGCTTTTCTACTAAAATCCTCACTGCAATTCTATACACCGCTAATTCAATCTCCTCCTCTACCGATTTCAAATCATTATTTTCTTTAAGTGAGTGTATAGAGAGAAAATCTGCTACTACGTTTAGACGTCTCCATGTATATACAATCTTAAAATCATACTCTTGTAGACGAAGCGCCCACCTATCTGACCTACCGTTAACGTTTTTATTTTCCTTTAACGTTCGCGCTCCATCGCGGAATATTTCTTTCCTAAGTCGCTCAATTTTCGCAATGCGTAAGCTACGAAATGCATCTTCTTCACCTATTTCTCCTTTTGCATCAACCATAGACCTAATGGTTCCCCGTTAGCATCTACAAATAATTGAGTTACTACTTTACCGTCGCTATTCTCAAAGCGTTTTAACACTGGGGGATTAGATAAGTGTTTCTTTAGTATTTCAAATGCCTCCTTACATTCCTTTGACCAATTAAACTTATTTTCCTATTTTTAAAATGTTGTCAATGGTAGTTTAGTGTGCGAGTAATTTTCTATAAATTTCCTATAATATGATGTGAGTCTCAGAAATTATTTTAAATTCTTTGCATTTGACGACCTCTCTAATTCGAACCCTGCACTAAACTTCAGTTTGGAAGGCTTATTCTCTTTCCACTAGCTCCACACTCCAGAACTGTCACCAATTCGTAACCAAATGTACATTCTGAAGGTTTCACCGTCAAGTTCGCTTCCCTAAACCTATTTAGTACTTCCTTCAAAGCATCACAGAATTCTTCGAAGGTTTCCTTAGTTATTCTAAGATATAAGCTATATATGTTGTGGCATTTGTATACTTAATTCCAGCTAAAACTATATCCATCATTCTCTGAAAATTGGTCTGAGTCGTCTTCAACCCATACGTTTAAAGGAAAATTCTGAAATTCCTTAGGCTATCAAAAAAGCAGTCTTCTGACTATCTTTTTCATTAATTACCATTTGAAAATAGCCCAATAATAAGTCTAAGTCAGTGAAATACTTAGTTTTGCTTAAATAAATTATTAACTTTTCAATTCTCGGTACAGATTAGGAGTTTGAAATATGGGTTTCCTAAAATCTAAAACAAAATCTTACTAACACCACGTCGAGTTGGAACTTTTTGAACCTATTGACCATGGGTACAAAATGGATGATAATGCAATAATATTTTCTACCTGTTGGTCAATAGTTTCGCGTTGTCTCATAGACACTCTATATGGCGGCTTAAGGAGAGGTACATCATATGTTTTGATCTCCATCTCAAAACCTGAATGTTTTAATAACTGAAACTAATAAAATGTTCCACCAAAACCCCTTCTAATTTCTCTTGCTAACAGATAATTAAATCTTTATTTGTATTCAAATCACTTAGGTTCCACTACTTCTCTGGCACAAAAACGAGAGCTAAGTTGTGTACCGACAGGTATTTTTCATTCTGACCAATTCACTTTTCGAAGTATGTCTTCACGAATGACGATACCTTTTGCTCCGTGCGCGCCGGCATGTGAGACAACAACGGTGCACAAAATCCTTTCTTACTGAATATAAATTTATACTCATTATAATCTACATACAACCGTACACAAAACAAAATACAACCGTTTTGCCTCATAAAATACATTCCCAAACTAGATCTCAATGCAAATCCTTTACAACATAAAACGTTTGTTCAAACTTTAGTTGCATTTACACGTAATTCTATTGACGTGAGCTTGATAATATTCAAAATTGACCCACTTACCACTTTTAAGACAACTCAAGACTTTGAAAGTTTACAAATCTTATCAAAGTCTTATAATTTTCGCGTCTGATATTGTAAAAAGCTGTCCGTATTTCATATTTAATTTTTTTTCTACTCTTTTATGATTTCTTTATACGTCTTTTCGGTGCTGTCAATAATTAAAAAATTTGGTCTGGTCAGCGTGTACAGACTTAAGCCCACTTTTTTTCTGTTGCTCGCTTAAATTCCTCAACATGCCAATGTTTCGTAGTTTTTATAAAATTCTTCGAAATCCCCTTTGGGTGAGCCTTGAAAAACAGCTGCTATTTTATATGATATTTTCTTTCCATTCTTCAGTAGCTCGCACGTTTAGTCGGCGTGACTCTACCAATGTAAAACGGCTGTAGCCCTAGAGATTTCACATTCTCGATACTCAGGATCTTCAGTTAAACGCGGGAGGTAGCAATATGAACTATATTTATTCGTTTACTTTTCAAATATATTCAGCGATATATATAACTTCAATAAGATAGTAATTATAAACAACTCCTTTTTTTTATTACTATTAGAGTCCATGACTTTTCGTAGACAAGCCTCGTCTACTTTAGGTTTGCTATTTGATTAACATTTCATTCATTGAAATCCAGATATGGACCTGACGGTCGGTTCGCCCCGCACAGAGGCCGGACGCCTCGCGCGCCGCTCCTCCATTATAATATTATCACGAGTATTCGTCTCACATTTTTAGAACATATTTGAGTTTTTTGAAATGATGATTGTCTATGCTTTATTGCATATGAACCACGCTGCCTCCACTTTCTAGCTTTCCCAAGAGTAAGAGTTCTTTCGAGTACATATAACCTTCACTATGTGACTTGATAAGATATTTAATATTTATTTTTTTAAATTTTAGTTCAATATTTTACAAAATGCTCGTTTTTATTATTATTTTTTGTTTATTTTATTTTAATAGAAATATAAATATGTTTTTTTTTTTTCTTTTTTGTGACTAACATAATATTATCTGTTGTTTATATTAAGTATTAGATACTAAGAGTTAAATAACTTAACATTCAAATACTTATATTTTCAAATTAGTTTCAATAAATTTTATTTATTTCTTTAAAAGTACGAAAAATAATTATAGGTGTTACTTGTTACTAAATTTCTTTTTTCGCAAGAAAGTACCATTTCTAGCATAATAAAGGCAAGGTCTGTACCTTACCTTTATTCTGCTAGAAGAGAGATTAAAAGATTAACAGTCGACCCTTCATAAATCAAAATATGTCGCATGCTAAGATGTTGCATGCTACGATCAGGAGTGAAGTTGAGACAATATAGAGTTTAGTTGCTTGAGGGACCGCATTACTTTATCGGCTTTACTATTTTCGTATGACGGTCTTTGGAAAGCCATACTTTTGACATAAATACATGAACGTTTTCTTTTTCAGGAATGACGTGCACGCCAAAAATTCGAAAAAAAGTGCAAATTGGTTACAAGGAGACGGATATTTCTCGAAAACTAAAATTGATTGCCATTAGGTGAAATCATAATCATATAGTTAATTTAGGCCGCTCAAGTGAACAAAGATGAACTGAAAATTATAAAAATCTGCGGCGCGCGGTTATAGTTTGACTTATAACTTCGGAATTGATGACGTATATAAGTGGTTTCAGTGCCATCCGAGAGTTGTGAATCTGCTCCTCTAGCTCTAAATATTAAGCGATATAAAACAGGAAATTCGATATATTAACATAAAAATGCCACGATGCTTCATAGAAAAAAAAATGCCACGCTCGAAAGTGAAAAAACGGC
This sequence comes from Eumeta japonica, assembly GCA_005406025.1. Taxonomy (NCBI): domain Eukaryota; kingdom Metazoa; phylum Arthropoda; class Insecta; order Lepidoptera; family Psychidae; genus Eumeta; species Eumeta japonica. The sequence continues at coordinate 5,700 of BGZK01000530.1, forward strand.
GTGAATCCAAGCTCAATCGGGAAAACGTTTCAAAAGAACGGACTGCTAATGCGGAATGGCGTTGTTAGTACCGATTTTATTTTACTAGAAATTATGTTCCCAATTCTCATCTAAAATTTTATATGTTCAATATGACTGACGGCGGTAGCCTGATACTGCCTACTTACAATATTTATGTCACGCGGCTGAATTGATTACGATTGAAAATGCGGATCAGACAATTGAAAAACATACATTAAACACATTGATAACAGGTAAAGAATATTAGGAACTTTCTATGGAAACAACAATTTGTAGGGATGCCTTGTGTTTTCATAAAATTTCTATAAATATACAATTTTTCAAAGTGAGCTTAAAATAAATACTCAGTAAACATATCGTACTAATAAACAGCGTCGATGTAAAAAGATCGAGCTTTTACGCGGCGCGGCGGGCGGCGGGCGCCGGGGCGGGGCGGCCTGAGGGTTATTGGTTCCGCAGAGCGAGTCGCATTATCGAGTGAGGCACTCATCGTTGTTACAAAGATACTCCTTATCTGGCACTCTCATGAATATCAAATTCCGACTTCCCCCTTTTTAGGATACCACAAGTCAAACATTAGCGAACCCTTGTAATTTCGTCACGTCCGGCCTCCCTCAGAGGCGCCTACTCACCTCCTACGAAACTTGCGAGACTTTTCATATGATGTTTCACCGGAGCGTAGTTTTTAAAGATTGTCAATTACAATAAAAATGAATAAAAGTGGCTTTTATCGGGAGGATCTAATATTTTTTAAAGGCTTTATTATTTTTATTCTTTAAAAATACTCATATTTATAAGGTTGTTGATTCTTATCGAAAATGTGTAATCGTTAAATGTGAAAAGCAAAAATAAAGTTGAAATTGTTAAGAAGGAAATATAGGCCATTGAATTTTATAATGAATGTTTTTCAAAATAATTAAATGTACAAAAGGAAATTTTTAACATAATGTCGCTCCCGAAGTTTGACGATAATGTCTTATAACATTTAATATAAATATGTAATTAAAACAGCAACGTTTTAACTATTTTTATTGTTATTTAATGTCATTCAATCTTATTCAATTCAAGTAAGAGAATTCTTATATACAAAAAGCATTTCATTTCTAATATTTTGAACGTACAAAAGTTTTTATGACAATTTTAAAAGTGTTAATTATTTTAGATGGTTTCGATTCAAATTAAAAAATAAGTCAATGACGAATATCTTTCGATGTGTTTATGTATTAGTTTTCCAGACTTATATTCCATATTTTTTATAGAATTATCGAAGGGCAAACGAGCATGCAAGCCATCAGCGTATAGGTGGTCACCGCTGTCCACGTACACTCGTGACTCCTGAGAAGTCACCAGTGCGTTGCCTGCCTCTGGACAGAAATAGCATAAATATCTTATTCTTACCTCCATCATATGATAGAGAAAAATGGAAAGTGACGGTTGGAGGGAAGTTGCGGGGTGATGGAGGGAAAGTGGGCCGACAGAACTTTCACTTACTGGACGAAATGAACTATGGAAACTGTCACTTCACGCCTGTATTCTGCGAGAGTGTGGCATTGCACGGGTCGGGCCGGCCCATTCACGAGCCGCAGGCGACTTGACCATAGCATGGCTCTACCACGATATTTTTTTTTATTCAGAAAGCCCATAATTGCAAAGTTTATCTTAAAACGTACGCATTTGAGTTTCTTTCATAATTTGCAACAACTTAGAAGTTGAAACAACCTATTTCGAATAATCACGTGAATGAGGAAAACGTTTAGTAGTTCGGGATAGGTTTCAAATTCACATTTGCTACAAAGCAAGTGGTGCTGTAACCAGTCGGATATCACTATAGCAGACGTGAGATATTGCTCGTTCTAGCTATTGCTTATTAGCGGTAAAATATTTATGCAATGTAATGTAAGATAATAATTGAGACCGCACCGTTCCTTTACCAGAACCTGAGTTTATAAAACATAGTCGTTAGTTTTAAGAAATAGGTCTTATTGAAGAGCGAAAGTCAATATCATGGCGTATCATTTATACATATAAAAAGTACCGTACAGGTAATTTAATTAATAGTGTTATTATTCAATAATACTACAGAATACTAACAGTATTTAATACAATTCGTACTTGCCGGTTTTTTTAAACGCATCATGTCTAGAGATTATCCATATTGCTTATCGTCAGTCAGTTATCATCTAAACAACTCTCAAAAAAAATCTAAACACATCGATTAAAACCCCCAGGTACAACCATAGCGTGACCACAATATTTCACACCCTGCGGAACCCTTCGTGCGCATTCGCCTCGATGCTCTCGGGCACGGCTTCCTATAAGTAATTTATTGTAATGCCAGACGCTAAGTGTATACAGAGTCAATACAAATTGTGTTACAGACGGCGTAATACGAAAGCACTCGCTTACAATTGTAGCAGGCGGGGCGCGGGGGGCGTTCGTAATGCGATCGTGCTGCCATCGGGAGATCACCGTTCTTGGGATGGGGTGTCCATCTGTTACAAGAGTAACATGTCGTGCAGGTGGAGATGCATTGTTAGTAAACGTGGTTTACGACTGACATATTATGTGAGCGATGGTAAACGCTCTTATGTTAGTTTAATGTATTTTATATGAGATTCACTAATTTATGTTTAGTCAGTTTAAATAGCAAAATATTACGTTGGTTGGTTCTTTGATTGATATTTTTACATTATTAGAGCCTGGTAGGTATATAATACACTCATTTTTTGTATGAATAATTGGTATATAAAATCTTTTTATCTGTTATTGTAGTGCACTACGTATATTCAGACAAAACGTCCGTATGCTTTGAAAAGTAAATATTTTTTTTTGTCTTATTATAATGACTACATGCTGCAATACAATTTTGTTTCGCCTTATACAACCAATAAGCTTAATTTGTCTAAATAGCCTCGATGTTTAAAGACTGGAAATCAATAGAATTCAGCGAGCGGGAGTAAGAGAAAACGGTTGGATTTCAAGTTAAAACTGAATTGAAAGTCATTCAACTAATCATAATCAAGACAAATAATATGAATTTATTGTTTTTATCAACTTAAAAACCAAAAAACATGCACACATACAGTATCTTAAATCAATTCATGACTTCAGACTATATAGTCGACTAACGTATAAAGGCAATTATATCTGATTTTTATGTGTGATGCTGAGTTTATATTTATTACTATTTCTCATAAACAATTCCGTATTTTTTAAATTTAATATTTTTTCATATATAAATTGAGATGTAAGAGTTAAGATTCCAATTTCCACACGAGAAGACACACGAGGTCCGATCTAGTAAGCTGCGTGAACGGCCCACGTTTGAAGCTAACCCACTTCTCCTTTAAATTCAATTTAACATAAATTAACTTGTACAAAGTAATTCTTAAGTTAAGTTAAAATTAATAATTGAAAGCTTAATATTTCGAAAATGGATCCCACAATCGAAAAATAGTTTTCACACACCATAATATTTTTGACGGGCTTTCCAACATCGGCCAACACAATGTGATTTAAGAGAAAGAAATAATCCCCACTATGTTAAGAGAAGGTACCTTAAATGTTTTTTAATGTTTTATTATATTATTATTAATTTGTATACCTGTATCAAATTACGTCTTGAGTTAAATTTTAGCACTAAGTATTTTTTGCGGACAAAAAGAGGGAAAGACAGATATTGCAGAATAATAGGGGTCACTTTTTGACTATGGAACCCTAAAAACTGAAGTTATAATAACAGAAAAAGTTTAGAAAAAAGTAGTGAAACAAGCAATAGTTCATGGAATTTTAAAATATATTATTACAGTGAAATGTAATACATTTGGCAGGTTCTTGTAAGTTCTTAAGAGTAGATCTAGCCATCATGCCAGTATGGTTACATGGTCGAGATCCTGTAAGGATAGGCTCTAATTCGTTTATAATAATAAAATAAAATGCCAGTCCAGGGGGGTCATAACGACAATGACACCCCCCCACCTAGATCCGCTACTGGTTTCCTTTTAATATAAACGTCAATACTGCTATATTTTATGACATATTAGAGAATGAACTATCTAGTCGCTATTTTAAGATATGGTTTTTGATGCGACGTCGACACGCATCAATAATCCGAAAATATGTACCTAAAATAGCAAATATACGAAAACTGTACAGTCTTCTAAAGCTCTTAATTGCGTCATCTGTCGTCGATTTCGTCTCTACAAACGTACGACTCTGAATAACTTCTACGTTCACAAACGAGAAAAGTTCTAAAACTGGAGCTACATTTTTTAAGTCAAAAGAGTTTCGACGGAGTGCTCTACAGAGGGATCGTCGACTATTCGTATTACAAAGCTCGTTGGAAGGTAACTTTTTAATCCACAGCCGTGGCGCGGCGCGCCGCCGGCCGCGACTCTATGCTAATAAGGCTCATGGCACATCGAGAAAGTCAAACCTCATTACAGTCCATTTATATTAAATCGCGGTAATATGTTGCCTTTCTATCGTACATAAATATAACTTTTATGCGTATGTGCAATTAAAAGAAACAACGGCCTTGGATACTTAAATTATGAATTTTTTGTTAGAAAAGAAAAGAAACTTACATGATTTATTTAGAGAATTTTATGAGAGTAAATTTTGTGGTTGACAATTTTAGTACTTTCGAAGAATTTGTGAGAATTTCTATTAGATTTCAATAGTGCATATCAAAATAGTACACACATTAATCGAGTGCACGATCCGTCACCTATTCCCTCTTCATCAGATGTATTATTCCTCTTCTATATCCTATAGACGTACCAAGAAAAATATAAAGAATGAATAACATAGCAAATGTTAGTAATAAAAACAATAAATAGTGTTATTTCGGAGTAAAGAAAGTAGTTGATGAAAAACAGAAAGAACGACTAACGTTACTGTCTGTAAAAGCCAACTACAGTGTGCGAAGAAAGGACAGTTTAAGAAATACGCGAAAAAATTTATGTACCCAGTTAAAGTATGTACACAAGATTATAACTTCGAAAAACCAAAAACGGGTTTGCTTGAAATGATGAATCATACTCAGTACAAACTAAGACTAATATTAACAGCAAATAGCCCAGAAATGATTTACAGATATAAATATACCGAGAGACGGAAATGGGTGCCTACTGGCCGAAAAAAATTAAGTGAAAGATTATTTGAAACATTATTTCAAAGTGTTTTCGCGTGTGAAGATAATTACAGGAGAAAATGTTATTATAATTGAATAAATGGATTTTGATAAACTCGAAAATTAAATAGGTACGAAAAAAAAACATGAAAGAAATAAGACGTGTGAGAACCGGGTATGCTGCTGGATATTATAGAGTTATGTCAGAGATTCTGAGCAGCAGCAAGGGTATAAAACCAAGTCTGCTGTACCAGCTCTATGATAAATGCTAGAAAAGTCGTTGGGTAATGGTGCCTGGTGATAATGACTACTGCAAAGCCATCATTGTGCCCAAATGTAAAGAAAAAGATAAGTTTGAATATATTAGTAACCTAAAAGTCTTCCTACCGTTGTTGTTAAACTGTATAGGAAAACTATTATTATAGATCTGGGATGCACAAGTGGGATTACAAAAAGGGATAGGGTGTATGGAACAAATTTTTTTTTTTTTAAATATAGAAAAGCTATAAAATACAATAGAGCTCTAATTCCTACGCTTATGTGTGACACTGAAGCTGGTTATGGCAAAAGAAAAAATAAAATAGAATCAACACCGTGGGGATGCAATCGCAACGTAATATGTGTAGAGTGTTTTTGAAACATAGATGCAGATACAGTAATATCAGAGAGTAGTGTGGTCTTAAAGAAGATGTATTCACTATAGTAGAAAAGGGAATTCTGCGATGGCTTGTCCATACGGAAAAAATGAATGTATAAGTCAAAGTAGACTTGTAAAACAAATTTATAGAGCAAAATTATATGATGAACAGTCGCGAAGGATCACTTTAGGAAATCTTATGACGAGCAAATTTGTGGCATATTATAAAAAGGACCAAATGTAAAGCATACGAAGCCAACAAGTTTGAATGTACCGTTTAATGGATTTCAGCGAAGCAATAGAGATATGCAAAGATCGTACCGTATGAGAAAGGGTCTCCGTTTACTGTTCTTAGAAGAAGACGTGAGTTAACAATAATAATAAGACAGATTTATCGGGTTCTAGTCGGTTAGAAATAATTTGGAAAAAAAATATATTGTACACAAAAAAGTCTCAAATTTCTAACTAACATTAGTGATCTTAAGCAGCGTTATAAGGCTCACAGTCTTTTTTCAAAGAACATTGAGTGACAAATTCAACAAAGCGACAAAGATATAAATACAGATTAAAATTGTTTTTTTCAGTGACTGGTTGCCTTAACATAATCTCCTACAAGTCGTGGAAAACTAAATCCTTTTAGGTGTCCTTGATAGTTTGAAAATACTTACTTACTAGATAACTTTGGGAAAATTGGTACATCATTTAAACAAGGGCACGTAAATCCTATACGTTGGTTCCATTATCTGTGTTAAAATAAATGGAACATACATTAACTGGTTTGGCATCCGTATATGTAGCAGACGAGGATTTGTAATGTCATCCTGGTTGTTCACCTGTTCAGGAATAGTTAGTTATCTGTATGAGTTAAAAGTATGAATGTGAACTGACAGTCACCAAGTTACCCCTTAAACGCTGACGAAATTATAAGTTAAATTAATTATTCTATGAAAAAAAGAATATGAAGGTTAATGTCATTGCGAATAAGGTCATTTTAAAAAAAAGTAAAAGCATGACAAATACTGGAAGGAAGTGAGCGAATTGAACCAACAAAACCGTTTCTTATTTAAGTATTTTGCTTAGAAAACAAATTAAACGTAATAGAGATATTTAAAAGAGAATAAATAACGGAAAGAATATGAATGGAGAATCACTTGCAATTATATCTAAATATTAAAAATGTCTCACAATAAACGCTTTTCAATATCTTTAGTCCCTATCTCTGGTCGTTATATACATATAAAGCAGTAAAATATGAGTTACAGAATAAACTTGAAAGTAGAATTACTATGGTGGATACATGAAAGACTCTTACTCCTTAAAAAGTACTGTGAAGTGTCCTAAAACGATGAATATAAGAATAGCGGTTCAAAAATCGGTCTGGTTTGACAATATAGGTAGTGATTAACAAAGTAGTAAAAACCTATATTGAATTTTGTCAATTTAGAAGGGATAAATGAGATTAGGCAGGCGAAAGAAATCTATAGATCAAATGTATGGAAAGGCAGGTAAGACACGCTCCAGGAAATATTACGCTGACAAAATTCATGGCATATTGAAAATGGAAAAATTTTAAGCAACAAAAACTAAACGACTTGCATGAAGTAATAGATGAATGTCAGTGTAGTAAGAAAGGTATAGAAATATTCTACCATATTGAGAGCTTTAATCTCTGCTTACCTTTTTGCAAAATAGGCGTGAGTATATTAATAAAAAAAAAATAAACAAACTGAAAATAATTCATCAAATGAAAGTCAGATTCGCTTACAAAAGGATTCATAATGTTATACTTTCTGAAAATGAGGGGGGACGGGAATAGCTTAAAAAAGGGATCAGAATGAGTTTTGACATTAACAAATTATTACATATTTTTCGATTTGTGTGAATATTTGCTTTTTTGTTTAGGAATAGTAATTTTCACATATTTTAGAGTTTCATTCAAAAGTTAATGCGAAGAGAACTAAGTTGAAATTCGAGTTTGTAAATATTTAAACACAAATGCCATCACGAGTTGTATATAATAAAATATATTATATATAAGATGAGCCATATTGTGATGTTAAAAGATACAACATGAGCAGGTACGGCATTCTGATTCTAAATAGGTAATAGAAATACATAATTGTAATACCAGCTCTATACATAATTCACACTTTATACATAAATTTTATATACACAAAACTATAAAACTACAAAACATAAAACTATATATACAAAAGTATATACATAAATTCACACTATAAATACGAAATTCACACCCATTTTTTCGTAAAAAAAATATTTTACTGAAGTATTAAATACCGGAGCTCGCGTTGCGGTAGGCGGCCAGCCCGATCAAGCCGCTGCGAGCCAACGAATACGTATCTAATTAATTTTCTGAACGACTGTACATTTTGCTTATTTTATTTTTACTATTTATATATACTAAAGTATTTGTTATACATATCCGGACACGTCGTATATTTCGTACGGTAATCTATAAGAAATATCACAACACCAATTCGACTCTACTAGACAATGTTGACAATTGTGCATAGGTAATAAAAGACTTTCCGATCCACAATGACGATAAAGGGGAGCGCTCGCAGCTGAACGATCACCGTCCGCAGCCCTAATTGGGCGCTCCTGCGGCGCGGGCCGCTAATGGAAAATATCCGGAGCGAAACGCATCCTTATTACGTCCCCGCGACGCCCTAAAAGGGTGCCTCGCTTCTGTTTTCCATTATTTCGTTTGATGTTTTTCACAAAAATTTGAATCTTATAGTTAATTACATGATCGGTTTGGTTGAAACGGCGTACGTGTACTTAAATCATATTTTTAATCATAATCAACTTGATAGAGCTGAAATGGTGGGAAACGAATGAAATGAAAATGTTAGTGCACGAAAACTTAAGACGAGTCTGACTGTTATACGAGATATTTTGGCTTAAAGTCATCCAAATTAGTGCGATTAGATAGATGGTTAGTTGAATTTTGCTATCCTCTCATTCCAAAATAGACAATCTCTTAAATAAAAGTAGGTAATACAGAATACGGTGTGTTAAGCGATAGCGAATATTAATAATGTTAAAAATTTCTTTTTAATAATTTCCAAAAATTATCAATTACTCGTTTATAAAATTATATAATGTGAAGAGTATGAGACAATGTGAATGGTAACGACAAAAATGAAAAAAGATATTCGTTATTAGGCTAACGTTTAGAGTAGAAAGACGTTATCACGCTCAAAACACCCGCGGCCGTGCGAATGACCTAGCCTACTCTGTTGTGTTAGTTAAATCTTAGTTAATCGGTGAACTTAGTAAAACTGTTTGCAGCTACGGCTTGATTGCAAAGTAAATAAAAGAAAAATTACAGGTAGCACATATCAGCACGCGCTACTAGTATGAATGACCAAAAGTGACTGATCTCCTACAGTGTTGTCGCCTGTTACAGTCTTTTTGTATGCGTGCTTAGGGCTACGTGCATAAATAGTGCTTGCAGTTTTAAAAAGAATTAAATTCTATTGCACTACTTAATTTAAAGAATTGCACAGTATACAGGTGGCTTATTACAAAACAAGAAATACAATAACAAAAAGCACAATATTAAACAAAACATTTATCTACACAGCAGCAAAACAAGATGCTGACCGCTGCGACATAGGATATAAAGCACAAGATATTAACATTAATAGACAATAATAAGTAGTAGACGATAATATAATAGAACCATTTTTCCATAGAAAAAAATAGGGTTGGGTAGAAATCGAAGCTACTACTGCAGGTGTATTATTTCGTGAATTTGCTGAGCCTTCGTGAAAAAGTAATATTAGGTAAAGTAAAAACAAAAACCTTACTGATTTATTTATGTTTAACACTTTTTATCTTATTGAACCATCCACATCCATTACACCCAGTTTTGAGTCTATCCGAAGCAAAAGGCTCCGTGTATAATAAGGTTGTGCAGTAGAAAGCCTCGCTTGTCGCGATGATCGCTCAGTACTTTGACCTGGTTCGACCGTTTTCTGGGCTTCTCTTTTATAATACTAAAAAGATGATTTTTCTTAAATCTCAGAACTTGCTTTGGTCATTCGCGGACCAGCTGAAATGTTTTGTTTTTGGTGTCTCTTTCTATTAATTGGAAATTCTAATTGTAGAATGACGCCAAAAATTTCATTAATGAGAAAAACTGATTAATTTTTACTTACAACTACAGAAAATAGTTTATTCTTTGATATAAAGTTTCTTTAATGCAAATAAGTTTAGTAGCTTCGCCGTTAGGTCAGTTTAAACTGAGCAATAATCGCTCAACACTTCGTTTTCGGTACACGCTTGCGCAGTCTATGACACCATCGCGAGGTGTATATGGAGAGTCAAACACATATTTTTGTGTTGCCTTCAGATGGATCTTCATAACAGTATAACTATAATTTTTGTAATTTTTAAATTTTGGTAATATAGAGTTTTCAAATATACACGTTTTTCGTTTCTAATTTTTCTGGAATGTCTGCCGGTATGACGAGAAAGACGTCCATTGAGTTCACGTCAAAAATAAAATAATCTTGCTTTTTAATACATAGAACTTCAAATACGTTTATGATATTTATTTCAATGAATTAAATTTAATTTCTAAGGGAGTTATTTTATTTTGGTTTGAATGATATTATAAAATCTGATTATTCGACAGACACACATTGCTGTTATCTTTAATTTCGTTATTCGAGCTATCCGACTAGGATCAGACGACACGCACTGTCTACCTTTCGTTAAAAACAACTGTCGCTACTTCGTATTTTGAGGGCGCGCCCGGCGGCCAATGGCCACACCTTCAACTGCCTAATTTACACTTTAGACTTGTTTTAACGCTACGCGGTAGAACTTAGTGCAGCTGCCTTCAAAGTTCCCGTGGCTTGATGTTGTTCAAGAAGGTAGAAGATAATTTCAGAACTTTTTTATAAATTTAAAATTTCTGTTTATTTATTCATTTGCCCGAGAGTTCTTATTTACTTATTGAATTGAGAGTTCTTATTGAAAAGCTGATGATGATTACCTCTCTGCACAACTCGCGAAGAGATCTGCAACATTATTAGATGTAATAACTTCAAATTTGAACGATACTCACAATTGTATTCTAATTCTTAACGTAGAGTTTATATTTATGATTATAACACTCAACAATGAACAATTGCTGATCAGTTAAAACTACACTTTCTTTCACATTTTACACACGAATCAATCTGATTTCATACATGACAATATTTTCGTTATTTTCCTCCTCCAGTAATCGTTTTTTGGACGATTTTTAAAAATGTCGATTTTTACAGACAATATTGATCAGTAATAAGTGGCAAAGTTTTACATTTTTATGCAACAACAAGTGGAGTGAGTGAAGATGAAAACATACTCTACGCGTCCTACAGATTGAAATATCGTGGATCAAGCTAGGAAACTAATTAATCACATTAGAACCTATTTGGATTCAGACAGGTTCCAAATTAATATGAAATAGGTTTCAAATTAATATGAAATAGAAAATTTATATGCATATTAATTTAATATGTGATACAAAATTAGAGTGGCTTGTAAAGTGGTGTGCAAAAATAACGTTGTGACTTGTAAAATGTCATGACTAATTCCAAATTGTCTCTCAAAATGAGATTTGGTTGCATTGTACTTATAAAAAATATGCATGCATGAGTTATACGTTTAAATATTATTAAGTGCTGATGTAAGTAACTGTATTTATAACTTCTAATCACATTTAACTTCCAAAACGCCTTATATGCAAAAACCGCGTTAAATATTGTCATAAATGGAAATGATAAATGAAAGAAGAAAAAAAATGGCAGGACGAATATGTGCGACGGAAGAGTCGATAAAGGCATCTTAGAAAATTTTATGTACACCCAATTGGTGGCACGTATTATGATTACATTGGATGAATTTGTATGAAATGAGTGATGGATACAGTGAGACAAATTAGTAACATTAAAATGTAATCTCTGCCTGCTTCTCTGGTTAAAAGAAATATTTTTCTAAAAAATAACGTTGTCTTCGCTACTATTAAACTGATATAAACATAAAATAAATATTATTAAGTGTATGTACGATTCATCATAAATATTGATGTATTTTAGGCTAGTAAAGATAAATCTTTACCAGTTTTAACTTCTAGTCATCTGTTAAGAAAGAAACAGAAAAGAACTTAAATCTGTTAAGACCGAAGTAAGTATTTTACAAGTTAAATTATATAAGTTCATATATTTTTAAAAACAGATGCTATTCCCATAAAAAACTTGTCGGTTACTTCAGTTCAAAGCAGCTGGGAGCCGTGGAACGGGCCCAGCAACAAATAAATTCCTTGTTACATCAAATAAAACGTTCATCTTCTCCGAAGCGATCGCGAGATTACGTTGATGGGCGCGGGCGGCGGCGGGCGGGGGAAGGCGCCGCCACCCCTGATTGATTGCTGTCACATTCGCTGTCTTACTATGGATTTTTATATATAACTAGAACTTTGAGATCATCCCACAGTAATAAGTTTTCTTGGGCTTTGATTCAACGAATTGAAAATTGAGGGAATAGTTACGAAATTTGTAATATTGTTTCTAAAAATAATTTGACGTAAGCAATATATTGTTGTCGATAAAATTCCTCTAAAACTTATTTGACTGTTATTTGAAATACGCTTCTTCACATTTTGAACAACTTTTAAGTTAATCATTTAATAAATAAATAGAAACATTTTTTTTTTAATTCAACTACCTTTTAAATTTTAAACACGCCTTATATTCAATAAGAAAAGAAATGACTGAAAGAGAATTAAGGTGTTTCAAAGAACTTAGGAAAATGTAACAAAAATGAAAGGAACTATAACGAGGCTACATTACAATTGCAAGGATTACTAAAGAACTAACATTATGTTAGCAATTTTGTAATCCCTGTAATTGTTATGTAAACATAAAAAATAATATTACAGAAATACAGAATCGTATGGAGTTATGAAGCTGGAATGAAATTACGGAACTGTTGAGAGATTTAAAAACATCGAGAGATTAGGGCCACATTATTATAAAATTCCATGTCATTATAAGACTGAAGTAAATTACAAAATTCTAATGAAATTTCAAATCTGTGAAGAGATTAGAGAACTGTGAACGCATTACGGTGAGTAATGAAATCACAGAGCTGCAAAATTAATACGAAACCGCAGGAACTTGCGGGTAGTGTAGTGGTAGCGGGACTGCGGGAGCTCAGAGCGTTCGGGGGTACTTCAAATAAAACGTATTAAAGTTATATTTCCTTCGAGCTTTGCATAAAAATAAAACGAAATAGTGCAATGCATAATGAGAATCCACCATCTGACACTATTCGAGTTATTTTACATTCATGAATAAACTAAAGCAAAATTGTCGCTTAACTCACTCGGTTACTATTTAACATATCTATTAAGTTTATATTAGCGACTGATACAAACAGATTGTTAAGTGAAATTTATTATTTTCAACAAAAGTCTCTGAATGAAATACAATGGACGCCCAACGCCTACCCCGCAGCGACCCCCTTTCGAGTTACTTCTGCACGTGTCTACGAAGGCTCTACTAACGAGTGTGAGCCGGCTGCACAACATTAGATCAGGAAACAAAGATTATTATAAGATCCAGACACGCGGCAGCGTGTCAAGACACGTTCAAGCAAAGGAACTGGCTAGCCAGCGCCGAGTGTAATATTACACGAACCACTTGGTGCCACTTTTGACCCTTCTATTTTGAGTTATAGACGTATTGTAAACACATAAAATTACGTGTGTTTAATTATATCCATAGGTACATCTTGAAGCCCAAATTTCATGAAGCTAGGTCAAACGGTTAGTAAAGATATGAAGGTCAAAAAGTCGTAAATTTTAGAACCGACTGACTGACTGACATTTAGTACCTAAATCTAATATACTTCCAGATGACCTAGAAGGATTAAATTTAAAATCTAGCTCGGTAATTGTGGGTAAGCGTAGGAAAAAATCTAAAAATTAAAAATGGGTGGTCCCCGTACAATTTTTTTTTTAAATTGTAGCGTTAGAACCGTTACAATGTTACAAGCAGATATTTGAAGCTATCCCAATATATGTATTATTTTATAGCATAAAAAAGGAAACCATGCAGCGGAAACGCAAAAAAAAAACATTAAATCTCAATACCTGCCTAGTTTTTTTTACAAAAAGTAATAATATCTCACCAAAAACATAAATGTAAAAAAGGAGAGCCAAGTTCAATACAAAATTATGCTTGGCTTGTGGGCTTCGCCCCAAAAAGAATGGAGATCTAAATGAGTGCCAAGTTCTATGCAAAATCCAAATGTGTATTTATAGGAACAAAATAACATTATGAACAAGTAGTAAAGTTTATTTTTTTGCTTTATTGGATACCTATAACAATTGCTGTTATTTAAAAAAAATGTGAGATCTTAAAGTAGGTTAGATTTGACTTGACTAGTTTTTTATCAGAATTAAAATATATAAGTTGAATAACTTTATAAAATGACTGATGTAATGAAAACTGGCCACTTATTTTAATAATAATTATTACATAAGAGAAAGTTTGTATTTTTGAACGTTTGTTTCTCAATCATGCTTTAACAGCTAAACAGAATTAGATGTAACTTTAAAACAAAATACCTTATATCGTAGAATAACATTGAATTTAATTTCTATAATCCATAAGGATACTAATTTGCTCGCGGGTTCGCTTCGATCGTAGAACGAAGTTTTTTTCTTATTCTGATTAATTATTAGTAACAACAATGTTTATTAGAAGCTCAAGTTCAGTGTCGGTTGCGGATTGAGATCACAATCAGAATCGAGATAAAAATAAATAGCGTGAGATAGTTTCATAATAAAAAAATAACGACATAAGATCTGTTTTCTGTGTGAGAATAGGGGTTCTTCTGGAATGAAATTAAAAACGGGACCAATGTCGGGATCATGCCTGATAATATTGTGTTTGATACAACAGATGACAGAATTCGTTGTATGTTCACGCGGGCAGAATCGCGGGTGAATTGTGAATATTATGAAGAGAATCGTAATTTAAATTGAAAAAAAGACAATGTCGATATGATGGTTGACAGCGTGATTGATCGGCATGGGATGAAAGAAAAGATGGGAGAATTCATTCGATGCCTACGCAGGCGGAGCTGCGTACAAGAGCTAGTTCTTTAATAAAGCTAAAGAGTTTTAGAAAATAACTAAGTAAAGGGTAGGGAAAAAAGTTTATTCATATTTTATTTAGAAATTCAAGATAGTTTTTCAGGATAATTTATTTATATTTAATTAAAATATTACATATATATGCCATTTTGGTCATCAACTTGCGGCCATTTTCTAGGTAGTGACATAATCCTATTGCTGTAGTAATTTCGAAGAAATGTGAATTGTAGAAATCTGAGCTATAGAAATCCAAATTGAAGCTTATAATTAATAACGCTCTAATCTCACCATACACGTAGTAGGAACTTATTGGGGGTTAATCCGGGTTTCGCTAGTCTATGAAACTTCCTTGCCTTTTGACCGTCATCGTTTTTGCAAATTCCTGTTTTTTAAGTGATTCATTTTTCATTATCAGTGATCAATCATTTCAAAAACAGTTCGGTTTCATTACGTTTAAATACAGAATCGCAAATGAGTATACGATTAATTAAATTTCTTCAGTGAGCTCGTGTAGGATGTAAGTATCGAGCTCTTTTGTATACCCAGCTTTATTCAAATACGTCAAAACTGTTTTGTAGTCAATTCCCACCTTTTCAGCTATGTCGTAAAAATTAATATGTCGATCTTGTCCTGAATTTTCCAAAATGGTATTTTAAACTTAAATTAAAACTTTATCCGTAAGACGTCGACCAAAGCAAGGTTCATTTTTGACATAAAAATTACCGAACTGAAAACGTTTGAACTAGTTTTTTGCTATTCTTACCGACGCTTTAGGTCCATAAACGTCACAATTTTTTTCGGCTTGAGTCGCTTTTACCTTTTTTTATAATGAAACTTCAAGTGTGTCGAATTTCTATGATAGATTCAGTTATTTTGATGGACAAAAAACAATAAAAAAATGGCGAGACACTTTTAACTTTTTAGGTTTCTTTTTTTAAAGTGTCATCTGCTTAATGGTATAAAACTAGTCAGATAAAAACAGCACAACCAAAGAAACTTTACTGCAACTGTTTACTTATTCGATACAAACAAACTTTTTCCCCGACCTAATAAAAGTGTTGAAATGTATCAAATTTGAAATTGAATATTCATTGTTTTCTAAAACACTATATAGTGTTTTTTATAGGGTTTTTTTTAACAGTTAATATTAACTATTAAAAAAAACCCTGTATTACAACTTCACTTCGAGTATTAAAAAATCTATAAATTTTAAAAGTAGTGAGATTATCCCCAATCACATTCTGATGTCTTATTTAGAATTTTAATTTTAGAATGGAAATCTCTTTTCAAATACGCACTAGAATCTTAACATTACGATTAATAAAAATAAGGCATCTAATCTAATCTAATTCGAATTTAATAGCCGTAAAACATTTTTTGAGATATTATTAAGGATGATATTTTAAGGATGGTTTCTAAAAAAATGTGAAACAAATATTTGAAGATTTGTTTATGTAAATATTATACCTTTACCCCATTAAATATTAAAAATCGTTTAATGTTATTGTCTCTACACTTTTTAAATTCTTGTGGACTTAAATTTTCTACTTAGGGTAGATGCGTAGACAACATACTGACCCTAATATTTAATTACTCTAAATTCTGACATTATTTATTATTATTGTGTCATATGGATGAATATCTGTACTAATGTATAAAACTGAAAAGCTTATTTATTTGAACGCGCTAATCTTTGACACCGCGAATGGGGTTAAAAAATATTTTGGCTTTTGATAGCTCAATTTTGAATAAGGCTAAAAGGCTTATCTAAACAATTGAGTAGTTTTGTTTTTATTTGTTTGAATATGCTCATCTATGTGATTACCATTCGTATTTAAAGAAACCTTTTTGTATTTGATAGCTCAATTTTTAAGGAAAATTGTCAGCTATCCCAATTGAATTTTATTTCTGTAATAAATTTCCATCGTGAAAGACGCGTCTCACTACTTTTATAAATCACTTCTGTTATTCATTACTAAAAAGAATTTGTGGAATTCGCTATTTGCAGAAGTAAAAGAAAGTTGAATTGGATGTGAAGCTTTCTATAGAGCGAGTCACTAATGAAATTTGGTGTAAATATTGCTTATTAGTGCAAAGTGGTGGTAAGTGTCTTTCGCATTTTGGTGAAAGAGAGTGGGGTTGGATAATGTATAAAAATGAATAAGTATAATTATTTTTATTCGTTTTTTTACTGAAAAAGAAAACTAATGTTCTTGACTAACCTTGTTCTCGTATTAGTACCATTTATTCAAATTACTGAATCGATTCCGAGTGCTACTTCATTAATAAGAAGCTCTCTCAGTAAAATATACTATTAACATTTCATTTACATAGCATCGACTGCATTTGCACGTTTGTGCTGTTAGAGATTTTAAGAACTCTTTCACCTTATAAAGCTACACTATTCCCGAGTAATATAGTATAAATTTTATTTTGATACTAGCATTTTTCCGGATTCGACCAAGTTGGAACCAAATCGAAATAGCATATTCGACGAGGAGCAAAATTGAGTCGGGTTCGAAATCGAGAACGGGATCAACATCAAAATTGACTATGGAGCCAAAATGAGAATCGGAATTGGGACCGGAATCAGAATAAGAAGCAGTACTGAGGTGAGAACTGAGGGCGAGACCGGGATCGAAAGCGGAGTCAAAATCGGAATCTGCTTAAATCGAGATCCGATTCGAGATTAAGAACAAGACGGCTATCGAAATGAAGAATCAGAAAAATTGGCATCGAGAACAGGGCCGGCACTGAATTTGGAAGAGGAATAGCGATCAGGATCATGGTTAAGATCGACATATAAAGTGAAAGAATTCATTCTATGTCAACGCGAGCAGAGCCGCGGGCGGAAGATAGTTACTTAATAAACAGATGCACGGAAATTTCTTGTAGTTAGATTACTTTGCATTTAGGTCATTCTGAGAATAATCTGTTTAATTTGTAATACTTAATTTTACTTGTTTCTCTGCAACAAAGTCCCAATATACATAAAACAGCGTTTCCTAATTGTAAAACTTTGCCGTTGTCCGACGCAATACAATTATATCGAGTGTGAGTTTGGGGACGAAAACGTCTTTCAGTCTCTGCCGTCTCCCTTAGAGCGGGGTTGTTCGGCGCGGGGTTGGGGCGAGTAGGGGAGGGTGCGAGGGGGCGACTTATGATAAGAACGTCAGTGCGCCCCCCTCGTCAAATGACGATACTTTGGTTAACGCGTGGCTGGCGATTTTATTCCTATTTAAAATACCTTTATTTCGTAGGTTATAAAATAACAATTGAATTACGTCTTAAAATTTAAGAATTTATAGTCTGAAAACTACTATTTATTTTTAAATTACCAATCGTTTGTAAGCCATCCTTTTGTTTGTAACGTTTTTGTTGTAACTCGTTTATAATCCCTCGAGGTAACCCTCAAAAAGTACTAAAAGAAATCTTGAGTGTAGCACTTTTAAAATAGAAATTTTACGAAATCACAATAACATAAAAATATTGAAAAAAAAATCACCAGAAAAAATCAAGTTGTGTCCATTTATCCTCTGATTATTCGGTGAATGCATAATATCTTTAAAAAGTTTCTGCTTAATAAAGATTTTAAATTTGTAACAAGGGAAAATTTTGTATATCCTTAAGAATCTGTATGACACATAGGAATGACAACGCCTATTTAGCAGGTTAGAATTTCGTTCGTCACCGGAATCAAACAGACAAATCGCTGCAACAACTGAGAACCGCCATACACCACCACCCACCGAATCAATAAAGAGCTGTTAATCTGTCAATCTTTCCTGTGTCCGGGCTTCGTGAAATTTCTCGGGTTGAGTCAAATTAAGCCGCAGGCTCCACTCCTGGTGGCGCCCTTCCGTCAATTCCTTTAAGTGTCGGCTTTGCACCTATACTCCCCCCGGAGTCCAAAATTTTTAGTTTCCCGGAAGCTGCCCGCCGAGCCGCTGTGTTAACGTCGGCAGATCGCTAGACGACGTATTTACGGTTGGATCTAAGGCGGTATCTAATCGCATTCGAACCTCTAACTTTCGTTCTTGATTGATGAAAACACCTTTGGCAAATGCTTTCGCTGATGTTCGTCTTGCGACGATCCAAGAATTTCATCTCTAACGTCACAATACGAATACCCCCAGTTATTCCTATTAATCATTACCTCGGAGTTTTGAAAACCAACAAAACAGAACCGAGATCATATTCCATTAATCTATGTACAAAATATTCAACCAAGCTCACTTTGAGCACTCTAATTTCAAAGTAAAATTGTCGGCCCATCTCGTTACTCGTTTAAGGGCAATGTAATACGATTTTGAAGATTGAACCGCCGAGTACCGATGCGAGACCGGCCCCGGAACGGTTCACCGACGATATGCTCCGCAGGCGTGTCAGTTGCACCGACAGCGCGGCGCACAAATGCAACTACGAGCTTTTTAACCGCAACAATTTTAGTATACGCTATTGGAGCTGGAATTACCGCGGCTGCTGGCACCAGACTTGCCCTCCAATTTTTCCTCGTTAAAATATTCAAAGTGCACGCAATACGAGGCCTCGTAAGAATCCCGTATCGTTATTTTTCGTCACTACCTCACCGTGCCGGAAGTGGGAAATTTGCGCGCCTGCTGCCTTTCTTGCATGTGGTAGCCGTGTCTCAGGCTCCGTTTACAGAATCGAACCCTGATTCCCCGTTACCTGTGACAACCATGGTAGTAGCAGAAACTACCATCGTAAGTTGATAAGGCAGACATTTGAGAGATGCGTCGCAGTTACTGGACCGTGCGATCGGCGCAAGTTATACAGATTCATCAAAATGAACGACATCGGTTAGCGAGGCCCTCCGTCGATTGGTTTTGATCTAATAAAGTACTCATTCCGTCACATATCAGAGTTTCGATTGCATGTACTAGCTATCATCAGAATTATCACAGTTATCCAAGTAACCTGTGTAAGATTGTGTAAAAAACTTACCTGCGAAAACAATATAAATAAGAGAATCCTAATCCAAATCCAATCCAAAAGGAAAATCCAAAACGAAAGACATTCTTATTGAAGATTTCCTGCAATAAAAAATTTTTATATAAACTTTTGCTCTCTATTTATAACAAAAGTCGTTGTGTAGCGAATTAGTTCAAATATTTTTAACTGACTTTAAAAAGAGAGTTTATCAATTTGACACATGTATGTAATATTATTGGAACTGAAACATACTTATACATGTTTATCTAATAGAGCGTCCAAACAAACATTCAAAATTTTTAAGGTATGTTTTATGTTTTTATATATGTACGTTTGTCTACACATTTCTTTGAAACTAGTAATACGCTTGTGACCATTTTTTTTTATTGGCTTACGTTTACTTCAAATTACTCAGGGAAAAGTGAAACTCTAACCAAAATTAGTTTATTAGTTTTCAAGATATGAATTAATACGGATAAGCGTGATAGCCTGGCTTATTAATACGGGCTACGGATGTGGTGCCAAAGAGTAAATATTTCAAAATCTCAAAACTGGTCAAATTTTAAAGCACGTAAGAAAAATAAAAATAACCGAATCTAAACTAACCTCATGGTATAAATCGACGACGAGAACTAAAAATTAATTATTGCCAGGCCACAAAATGCGAGCTACTGGAGTGGATTATTATTACTCAATGGCAAACTAGAAGGAGTTGTAACAGAAGGATTGCTACGTGAACACAGCATTTGTTGGTAATCTCGTTGATAACATCGTGCGGTTGTTTCAAAAGTTTGTTGGGATCTAAATCCTTTATAGCACGCAGACACGCTGTGTCATTGATTGTAGATGCACATCTTGTTCGTCTTGAGATTGATCAGCTCTCTTGTTGTGGACATATTCAGACTCAATCATTCGACCTTCAGCGTTTGAGTTGCAGCTGCCCGTGCATGATGTCGCCTTTTACGTTGCCAGTCGAGCCTCATTTTGCGAACAATACTCGCTACCGTGTCTTTCTTAATATCACTTTTTGAGAGAGATGTTCCCATTTTATTATTTAAAACAACTGCACATTTATTAATTAAGAATAGTAACAAAGTGTAAATACGTATACAAAAAAGTTATTACAACTTATTACAAAAAAAAAATTAAATTAGTTTCTACTTAAAAAATGTATGAAGACTTCAATGAAATCTTTAAATATTTACAACATAATATTTTATATTTTTGTTTAAAAGTAAAAGTTGCGAAATAAAAAAGTAGTTAAAAAAAATTTAACTCTCTTGAAAAATTTATGAATATATTATATGAATACGAATTAAATGAACAAAAACAAACATATTAAATAGTAAATATAAGTAAAACGTATTTTAATTCCGTTTTATATCGGATGTATTTTAATAATAATAACAATATCTTCGGACATAGTCACAGCACCATCTAGTCCCAAATGAAGCAACGAAGATATAAGATAATTGATATAATACATGGATACTAATTTTTATGTAAATATATACATATAATACATAGAAACACCCAGACTAAAGGTAAACATTAATTTTCTGTTAAATAAACAAATGTTTGTCTTGTGTAAGAATCGAACCCACGCCCCCAGCGCAGGTAGAGTCACTACCAACTGCGCCAATCAGGCAGTCGATAGTCAATATCGTTTCTGTTTTCATTATGTTTTATATTCGATAGCTTTGCTGGCACAGCCCTCAGAAAAATGTAGACCCCTAATTTGTTTCGTACATACTTTTGATTTAGTTTTTATTGGTTAATTTCGTGCACATAAAAATATTATTTCTCCATTTGAGTTAACTTTTTTGGAGTCGATTTAATTTGATTAAATTAATTTTAATAAGCTAAGAATTTATTTAAAATATATTTTTAAGGTGTTGACTAGACATGGGTGAAGATGTGTTTACTTGGTCAAATAATTTAACTTCATTTAATTCTCTGATATTGCTCAGACTAAGGTAAAGAATAGAAGTAATCAATAGGTACATTTTATTTTGCCAAATAACGCGAAGGATTACTTCTTAAGTCGTGTATCATCGATTTGATAGATTCTACATTGTAAGGAAAATGAGATTGGTTAATAAAATATTGGAATATGTTATGTCTACTGAAAACGTAATATATTTTTTTATACAATTTTTTTACATGTACTGTAGCTTTTTTGGGTTCCTTCGGGCACATACAATATTTACTCAGTGCAAAACTTGTCTGACCACTTTAAATTTTTTTATAAAAGTCAAAATTTTTGCGAAGCCTCTAGTCACTGAATCCTCTTCCACCAATCATTACTCAGTGATGGTTGGTCTCGCTACAAAATTTAATAAATAAATAAATCGAACAATATTATGAATTAACTCGGAAGGACTGACATCTGTCATCAAAAATACAATTATAGTATAATTTATAATGAATCGGATAATGGATAACGGATAATGTTGCGACCTTTATTTTTATGTCCCTGATTCAACAAGCGATCAACACCGATACTACAACCATCACCACCTCCAAAGAAAAACAAATTTTAAAAACAAGAATAAGTCCGGGCCTTCTTCGCTGCATGAGGAACAGGGATAATTTACAGAGAAAAGCTAAGCGTTCGTGCTCAAAAATAATGATTCAAAACGTAATTGTTGCAGATATAGAAGCTTTTGCAATAAAATTGTCAAAGAAATAAATCAAGTTTATGAAGCAAATTGAATCAAGAAAACAGATACGCATAATAAGATCTTAACGCAGGTTATCAATAACGCAATAAATCAATGTGAACCCAAAAATTCAGCAGTTGAAATAGTCGCTCTCAATCAAACAATATTAAGAACAAATAAACATTTAATTATCCCTCTCTTTCTCTCTGTCTATGTGTCTATGTGTGCGTGTTTGTGTGTTCTAAATAGTTTAAAAAATATTTTCCTTAATACAGAAAAATATTAATAATGTGAAAATCATACAAAAATTGGTTGATTTATTCAAAAGATATCATTAGAGAAAAAATTTCGAAAAGAGTTCTTTTACAATATTTTTAAGCTACTCTACCAATGAATTCCAAGTGAGCTGTTCTACTTGGAAAGCGACATCGATCGCTGAAAATTGCATCAAATTGGTCGGTTCATTCGAGAGATATTGTTAACGAAAAGTTTGTAAAAAGTGTTTTTTCCGAATAACATCTAAAGTTCCAGTTGTATTCATGTTTGTCATTGGCTAATTTTCTTTTCAAACAACAAGTCCAATACATTTCGTAATTTTGAATTTTAAAAATGGGAGTTTATTTCGAATAAATTGAGATATTTGATTTCAAATAACTGAAAATGTATTAAGATTTTACTTTTGGTATAGAAGAACACGAAAAAGATACAAATCGATCTTTAAGCTATAATGCAATAAATTACTGTGAGGCATATTTTTGAAGACTTTCAGATCGAAAATAGCAAAAAGTTTCATATCATAAATATTATAATCATAAATATCAATTTTTTTGTTTGGGTTTACAACTTTTTAATATTTTATCTATAAGCGAGAACTTGTAATTCTTTAACATTTCTTTGATAGCGAGTTAATTATATTCGTTATTAAAACATAAAATCTGTAAATTTTCCATGAACAAATAAATAAATGCATTATTTTTTGTGTGTCCAGTTTTTATCTGCTATTGTACAGCGATACACGTTCACGATCTTTTTATCCATGAAGCTTGAATTTCCATGAAGTGTCGTACGATTTGTTGTAAAGATAGAATGTCAAGAGATTTGTTCTTAATTTAAAGAAAAGTAACTTCCTACATTTGGTATTTAGAAAAAATAAAGTAGATTTTCAAATTTTAAGAATAAACCTGACATAAAAGATCCAATGAAAAAAATCATTATTCCTTCTGCATTCAAATCGAAGTCGTAAAGACGAGATTATAAGTGCAATTTATTTAGCGTTTGTATGAGTAAATCGTAATGACAGCAGTGGCGAAAAGTGGATGTTGAAAACAAGTCATAGCAACTGACGTAAATAGGTCGTGGTGCTCGCACAGGCAGGCCACGTCGCCGACGACGCCACACGCCGTATTTGTGGCTACGACCGGTGAAAATGGAAGCAGATTGCCGGAGAAAGGCGGGACGGATGCGCCCGGAGCCGGCCCGTCCACGGCGAGGGAATTGTCCCGCCCGGCCGCCCGCGCGGCGCGCGCGCCCGCCGAGCCCCCGCCGGTAGACGGCCTTTGCGGCCTTTACCTTTACCTGTGCGTTTTTCTTTTGCCACCTCCCCTTTCTATCGACCCTAATAAACATCTCGCTTTCGTTACTTTATACCCGTTTTCGCCATCGAGTTCTGCTCTGAATGTTACGAAGAGATCCGTTGAATGGTTAGAAAGTAGTGGTAAACGGCCGCTTTTCTCTTTATACAATAGTTAAACATGTACATTATGATTTTTTGAAATGGTATGGTGTGGTTTAAAATAAATGACCAAGTTTGACACACTCTCGTGTGGAAAAGGCAACGTAGATTAATCATGGCGTTATCTATTGTATTTTTTTTTCTAACAAAAGTTTACAAAATATATATATCAAAGGTCATAATAACCTTAAATTTGATCGTAATTCATTAGCATAACTAGATCACTATGACAATCATTAGGAAAAATGAACTCATTTGTTCCCACCGAACTAAGCGACTCCTTATATGTACACTTTTCCTTCATGAATATGTTCCATTTGCCCTGAAAATTTAAAGCATTAGAGTTTTGGTTGAAATTTCCTAGAAAACCGAGTGATCTTTTACATCTGGCACTACTTTTAAAATCTTAGCTTAGAGATAAGGGAATGCTTGTTTCCAGTACATTTTCCATAACATTTTTTAAACTGCACGAATTAGTATTTTAATACATATATATTTTTTATAAAAAGTCAATATGATTTTTGAAAATTCAAAATAACACGCGCATTCACTAAATTATAACAACACTGCTCCTCAATTTCAATGTCTTTTTTTGTGGTAAGACATAAATATTGCGTCAATTTTAGTAATATGATAAAATCTGCCCGTACACTAGTGAAATAGTGATTAGTAGTGAGTGAAAAAACTGTAAGTTTTTTAAATATTGTATTTTTTACAAATTCTAGTACAACACTTCTAGTGTTGTAACGGTAAACTGACTCTGATGAATTGCTTCAATGTTTTTTCGTACATAAAATATTATCATTATGCTTGCTTAAATATGACTATTGCTTGTTACGTTGCCAACAAACATGACTTGATAATTTGATATATAATATATAATGCACCAGGTAAATAAACAGTTTTCATCTTCTATAGATGTGTTATCTATGTCGATAGATCTGTCCAACGAGAATATAGAGAATAATAGTCATAATGACAATAACTCATCCATCCTCATGGAAAGGAATACACCTATGAAAGAAGCATCTATGAATGTTGAAAACATAAGCGCATCATTCAATCAAAAACTAGCTCTCACATCAGCTGACGATGGAAAATTTACTCTCTGCTTTAAGAGAAATTGTTAAAGCTATTTTCACTGATTTTATTAAAATGACAGACCTCCTTGTAGAAGAGCAGAATGACATGAAATTAAAAATTAATAAGAACGACTCAATGATTAAGAACGTGGAAGATGAATAACTGAAATTAAATTCTTAAATAACCGGCTTTCATCTGTAGAAAAAAAATCCCGAGCTCATAACATAGAGGTACAGGTAGTACCTGAAAGCCGCAATGAGAATGTTTTGACCGTGCTTACGAAGATCTGCGCTACTGTAGAATGCTCCATATTAGAAACCGACATTCGTGCCTGCCGTCGGGTCGAAAAAATTAATACATCATCGGACAGACCTCGCAGCATTCTTGTCACCCTGGATTCACCATGTCTTCGAGATCTCGTACTTTCTACTCCACATAGCTTTAACAAAGCTCATTCTAAAACGTGCTCAACTCTAAGCTTGCCGATGTTGTCGGTGAAACTCTAAAAATATATATTACGTAGCATCTTCTCGTGAACGTAACTGCCCGCCCCTGCAAGAAAATACGCCAGGGAAAATAAATACAAATGTTTGTGTTAACTTTGGACAGGTGTACTTGTCTACGGACGATAAAAGATCTACTTCGCGAATTGGAGATATTACTTTTTTTAATAAGTTGCATAAGTAAATATTTATTAATTTTCTTTTTAGTGTTAATTTTAAGTTTCTTTTTTTTACTTTTTGGTTTACCGCTTTTGATTATTTTGATTATCCTATTGAAAAAAATGTCTCATCTTCTTGTTGACTTTATGTATGTTTGTCATCTGTCTCAATTCAACAAAATATAAATAAACGACATGTAGGTTTGGTCTTTGTAGGTTTTCATCAACTCATTGTTACAGGTACTGGCAGTATGTGTCGTTTAGACTCGCTTCACCCGACTCTTAATATCGATGTTGGATATCCTAATGCGTATAAAATTTTTATTCCTAATAAATAATCGCGTAAATATTATGAAAACTGACTATAACAAAATTTGCTTAGATTTAATTTCCTAATGATGATTGGCTTAGATTGTTTTTTTTATGTGATATCGATATTTTCAATAAGGCTTTTTATTATACTCTTGAAACTGTAATTATAAAATATACGCCATCAAAACTTAGTTGCTCACAAAATATCCCGTCCGGTACAATCACACACTAATAATATTTGAAGGAAAAATATAAATATCACATAAGGTACAAAATGTTTGGTAATCCTGTAGATTATGATGTTTTTTCATTACTTCGTGTTCGATCTAAAACTCTCATTAAATTATGTTATAAAACTTTTGTCGCATCTATAAAAGATTCTGTTAATGTTAACATAAAATCATTCTGGCTATTTATAATAAGAAAGAAGGATCAAGTCTCGTTGCCAAACACAATGACTTATGGTGACCGAACATCATTCGATGGCCATCATACCTGGGAGCTATTTCCCGATTATTTTGAATCGGCCTTTGAAAATGACATTGTTGTTGGGCTCGATAGCTGTCTAGACTGCTAAACTATTAGTGACTAATATTGTTGTCTCGTAGTAACGAAGTTTTAAAGGAAATTAAACAGCTTGCTAAGAATAAATGTCCGGGACCTGACGGTATCCTATCTTTCTTTATGCAAAGGTGTGTAGAGGTGTTATGTGTACCACTATCCTTACTATTTGACAAATCGCTATCCTCTGGAACCTTTCCTTCATATTGGAAGACAGCGCATATTGGCCCCATTCACAAATCTGGTGACAAATCTAAATGCGAAAATTATCGCCCTATCACGATATTGTCATGTTTTGCTAAGTTATTTAAAACCTTAATCTACTTTCATTTCTATAATTAATTCAGAAATATATTGTCTTCGAAACAATATGGTTTTGTTAATCTTCGGTCGACTATAACCAACCTGCTTGAGTATAAAAATTTTGTTTGCAATGAATTTGTTATATACGGACAATTTGACACGCTATACACGGATTTTTCTGAAGTGTCCGATAAAGTTAATCACTCAATCTTGCGCAATACAATGTTATTTTATGGCATTCACGGTAGTCTTTATAGATGTATTTGTTCTTATCTTAAGAATATATGCCAATTAATTGTTATTAAGGGTTATACTTCAGCGCCAATGCTGGTAACTTCTGGAGTTCCTCAAGACTCACATTTGGGCCTTCTACTATTTATTATATTTATTGATGATATTGTCGATAACTTGTAATACATGTTTCTTCTATACGCTTGGGATCTTAGGATATTTTCTTCCATTCGGAACATAAATGATTGTGCCGCTCTTCAAAAATATTTGGATGTGCTACATTCGTGGTGCTCAACAAATAAAATGATTCTTAATATTAACAAGTGTTTGTACTTTTACTCAAAAAATCAATAAAAATGACATGCAAGTATAAACTTTGAGATTCTAGACTGCAACGTAAATTTGTAGTTAAGAATCTTGGTATTCTTTTTGATCATAACCTTTTCTTGCGGTCATATTATTAAAAAGGTTAATAAAGCATATTGCAATAATTCTAATAAGGCTATAATATATAGGCATTATAGCCATAATAGAAGTGTCTTAGTATATGGTAGCTCAATATGGTCTTCTCACTACAATAGTCATTAAGAACATAGAAAGTGTACAAAAAAGTATGTCAAAATCTTGTCTTTTCGTCAGACTCTTAGCCGCTTCTTCACTGACTATTATCACAAACGCTCTGTCCTTAAAGTGAAGTCTCTAGAAACATGTCGTAAACAAATAGATCTAATTTGTCTACACAAAACCTTTTACTTGTCGAAATATTTGCTTACATTATTATATTGCTGAATTCTAATACTCTTCATAAATTTTGAAAGTATTTTCATTGTGAACCTACAAGAACAATACATCCTTTTAAAATCCTATACCTGGGTATTGGCGGTTAGGTCATAATACAGACGGGTTTTTCTGAAATTACTCGTCTGTATAACGCCCTAATCACCGTTAGCTGGCACGGGTGCTAATGTCGATGTGTTTGATTGAAGACCTGCTGCTTTCAAATGCAGTATAGACGATGTCTTGTTCGGATGATATGGATTTTTTGTGCTTCTTTCAGTTTTTTATTACTTACTAAATTTTTTTCTCTCTCTTTTATTTAGTTTATTTTGTTGTGTAGTCTTAATTCTTAAGATGCTGTGTAGACATGTATGAGAACTACGGTTTAGATCAAATTGTATATGTATCATACTTTTTCGTACAATTTCCACAAAATGATTGTAATTTGTTTTGTGTATTTTGAGATAAATAAATGGATATATATTTATATTTTTTCCAAACAAACTGTTCATTCATGCGGCACTTCATGCATTGAACAATTTTTTTTCCTGTGTTGGATGTTCCCAAAAATAAAAGTTGAACTTGAGAATTTCTTTATTTATGCTATGTCTTGGTAATGGGTCATTTAAATCAGTAAGTGCACTGAATTATATTTTTTCCAAAAACTAACTTGATATATAATAGCCTATCACAGATCAACGCGGATAAACAGACAGACAAACAGAGACACAAGACTTATTTTGAGTTAATTTATTTTGAAGTCCATTAATTTTTTTAAATTACTTTCTTATTTCGTAATTTTTAATTTTAACTATAAATTAAAATTGACATTATTCTGCTATTATTATACTACTCATATTCATAATAATAATACTCATGTTAAAAGTCATATTAATATTGCACGTTATTCGCTCGTATCGCAAGGCTTGGCAATCTTCTAATTAATACTCTTGACGCGGATTTGTACCACGAAGCCAGTTCCGTTTCGGTTCCTTTGATTTTTTGATTTTTCTGACATGTAATAGAATTCGAAGGATATTTTAAGAACTTTTTTTTGATAGCACATCCGTAGCGCATGTAAAAAGCCAGGTCACACTTACTTATATTATGAAAATGATTAAATTACTAAATTGATATTTATGAAATTTATTTTGATTCCTAAGTTAAAGTAAATAAAGCCAAGAATGGTTACAATCCGATTTATAGTTTCATAACATATATACACCTACAAAATTTTGTATATTAGTTTAGGAGTCGCAATGGATTGTCATATGCGAATATATTGCAGTTCCATACGAATTGATAACCTCCTCTTTTGAATTCGGTTAAAAATTGAGAAAATAGTTGTTAATTTAATTATTTCAAGAATATTTATAAGACGCCTATAGTCTTAAAATGATATCGTAAATCTCATATTCAACGTTATGCAAGCTTACATTTGCTGTTATTTTAGTTACCGCATTCACATTTTGTAAATATTTTGGCCATACTTACAAAAACATGATATATAATATAATCATCACATCTATCACTCATCGCACGAATCCTGTCAACGTAAGCTTAACTCATACTTAGCTGCTTTTCAGCTGTTCTCGTGTCACGTTTCAATCACCCACTGCAGATGCATATGTTCCCATAATATTTTTACTTCACGTGAATGGGCCCAGATCTTAAGTTTTTCACGCTGACTGAGTTCGGTTAGCTGCTGCTAACTACTGTCGTCACCGATACAATTATAAATTCCGAGATCGTCAGTTCCCGAGGCACGAATGAAACGGTTTTAACTTGGATTTAGCTAAAAACTTATCTGTCCATTAGCAGGTGGTCAGCATCGAACGGTATCTCCTAGGTAGAAGGTATGAAAAAGGTAGAAGGTAACTCTGTACCCCTGAGCCGCCATAGCGCTTAGTATATTTAGTATTACGAGATTATTTTTATAATATCAGAAATATTAAATTATATTTAGCTACCTGTATAATATGATCAATATTTTTGGAATATGATGTTTTTGGAACAGTTCTCCGAAACTTTTCCCAAACCATTGTATTTAAATATTCAGTTCCTTAAATAAATATTACAGTGATTTTATGATGTGCTCCAAAGAAGTATGCTGGCACCTACATTTTTTCTTGTTTACATCAATGAACTCTGTAAACTTCCGTTACGTTATAAAAAAAAAACCATATACAGATAACACAGCTCTCATCCTTAGTGCGAAATCCTGGAACGATGTGTACTGTCATGCTCAAACTAGATTCAACCAAGTCACACTCTGGCTCTGTGCGAACTTTTAAACCTTAAATACTGAAAAATCATATCATAGGACATTTACAATAAGAAAACCAAAACAATCTCTTTTAACACCCTATTGTATTAGATAAAGCTCACATATGCACTGTATCACACATATAATATTTTTGTACAAACCAAAAAAATATATTATTCAATATAAGTAAGAGTTTTATTGACCACAAACTTAATTTTAAATAGCATATTGGTATGGTCAGTGAAAGAATTAGGAAATTCATTTACGTTTTTAAGACACTCAGAAATTATCTCAGACGCTAACACTTCACATATTTTTCTTTGTGCCGATCTGTGATAATTTATCTCTTTACACCCTGAGGAGGAGCTAAAAGATTGCATATGATAAAATTAAAAGTAGCCCAAAGAGTAATCTTGAAAGTTATGCTGTTTTTGCCTTTTAAATTACCTACTTGTGACCTGTATCGTAGTATAGTTTTAATTGTGTAACAACTGTTTATCTTAACACATCGACCATAACTTGTTCCAAAAAAACAAACTTCTGTCTTTTACAAGCTGTCTCTTCACAATTTGCATAAAGATTTTACCTATTTATCCTCAAGGACTAAATACAAAAAGTGACCCATTTATTGCAAAACCGGAACTACGATGAAACTCATTTTTTTTAATAGTAACCTAGAACACACACACACACACAAATGCATGTACACATTTGCGCACGCGCACTCACTCATGTACACTACCAAATTGTACTGTGAAGATCAATTTTTCTCATGTGTTTTCATTTAAACCATTATAAATCAAAAAATTAAAATTATCAAAGAGCGGCATGGACCCCGAAGACCTGTAATACAGGCTCAACCTAGCACAAACTCCAATCTCCCATCTAAAATTAAAAAGGGCATAAGGCACAACGTTTGTTAATGATAAAAATAAATATCATTATTATTATAATGTTATTATGTACAACAATAAAATTTTAAATTGATGACTACCTTATTGGTGCAGCTGGTGATGACCTTGCTCGCTGCGCTGGGGGCGTGTGTTCAATTCCCGCACAAGACAAACATTTATTTAATTAAAAATCGATATCTCTCTCTCTATATATGTATATATATATACACATATATATACAACTATTTATATATATAAATAGTTGCAAAAAAAATGATATAATCTATCAACTTGTGATACCCATAGTATAAGTCTTGTCGTTTAGTTTAGGACCGAATGGTGCTGTGTATTTTTTGCATATTTAATATTCATACATGTACCGTGTAGTTAATCTACTTAATATACGTATATAAACGTATCGGAATGCTCTAGCGCATGTACGAAATTAGGTCGTATGTTTGATTAATTTTATGCTAATCAATATCGTAATGATATTATTTTTTCTCATTTGAGACTTGAGTTAATACTTGCTAATAATTCGATGGACATGTTAATTGACTTGACTATAATATAGAAAGTTTTATAGTAAATGGTCTATAGTCTATGGCCTTAGTGCCAAAGACGACTGTTCTGAGTTTATGATGCTCGAAAAGTCTCCAATATACCACTTTATTTTGTACAGACTATGTAACCGAAACTAGAAAACTCAAAAAATTTAATATCTTTGTTTCTTTGTAATTGACATAAATCATATACACGCAGTTCTAGTTGCTTTTATCTGGCTATCAAACGGGTAGGAGATGCTTCATTGTACCGAATAACTTAAATAAATCGGCCGCGCAAAAACGATACCCCAAAATCAACAGAGCTAGGTTCTGTCGCTCTAATTTAAGTCTTGCTGCGGCAGAGACCAGTGGGGAATATACCCTGACGCTGCAAGCGCGGGAAGAAAGAAAACAACTCTATTTTTCGTAGAACGTGAATCTCACGAAATACAAAACATTCGCCCGTCGAGTTTTTCGCAACAACATCGATAAAAATCCAGGTTCAGACCGCGGTTATTCGGAGAGTCGGACTTATTGTTCCCGATTCAAAGCCAGACTGTTTCGCATTACATAGTTCCACTAAATTTATTATCTAGGTGGGCGACCACACTTGCTAAAGCAAATATATATAATACAATGGAACACTATAAATATACATGTAGACCCTACAGAGTTTCATTTCAATGTGTCAAAAAAAATTACTTTTGTGGGTATTACGAATTGTTTGCTCTTTACGGTACGTAGGTAATATGCAAAATAATGTATACTAAATTCTGCTAATTTGATTGTAATTATAAACTTATTAATTAAATTCATTATACAAACATATACACACATTAGCAGCTAATAATTTAATATACACAAAATAAATATTGGACTTTTAACTAAAGTAATTAATTGTGCTTTCATACTAATTTATAGCAAGTCCTTAATTATTGGTTATGTTATTAGTCTTAATTGTATTATCCTATTGTAAGGAATAAATAAAGCATTATTATTATTACCGTGCAAAAATTTTAGCAATATGTCAACGGTTAATATGTAAAAGAACACATTCGCATAAACAAACGTCAATAATGTACACAAACACACCTCATACTGTTTTTTGAAATCCATTGGATCAGAATGTACAAAGCAAGATGCGAACTCTTCCGCTTAGCCCCATTCAGTATTGCGTAAAGCTCGGCGGAGCTTTCGGCCCATAAAGTCTTTGTTTGCGGCGCAGAGTCACGTCCCGTTTCGAAGGTGTTCCGATTCTGGAACT
Organism: Eumeta japonica; assembly: GCA_005406025.1. Lineage (NCBI taxonomy): Eukaryota > Metazoa > Arthropoda > Insecta > Lepidoptera > Psychidae > Eumeta > Eumeta japonica. The sequence goes on from BGZK01000530.1 coordinate 38,917, forward strand.
TAATCTGAGAGGCGGGAGCACAGCCCTCCTGCGTAATGAGGGTGCACTTTATCAGAGAGTTCGATGACCGATATGAGCTTTGAGGTAATTATGAATCACTGTTATGTAATTATATTCCTTTGAATTTGTTTTTAATATAGTTTCGAAACGAGTTTGTTTTTCTTCATAACGAAGTTGGATTACGTACAAACGAAAAAAAAGAAAGAACCTTGTACTTGTTACTAGATTTTGATACTAACAGTTTAAATATATTATAAATTTTTTTTTCTAAAAAATATTTCCCACTGCGTACACAAGTGTCCCCTGCACGAACATGAAGTAACGACTTGTGTAACGGCACTAAATCAGCTGGAAGACGAGTCTGATAACGAATGAAAACGGCAGCGAATTAGAGTTAGACATGAGGCTCTTGGCAGAGCTGTGTTCGGGTGTTGAACGCTTCAAACCGTGTTTCGGATACATAAATTTTTATTAGCTGTTTACATTTATACATTTAATGATCGAAGAATTAAATTAAAATTAGATATTTAGTAGCGAGCTAGAAAATTAGTAGCGAGCTAGTATTTTTTCATAACTTATGTGGAAATAAGTTGACTATACATTAAGAATAAACTACGATGAGTTTTAAATAAGTGAATAAGATTCACGATTATAGCTTATCCTGTAAATTAAAGGTCTTCGCTAGGCGCAGGTGGCTAAAGGTGACATCTAAAGAAGCAGACAGAAAACGGGGCGCGCCTACTGTGTGCCACCTCGGTGGAGCGGCAGAGGTCAGACTAGGTGAGACTCGTAGTAGATTTACAATGTGCTCTGTCTTCCCGCTAAATGTCTCTGGCAGCCTTGTTACCACGTCCTTAAACTTGACGACTTCCGTTCGAATATTAAATTATCAATGGATCTGTTTCCTCACAGCGTACTCCGGCGAATGTTTGGTTCTTGTTGTGCGATTACGTAGCTGGAGAAACATCCTCCCCGGCGCGACGAAGGAAGCGATTATCTAGATCGTATTACTTATTTCTTCATGCGATGACAACATTTCCTATTAACAGCCGCCTCTCATGAGGATTGTAGTATTTCAAGGGGCACTTAATGACGTAAATTAGCTATAACTCAGAGTAGAGGTAGAGAAGGCTATTTTTCATAATTTTGCACTATATTACATTGCCTCGAAGTAGTGGTTGTAATTTTACTAGCCGGCCCCGGGGCGGATAGGAGAAGATATTTTTGTATTAAAAAAGAGTCAAGTAAAAGTAATATACTCTCAACTCGTCCTAAGATATAGAGCCTGGTTCAATTAGTGTTTATCGCACCTTCCACCAAGCGACAGCATTTCAGACAAACGCTACTGAAACGGATGGGGTAAATCACTAATGCCTTCCAGGACTTTGATGTGCATAGTCGCACTTCGGTAAATGTTTTCCCACCGAGTGTTTGACGATGGTTTGGAAGAAGTAATAACAATAATTATTAAAGAAGTAATTGTTAGTGACAATAATTATTAATAAATGAATAATTATTGTTATTACTCAAAATGTGTGGGTGTATATCAGCTCCGACACACGACTGCATTTTACTCCTTATGTACGACTGTCTTTGAATATTTAATAGTCAAAGGGGGAAAGTAAACGAATCTCTTATAATACTGACAGCATGTATGTATTCTATTGACTTTTTTATTTCGATAAAATATTACATCTACATCAATTATTTTACATAAATTACTTACAGTACATGAATACATTGATAGGGAGATTTATTTAATTCCCTATTAATATAATTTTGAATATTAATTACATCAATACTCCCGACATTATTAATCACTGTGATAAGAGGTTTGTGGTAATTTAAATACGATACATGAAATTCTATAGATACGTCATTTATGAATCATAAAATTTTGCATAGAGTTAAATTATCTTCTCAAATAACGTATACAATGAATGTAATAAAATTGTATTGTATTATATTACAATACATTACATCACACCACACCACGCATGCATGATTTCTAAGTGCATGAATGGTGCACAAAGTACGTTAAACAGAAATACGTGACAAAATGCTTGCATTAATTTCACTCCTCATAAAACTTCCATACCGGGGGCATCATATGTAAATCGACTATTGAGAAGTTAACTCCAATATTTAAGATTATGTTAATATGTGCCTATTTCATCTAGATATTTTGAACGACAAATTCTGTTGTAACAAATAGACAATTGGACTACAGGTTTGGAATTCGGCATAATTATTTAAATTTCATGATTTAACGTTATTGTTGTAATTTGTTTACCTGATTTTACTTAATAATTTTTGAGTACTTCTACTATAACCTGCCGTAAATATTTGAGGTGTGGTGTTATGAATATTTTTGACGTGATAACGTCTTATAAATCGATGAACGCCGGCTGAACGCACGAAAAAGCATTGTCGCGTTCCGCCTGAGCCGAGTGTGCGAACGAGAGCGCGGAAAAATAGAGAGGCACGATCGGCCTAAGCGTTCGGCTTGTGACGCATATATTTCTTTACTGTATAATTTAAGTAGAAAAATATTTGAATTAACGAAAACAAATAAATGTTAATTTATCGAAAACATTGTCATTTTCAATTAAATCCTTCTTTGTATTACAAAAATTAATGATATATCAGTGATAATAATTCAATTCATAAAATAATGCAATTTTTCATCAATGTTTCCTTATGACATTATCACGTAAAATTATCGTTCGGTCACCGAATTTACAAACAAACAATTTTTTTAGAGCCTAATTAATAGACTTTAAATTTGAGCATATTAATTTTCTGCAAGGAAAATAACATTAGGATATTCATCAAAATTAAGAACAATTAAAACACTTCGTAGTCGTAATATAAATCTTTATCTATATATCTCAGAAAAAGGAGAAATTCTACCTCGTGTGGCGAGCGGTAGTTCTGTCCTCTGAATTGTATGCGCCCTTAGCAATCCACCTTTGAAAAGAAATTTCAAGATACACATTGAACCACAATATTATATTGGTCACGTTAAAAAAAATAGTAGCGCTTACATATCCACGAAGATCACACAAAAGCAGTCTATGTAACGTCTAAACGGTTCTTCTATTCGATTTTCATTACAATAACTAGTCGTCCGTCTGAAATTTAAATTATATCAACCTAGAAATGGTTTCTATTTAAATTAGCAATTCGGTCTCATTGCTGTTCAATATCTTGGCCGTGTGAGGTTTAACCACCCTACCCCTGAAGCATACCCTTCCGCCATCTTTTTATGTCATATTGATGTGCTGTGGCCTTAAGCCGGCCACGCCAGCCTAGTGTACGTCAAGGACTGCTTACGACCACCATTACCAGCTACCGACGGATGAACACGCTCTTGGAGGCACTGAGCGAGTGGTATGATTTGACTTACGTGAAAAACTAATTGATCGATTCGTCCGTGATAAAGATCGAAATCAATATCTTTTGTTTTCAACCTAATATCTTGTGTTTTCGAACTTGATATTGATTGCAATTACGATTCCAAAACCAAACCCCCGACCTGAAGGCCAAGTATGCTTTGATTATGGGTACCTTTAAACGAATATTTCTAGAAAACTGTTATACCTAGCAAACTCAAAAAAAATTCTAAGTATACAAAATATGTTCTGAGTTCTACCGTAGGGAAAGCTTAAATACACAGCACGTTCTTTATGATAAAAAATACTAAAGTACGTTCACTTAAAACACTAATACCAATAAATTTCTAACAGGACAAACGATAAAAAAACAAAATTTAAACATTATTAGTAAAATATAATTATACAGGATTGGCCTTAAGCATTTTTGTTTATAATAAATAGTTTTCTCATTATAAATAAAAAACTAAAATGTCGCTTACGACAAAAAGTTCTGCGTAACTAAATGACAATCCATCTTCCTTACTCTGCTGCTTTAAGTCGATTCTCCTTCTCACAAAACAGTGTGGGGCGTGACGCGTTGCGTTTGACATTGCACTTGGCCTTAAATCTACTTTCAATAATGATGGTAATCTCATTACCGGATACATCGCCCATTTCGATTTCTGGTTTGATTCTTATAGACAAAACTACGTACCCCCAAAATATATTCTCATTTTAATGACATAAATTTTTTAAAACCAATTAAAACCAAACCCTTTAAAAAGACGTGAATTAGCATTTTTGTGCTCCTACATCAAGTCAATCACTCAAGACATGTTGAAAACAAAGATGTTCGGAGTTTACTTTCGAAATGATTAAGAAAGGAAAACAATACGGAACGTAAGCTACGAGATGAAAGAATCTTCAGAAGAACCAGAGTAACCAACTTTGTCGGTTTGGGAGTAGCATGCTCAATCATTTGCTGAACTAATAAGCTCTGGAGAAGTAAATTTCCAGAGTCTCTACTAAAAAATTAAGGTCAAAGCACGGGACGGCTTTCCGATAGGTGGTCTGACGATCTGATAATGGTCGCGGGTCACCGTCAAAGGCAGGTGGATCAGAAACGGGTGCCTTAGAATTCTAGAGGGAATACTCACGTCTTCCATTGGATGTTCAGTGACTGCAACAAACACTCCAACGGATTTCAAGTTGAACTCGAGATTGCAATTTACATTTTCTTTTATCCCATTGCTTGTCCTTTTGCGAATTGCACGAGAAAAACCTTATTTCGGATGTTAACTTGTCTTTTAAAATACTCTTCTAGAATTGCGAATTCCGAATCACTCAATAATTATTGTTTTTATGTTTTTCCATCACAATCCCGCTAAGAATTAAGATAATAAGTTTATCAAAAATAGACTTGGAAATATAAATTACTTACCTATTTAGCGTAGTATTTAATTACTTATACAACACTACATTGTCACCCACGGTTATTGAATGATCTTGCTGTCAATTATCGTTCTCGCTTTCGATTTGGGGCTGTTCCTGACTTCAATCCCGGCCACGTTCTTGATTCTAATCCCAGTCCCACATTTGACATGACACCAGCGCCGTTCTTGGTTTTGGTCTTGGTCCCGAATCTCGATTCTGATCCCGCCCCGCTTTCAATTCCGATACTGCTACTGATCACGATTGCGATTTGTACTAAGCCGAAGAAAATATTATCAAAATAAAATATAGACTATAATACTCGGAGATAGTGAAACTTTCTATTTATTAAATAATTTTTGTACGCACCATTATAATACAGCTCCATTACCTTTCCCCATTTGTAAAGAAACGTGTCACATCACTTATAACAAACAATATTTATATCAAATTTCATAGTTGTACTTCATTCTATAAAAAAAATTCATACTGTATTCAACCCTCTTTTATCCCACTTACAACGTGAATTACCAAAAATCCTTTCGCAGTGAGTTCCTATCTTAAACATTATCACCTGATAAAACTTTGTCTCAATAGGATCTATAGTTTCAGAGATCTCGTGATGAATGAGGAAGTAGTGCTTTGTGAAGATAATATCTTAAGGTTGGCAATTAGCATTTGATTTGAATATAACAATGATATTAAAAAGTTTGTAATTTTAAAGTTTTTAGTTACTTAACTCTATAGGCTTAAATTTTTTGAGTGAGGGAGAGTGTTAGAAGAGATTCAAAAAGTAATGCCCTCTTTCTATCAGGAACAGAAAAGTAGAAGTATGTTTTGTGATTGCTGTAGAATATAATTAAAAATAAATAAATTAAAAATAATTTATTTCGTTGTGCACATAAGTAGCTTGTCCTCACTAAAATATAAAAATGTACTAGTAATCATCAATTTTAGTTCCAATCGCATATATTATTGAAAACTACGCTCATAAGTGTAATAATAAAATAGTAAATAATTTTCCTCTTAATTAAGTAACATTTCTTTTGTGGTAGCGCTGTGATCCATTGTGATTATTTATTCTCTGAAAGCTTGTATACTCGTCTGCCTATCTAAATGGATGTAAAAAAATTACATAAAAGAAATCTGCTTGTTTTTTTCGAAATGTGGGAGAGTGGTTGTGAATTACATTTTGAAATAGCCGCTTCTGATGAGTCAGAATTCGAATAACAATTGTACTAATTTTATTGATAAATTTTTGTAGGAATAAAAAAAAAATTATATAATTTTGAAATTTTTCAATAAATAAATATGTGTGAAATTAAATTGATACTGTTGTTAATATTTAATCTGAATTGAATCCAGTATTTGATCTATATAACGCACTTACTCTGTGGGAAAAATCTTCATTAATGACAACTCGCTTCATCATCGTCTGTCGTACGGAGTTATGCGCGCAATGCATTTCTGTCACTCTCGCCGCTCGCGTTAAAAATTTACATTTCAAATCTAGGCAACCATAAATCGGATTAACTTTTTAATAAGGCAATCTAATACAGTTATATTCAGAAAAATTAAGCTTTCATTTGATATAAAGTACGATTAAATACCTGATGAGAGTACATCAATAACATTTACTCACTTCCTTATACCCTGGCAACTCCGCAGTTGCGCAGAGGGAGAAGAATGCAATCTTTACTTTTTCAACTCTGTCGGGTATGTTCTCCTAACAAGTGTATGATTTTTTTTAAATAACTGATGAGAAAAGTAGTTTTAATAAATTTATATATTTAATATTATCCCTACGCAATTTAACTAGGCAACCTATTTGCGATATGTCAATTAGTATATTACCTATCATTTATTTCTTATCACTAATAAATAACTGATGAGAGTATAAATTTCTTATAGCGGATTTTAGACTACAAACTGTATAGCTATAGATATATAAGCTCTCTAAGTGGCGTATACGCGCAGACACCATATTGTAGTAAAGCATAAAAAACAAATTATTCAAAGTTTTAATCGACATTATTGTTAGTGATAACAATATAACCATTTATAAGTATAAAATTTAATAGGAAACATCTTGACTTTTAGTAATTTTAATATTTCAAAAATTTTTCACTATTAAATATCGTATAAATACGGTAACATTTTAAGAACCTTTTTTGTTCAAAATAGCTCACAAAATTTAAAAATATATATTTTGCTGCAAAAGAAACTTGTTTTTAGCAGTTCTTTTGGTTGTAAGTACTTTTAACAGCAACGTCAATACATGTCAACTGTCATCTTATACTTTTAGAATCAGAAGAATCTTTTTAACTTGTTAAAAATAGGACTACGAACAATTTTCCCAACAAATGCGCAGTATGCCCTGCTCTATTTAGTGTATTATTGTAATGAGTTAAATCAATGTCATAGTCATAAAACAGAAAGTATATAAAACTGCTATCAAGAAATTAAATCCTATTACTGTCGATCCTCAGATCAGAAAGCCCATAAACTCTTTATTAATATTGCTACTATCTCGTATTACGAGTAGTCGCATTTAATTAATGATTATAAAAATGAGATCCTTAAGAAAATTAAGCTTGGATATCCTTCGCTATCATAAGACAAAATTTTTATTCGAGTTAATTAAAAACGTACTACGTCTTTACATTTTCGCAATATACGCGAGGTGCCTTTACACTTGTAGTTATGTGCACGGGTCGACGACCCCGGCCACATCAAAATACACGTCACTTCGTATACACCCCAAAAGTGTATAACATCCAAATTAAAGTAAAAGGTGTTATTAAGGTATTATTTGGTTTAGCAATAGCCCTTTATCAAACTTTGGGGTACGGTCGCCTGGGCATTAAATTCGTGCAACAATATCCGTGGAAGTTAATGGAAAGTTTGTAACTGGAGCGTGAAAATTTTATTCGAGGGCCGGTATAGGGCCGCCCGCCGCGCCCCGCCGCGCCGGGCGGCGATACGTGATAATGTGACTGGCGCCGCGTTCGCGTTAAAAATTCAAATCACTTTAACAGCGGCCAATAAACGGCCAATAAAAAATAGAAAACGTTTATTGTTTTGATGTCTTCTTAGCGGGGTGCATACCCAGATAACAGCATATTTTGTTCGCTAGATTCCGTTTGAAATCTTACATTATTCACCTTTGCAGAAGAGGTTTTTTAATTGCAGTGTTTTTGTCAGAAGTAAAAAACTAATAGCTTTTATATAATTATTTCATGAAACAATGATATAAAAGTAGTTTTTGGAGTAAAAACGTCTTTAGACAGATTGGATTGGGTGTAATTTAATAGCATTCGTGACCGATGCGGTCATATATTTGTAGCTATAAGTATGGCATGTTGTGCTTGGCCAGCAGTGAATGTACGATATATATATATATATATATTGTGCAGTAAAAAGTGAGTATAAAATATATTTTATACTTTTACTACTTTATTTTCTTTAATTTCTTTTCTTCAGTTCTACTCTCAATGATACCTCTCTTTCTCATTGAAGCTTATTCTTATTTTTTGGGTATGTACGATACTCTGAAATTTGATATGCAAGTCAAGATATTTTTTATGATATTTTGCTTTTGTTTGCAAAATTAAAGCTATGTGTGTTTGTTTTGCTGCACGTTGCCGATTTTGAAACAAAGTTACCCTTTATTTTGCTAACGCGTGTATATAGAGTAAGAAATACATAAGTACTATACGTTTTACAAGTTCTTTGGCTTCTGCTAGTTCGTATTAGCAGGGTAATAAGGGCATACAGTGTGTTCATGTCTTTACTAAACTAAACTAGACCATCAACAATTCAAACAGTAAATTATCATTATAGTGTTAAAGTTACGCATGCTTAAAAAGTTATGGAACCTACGTACAATGTAACTTCGTGATACGTAAAGACGAGCGATCAACGACAGAACGGCGATGGGTTGTTGGCAGCAGCGTCTATGCACGACCAGTGATAAGGCTCGGCAGTGTTGGTACGTTTGATGTCGGTGCAGGCGCCAAATACAAACATACAACACGACAGCGTCAGCGGCCGGGAAGAGCAGATGGATGGCCGAAAACTTAAACCGTGGGTTGATTAAAAGTGGGCACCCGTAAGTGCTCTTAGTGGGCCATACATGAAGGAGCTGTATGTGGACCGTGTCGGGTGTAAATTTATTTAGTCATCAGATAGTGAAAATGGATTAAGCATGAGTCAGTGAGATTTGACTTTATCGTCGATATTTGCTAGCCTACAATTAAACAAAATGCAATGACGAGAACCGACCTTCCCTTTCCCTTAGAAGTTATTGAGACAGCGTTTAACTTTCCTAAAAGTTACAGTCATTTTACACCCTAATGTGTTTTATAACTTAAGTACATATTTGTAGTATCTTGATATTTCAAGAGATAGGTCGACAGCTGCAGAGAAAGTTGTAGGGATTACTATTTCGCGATTACCATACAGCTACTACTTTTGTGAAATTGAGGGCCCTTTGTTCTAATAAAGTCGATTATTATATTTATTACCAAATATTAAGTAATGAAAAGACGTAAATCACAATTTGTTGTAATTTGTTATAAACTTTCAAACGCGTTTTTCTTAAACGTAGTTCATTTTATTTTCAATTCTTAAAGATTGTCAATTGAACTAAAGTTACTTTAATATTATTTTTATTTAGAACAATTTCGCTTTCTTGGTTTATAATTTTTGCAAGTTACAAAAATGTGTACTAAAATGTACCTAAATGTTTATTGCAAATAAATAAGTAAGAACAATAATTTTTTTGATTTATTTTACCATTATCATACATGAATAAAAAAAATGTTAAAATCAGTCATATCTTCCGCAACGTATGTATATGACCAATGCCGTAGTCTTTCAAAAGTTCCGTATAACGTAGCGCCGTACTATCTTATAGGACCGCACGGCGTTTCCACGGGAAACACGATTTCAAGGGCCGTATAAAACTGTTACGTACTTAAAATTTTCAATTATTGTTATATTTTTTTACATCTAATATAATTTTTGCAACCATCAAAGTGATTGTTAATCTTATATATAACATTGACAATTTTGGAGAGTCGTTTATAGTTATTGGAGATTTAACAGTCTCAATCTACATCAAACGATGAATTGTGTGCAGCTGTTGGTATAGTGATTTTTGTCTAGTAGAGAATTGATCTAATCAGTGCGTTTTGGAAATGGCTCTAACACGAGAAAAAGAGTCATTATAGGCGATTTAAGCAGGTTTGTAAATATTAAATAGTCTTACTGGGCAGACATTTCAGAATTTATAATGCTTATGAGCTTTATTGTTCTAAAAACTTTAAGTGCGTTCTTGATATAAGCCTTCAAGCTCAGAAGGCAGCTCAAACGTCTCGACGACAGTTCCGCATACTTTAAGAACTAAAGTTTTGTTTAGTCGTTCCGGCAGTTGAAAACACTCTGATTAACTTGCGCTGTTTGAAGTACGAAGATTTTCAAACGCGTTTCGTATCCAAACTACATAATACAAATACTAAAAGACTTTGAACATAGTGGTTCGTCAATACAAGCAAACCGAAATCATTGCTGTAGTTAAATTATAAATGTTACCATCATTAAAGTTATCTAAATATTTTTGTCTGACGTATGTTGAATGGGCATTACTTTTATAAAAAGTAATTTTTTTATATGGCTGGATTTAGAATTAGATATCAATTTTTCATTTGATTTTCATAATCAATAAATAAAAATGGTAATGATCCTATGACTGACTGAAAACATATAAATATTTAAATCGGTCGGTTATTTTATGTTTATTTAATCTTTGAAATTAATAATTCTGACATTTATAGGAATACGTTTGTTAAGCTGTTATAGGAATACGTTCTTTGAAATGGTAAATACAATTCCTTACAAACCTTTAATCGGTATTTCATAATCGTTTCACATAAAAACATTGTAATTCATAACTTCCCCACAAACAACGAAATGAAACAAACAAGCGGTCCTCGATGAGGGCGGGCGGACACTCGTACGCCGTAATTCGGTGCACAATTGTACCGTAATGGCGCACTTAGCATAATTTTATCGGCGGCGGCGGCCGCAGACCGACAAGCATATTTACCCTTGGCCGAGTTAGTTTTCGCGTCACGTCTGCCCTTTACAAGTTGAGCTTTGCAAAATTTCGACGCTTTTAACACGATCGCCGGCGTGGCGCTGGCGCCGCATTGTTTGGTAATGCCGTCACGCGCCGCGGCGAGACATATTGAGTCTCACCGCCCGATACATTAATGACTGGGCGAGTGCAGCCCTCGGCACTTTTTAGGGCATTCGACACTCGCTCGAACGTCTGTCGATAGTGGCGCAGGCGGCCGCGTCAATTGTTTTGAATGAATATGTAACTACATCAGCTCCTGAAATACTTAAGTACTGATTTTCATACAATGTCTAGTGTTGTCTGGGTCGACCTTTTTATGTGTTAGGTGTAAAAAGATTTTTATATCATTACACGGTAATAGTGATTAGTCGACTAGCCTCGTGAATATAGTAGAGCTATATTGCGGCCAACTTGTCTGCAGCACTAAAATGGACAAACCCTAACGGTTAGACACCACACTCCGACAAAATACAGACGTGAAATAGCTGATTCCGTTATTGCTTTTCGTCCAGTTACCACGAGTTCCTTTGGTTCATTCCACAGACATCCCATTCTGTTTTTTTTTTCTTCCTGAAAGGATCCCAGATATCCTACTGCCTCCGCCAGAATTATCAGCAATAGGATATCCTACCGTCTATTCCTTCCTAAAAAACTGGCAACGCACTAGTGATTTCTCTGAGGTTGCTAGTATCCATGCGAGCAATCACCTATGTGGTGGCTCGCACTCTCGTGTACTCCTTGAAAATGCTTTAAAAACGAATTCTCTTTTAATGTCTAAATAGATACGACATAAATTATATAAATATTTTACCAGTGTCATTCAGTATTACTATGTTATTATAATAATATACTTTATATTGAAATCTTGTAGTTCTATTGAAACTTTCAAATTATACATTAGATACTGTAATTTAATCCTTTTATACCTGTACATCGGTTTATGGATCCGACGAATAAGTATTTATTTCTTTACTTGGAACTGCTGGAAAGTAAAATTGTTTGTTATATTTCTAATTTCTAGCTAGCTTCACTTTTGTTTAAAACGTGTTATCACGCTATGCCCTGATTGTTATGGCGATACTTTTTTAATAATTATGTAATATCAAACTATAACAAACATGTCCTCTAACATGTGTTCTCTTGTATTTAAAAGTTTATATTTGTGTTTTATAAGATAACATTGTTCATTATTTGTCCAGTTTAAATAAAATATAATATGCATATAGATCTTTTAGTAAAAAAAAATGAAATATGAGTTCTGAACTTTCACTCGGTGAGATCGTGTGCATGTATAGGTGTTACCAAAATTGACGTGGGTGTAGAAAGGTTAAAGGAATGGAGATTAACGTAATTAAGGGTTGATTTCATGATTATTAAAAATAGTTTTTCTGAACATAAAGCGAAATTATTGATGGGAAAGGTTATTTGAAAGCGTCGGAGGGTGAACTTAGAATTAATAATATTTGAAAGATATTGCATTGGAATTTTTTGTTTATTAGGTAAAGCGAAAAGGTGCATAAAGCCTAGTTATAATGCAAATAAAAGAATTTTCGAGATTTAAGCAAATACTGTCATTAGCGCCCCGTACATATCAGGTTCATGCTATAAGTATTGTGTGATTGGAAAGGCATTATTAATGATGCACTTTTATCGCCGGGCAGAACCATCGATTGGAATGTACCGCCAACAGCTGATGAAACTCAAGCGAGAAGTAAAGAAGAAATGGCCGGAATTGATCAATAGAAAGGGTGTAATTTTCTACCATGATAACGCCGGATTATTTAGCAAATATTGAAAGAGTTTGGTAGGAAAATGTTAATGCATACACCATATAGCCTTGACCTTACACTTTTAGATTTTCATTTGTTTTGGTCGGAATTCTTTAGGATCAAAACTTCTAAAATTTCAACAGCAATGTTATTATGTCACTACCTAGATAATGGCAACAAGTTATTAAACAAAATGACACATATATTATAATTAAAGGTAAAGAAAATATGATGAAAAATTATTTGCATTTATGTATAAAATGTGGAAAAGTTTTTCCTCCGACCTTATAGTTTCGCGGGATGTTAATGAATTTGTTGTTCTCTACAGCTTCTTAACATTGTAACTTTTAGGGAAATCTATGCTTTGTGAGTGTCTTTGAGAATGAAAAGGTATGGTGATATCAAATATATGTACACAATGCTCAAGTAATGCGACGAACATACTGTCTATCCCTAAAAGGTTGGCAACGCATCTGTGACCCCTTTGGGGTTGCGTGTGAACATGAGTGATGTTGATCACTTTGGTGGCTCGAATGCTTGGTTGCCTTTCGAAAATGTTACAAAAACTCACATAATCAAGAGATCAGCAAAGAACGTATTTGATATCTATCCATCGTTAGAGATAACGTAGCTATGTTTCGATTTGTGATCAAACAAAGTTTACTTCAGAATTGCTTGTACATATAATGTACCTTTTCTTCTTTCAGTTTTTTATTTTACCCTCTCCTTACAAGTCATGTATTGTAAATAAACTGTGTTTTTAACTAGTATTCGAATGTGTCTCCCTTTTTAGGTTTTCTTTACTTGAGCCTTAATTTTTTTATTAATTATTCATTTCGAAATATTTTGCATCACAAACCTTGCAAACTACGGACTGCATTTTTATTGATTGAAACACGACTAACTTTTTCGTCTCTAATAATTAAAAACAATTCATAATTAACTAGACTTGGAATACGCTTTGCACATTTGAGGTAGGTATTATAAATACCGGGTTTCATTTTAATTTTCATTTGTAACAACAGACGTTTTTTTATGACTTTTTTTTAGAAAATTCTATTTATAGTGACTAACAGATTATAATTGAATTTTCTTATAACTACTAATTGAGAAAATAAAAAAATGTGTCTGATCAATATTATCTACTAAACATTCATATAGTACCTTGTGCAAAGTAAGTTTCCGAAATAGCTAGTATTCCTTAGTAACTTGTTTAACACTAATAAAAAAATTTCCTGTAAATTTAATAATTGTTTCCTTGTTATTAATACAATAAACATCAAAAAGTAATTATTTAATTTATACAAAGTTGTATTTATAAAATTACAAATATCGCTACAGTCTGTTTCTTTTACGTTTGCTGAGCGTACCTGTGCTTTGTATTTACTTTTCCTATCGTTAGTTTGCAAGTTTTCTCAAAAAAGTCATACTTTAATCATTTAATACATATATTTCTGATAATAAAAAATGAATGAAAATGCGCATTTTCTGTCACGTATGATGAGGCTCTGGAGTGATTTACCATCGCGGTATTCCCAACGAAGACTGATAATGGGGTTTTCCACAAAAGAGCGTATTCCCGTTTAAAAAGCCGGGAACGCACAAATATATAATACTTGAGGTAAAGCACGGCAGTATTTCAAACTGAACTATCATCCATTACTTTTTAAGGCGCTAGTCCAATCACATCTGGAGTATTATTTGCAGCTATATGCTGGGCAACCTCAATGTTGATTCCGGTTTTTAGACCGCATCCAAAGTTGAACTTTTCAAATTGTAAGCGACACTGTAAAATCGAGCCAGCTAGACCTATTCATTGCTTTACTAAAAGAATTAGCGTGTTTACGCGTAATTTATCGGATGTGATATGGACAGTGCTTCGAAAAGTTATTCCTGCCGCTAAATTCCTCCATCGTTCCACCCACTGGAAATATCATCATCACCATTTTGATGAATGTAAATCAAAATTGAAAAGCATAAAAGTATTCCTACATAAACAAAATGACCAAACAAAATTGGCTTTTTAGTAGGCACCATACGATATTGGCTTCGCCGCCGACGTACCGATGTTCGCCATGTGTCCTTATTATTTCTTTTTCTGTCATCAACGAGTGTTTTCATTCTTTCTCTTTCTTTCTCTTCGATTAAGAAATAACAGTGTCATTCGAAATTACATCTAAAAAGAATATTAATAAGGTCCTTTGTAAGAGATTTATTTGGTTTAAAAATATGTCGTATCCTCATTTACATTTGTGTGAGTTGCGTGCCACGAATGAATGTAAATTTGTTCGACGTTTTAATTCTATACTTTCTATTTCGATATGAATGTACCACTGTATGTATTGTGCAATTTTCTGTCATGTACGGCAAAACTTTAAAATGATCTACCACCGGCAGTGTTCTCAACGAACTACGACAAGTTATCTTCAAGAAGAGAGCCTATTTTTTTATGACATTGAAATAAAAAAAAATGTCGGTTTCATGGGATATATATCCCGTGAGTTTATATTACTATTACATTATTATTTTTATATAACAATAATAATGTAATAGTAATATAAACTCACGCTTATTTCTCATAAGGGTAAGCTGAGGCTATAGATTTCCACATAGTACGACCTTTGCATATCTCTCTTACCTCCATCATCCATTTCAACGTCCATCAATCTTTTTTTTGCAAACTCGTTTGTTTTAGGTGTTTAAAATTTGGCCCTTTTTATATATGCCAGCAATCTATGCATAGGATTTTCTAAGGCGAACCTTGTCAACCTTTCCATCACACACATTCGCTCTATACATGTATTTTGTCAGTTTACTTTCATTCATCCATTCCAGATGGCCAAACCACCACAATATACCCCTTTCTATTCTAGTCACTACATTTTCCTTCAAAATACACCGTTCTCTAACATCACTGTATCTACATCTATCTTTCCGAGACATTCTACACATACTACGCAGCGATTGCATGTATATGACTCTTAAAATGTATCATTATATAATATATTACTTGTTCGGAAAGTAGTTTAAAGAGAAAGTAGTTTAGCCTTAAAGAGAAAGAAAAAAACTTAAGGGTAGTTCTTTCAAATTAAATTGTAATTGACAATCAACAACAAAATATTACATAAAGAAACAACCTGATAAAATGGCGAATTCGTTATGTCCAAGAAAGTATATCCTCAAAACTATATTTGAAATATTTATACCTTTTTTCGAAATAATTGTTTAATATAAGAATAATAAATTTATAAACGGGTGAGTTTTAAATATCTACAGAAGCATTATTTAACATGCACACACAGAGTCCCAATAAGTTGATTATGTACTTTACGTAATGGTTTGACATGTTATGGACTGTCTTACGTCGAAAAATGCTGATTACCTATGTGATGTTTATAAGTCGATTGTAGGACACAGACCATGTTCCAAGTCTCCACCAGAATGTCTTTATCAGATGAATGAGAGAGGGAATAACTTCCTCAACCCTGCAGGTCACATTCACTTTTGGTATACCCATCGGCCAATGCAGTCGTTTCATAACTTATAACATAATATTGTAACTGTTTTCAATAAATCAATTTTAAGTAAAATAACAGTTTTACGGATTCTTCTGCTGCTGCCGTCGAAACTGACATGTAAACACAGTTTACGTTTATTTTTTATCTAATATGTTGATCATTACGATTCGTATATACTTTAAAATGTTTATTTAATACTTAGAAGTACTCAAGGTCCTAGCTTGCAAATTGCTAGAACTGAACGTATTTGAAATATGAAAATTCTATGACGTTAGGAAGGTTATTGATACAACCAATATAAACCAGGTTGGCAGTTTCTACGTTTTTACAAAAGCAACAAAGCTATCAAAGCGTTTTATCTATGGTAATGCTCAAGAACATACGAGTTTCATCAAAGTTTAATTAACGGTTTCGTATTAAAATCGTTTGGGATTTAAATTTAGTTTTAAGAATTTATATTAAACTTAAGGAGAATCTTAAGAATTTTTCTTCATTCTGGAATAGGTTTCAATAATAAAAATAAATGTATTTTTGTATTAATAACAAACCATGTATTTTTTCTACTTTTAAGGTAGCAATGTTCTCATTATTCATAATGCTCACGTTCGGGATAAGCGAATGTTTGATTTTTCACTTAAAATAACGAACATACATCGTCTCTAAATAGTATCATATCATGAACATTTTCGATGAGGCTAGTTAACATAGACTAAAAGCAAAAATGGACCAAGAATTGATTCCTGTAGTACGTCCACACGTACCATAGATTTACATGAACTCATGCAAATAACATAGACACTTAACTCTGTAAAGCAAATACCACGTTAGAAAGCCGAGCGTCTGGCCGGCAGTCAATAATAAATTATTATTGACTGCAGGCCTGTAGAAAACTGTATTATTATTAATAATGTTATTATTAGTAATATTATTAATAATACAGTTTTCTTAAACAAAGTTTCGTGATTTATACTATGAAAGAATGAAAAGATAGTAAAATACTTTGACTGCATCCCGTGAATGCACCCATACTCCAAGAAATTGTTGGAAAGACGGCAACGGACAAATAGCTCCCTTAGGGTTGTAGGTTCAATTTATCTTACATAAAATTGATTTCAATTTTTAAGTTATTCTCTATCTATTCCAGTACTAACCTCCCTTAAAGTCACCAATTTCAATTTTAATTACACATAATACCAATAACTTCAAATCCATACCAGTCACTTATAGATTTTAATATAAACGTATTTCTAAAAACTTATACAAATAGAGATGCACGAAATCAATATTAAATCCAGTCGCTCTGAAACGGTTGCATTCGCGTTGTGCTGCTATATTTCTTGCATTGATTTTTTGCATTCTCGTCGCAGCTCACAAACGGGAGTACTAGTCCTTGAGTACGCCCACGTCTTTCATTGTAGTTCGAAAAATTGAAGAGACGTTGCGTTCCTCTTTTTTGCCGTTTGAAATGTAGTGCTGTTGCACACTACAGTTTCAAATGAATATTTAAAAACTTACTTTAAGAATTTATAATTTTGTCTGTAACACAATATTTTTTTTAACCTTAATCATTGAATCATTTTAATATAAATACTTTATAGGTGCTTAGATTATTAAAAAAAGACCCAAAAAGAGAAATCTAACAAATTAAAATTACAATTTAACTTCAAAAATACCTTTATTTCATAGGCCATTAACATTTGAAATACGTCATTAATTATGTATCAATCGCTTGTTTGCAAAACAGTTTTCCTTCGTTAAGAAACAGTAAGAAATTTGAGGGTAGCTCTTTTCAAATTGTAATTATACACGATCACAATAATTTTTTTACCGAAAGATACAGCCCGATAAGGAAAATGCAAAAGTAAGAACAGAGCTAAAGTGAAAAAAAAGACATCGCCTGTACATGTTCTGACATCTCCACGCCACGACCGCGTTACACCCGTTCCGCGTATCAACGATCGACCTAGTAAAAAATACAATATACGTTAAACAATTTCTTGTCGTTGAAATCATTTGATATTGAATCAATTTATCTTTGTGGTTCACTGCGTTGGCCACGACTATAATTAATTTAAAATCGATTTATCTTTTTAGTACAACCACGCTGACCAACACAACCAGACGATCTCTTGATGTTTCCATCACTCAATCAATAAGACGGACAGATTCAGATGATCTCTTGTTATTGATAGCAATTGACTTACTTTCTTTTATCAAACCAGAAAACACTACATCCTATAAGCACTTCGTATTGAAGGTAAACGCTAAATATGACACAATGCAACCACTAATGGAGTTCACAAATAACACAGAGATCATGAAAGTTAAAAACACCTTTATGTGTTATGGGTAAAGTGTTACGATGATAGACCTAATACACATATACAAAAAATAAATAATGCGACTATTTTATTACAACAAATAAGCATAAACTCGATCAAGAATGAGTATCAGTTTGGAATTGTAAAAAACAAGAAAACGTTGCTCCAAAATAAATAAAGGATTTTTAAAAAGGAATTATTATTATGTAGACCAAAATTGATCAATACTTTTCAGATCTCTATGAAAAGCTAAAAGAAAATTTAACTTACACAGAAAGAAGAATCTTAACTCCAAAAAACACAACATTGCGTGTTTGTCTCTATAAACCCCCCTTCGTACCCTCTCATCTCTTTGGATGCGCTCTCCTTAGTACAACGCCGAATATCCGGCTCCTTGGTATCGACACACTGAAAAATGTTTAGTTTCAGGATCATCTAAATAGGCAATACATATAATGTGTTACTCTTTCTATCGTTTTGAGTACATTATATTTATGAAATCGATTTCTTTTGACGCATTAAGGAAATCTGATCGAAGTATATTTTTAATAAGAGATACGTCGATATAAAACACTATGAAGATCGTACGCTTCGAAATTATTCCGATTTGTGTGCGTTGAAGAATTAGTTAATTCTTAAATACAATCCTGTAAATTAAATGTGTTACAAACACAACAGATTCTCAATCCTAATAAACAGAAATTTATACTAGCTTTTCGCCGGTAGCTTTGCCCGCGTGGATATAGCATAGATAGAGAAACCCTTTTTTATCTCTTAAAAGAACGATTTTGCTGTAAATCTCTCATTCCCGCTGTAAAGTAAACTAATAATGTTACTATGATGTGATTGTTATTTAACTGTAAGCTAGAATATACCTACTAAGCTTAAATAGGATATAACGCTTTTACATTAAAACTGAAAAGAAAATTTTTATTTTGAAAATCACACCATAATAAATTTAAAAAATGTATTTATTTATTTACGCAAGTATGTATTATACTACTTTGGCGTAAATAAAACAATTACTGGTAAATTAAAATATTTATGTAAATTTGAGGGCAAGTTTGATGTTTGCCATTTTCTGTTTCATTAAAAAATAAAATTTTGTTCATAAATAAAAGCTTGAATGAAAATTAGTAGCAATATTCACAAAGTGTACACGTATGTTTACGCTATGTATAGGGTTGTTGTGTATCAAAATATGATGTTATATTTATTTAAAATATAAAATTAATTAAAATTACGTTACAATGATAATAGGTTATTTGTTATAAAAACCTTAATTTCTCCATTTCCCCCATAATTATTCGCTAAGCTGTATCATTTATGCATGGTAAACGTTCAGAGATTTCAGTTTAATGCACTTCGTTTTGCATGCAATGCACAGAATTGTCTTATGGTGTTCAAAACCCCATTTCCTACGCATGAACAACAATGCTCGTAATAGATTTCCTTAAAAAACTAAAGATATAGTTTTTTTTTAATCTAATTTAAGCCTAAGTGTTAATTAGATACAACGTTTCACATTGAAAATTATTCAAATCAAACTCGTTAAGTTTAAATAGACTAATAATTTGATATACTACTTTCAATTCCGTCGATATTATGTCGTTATCAGGATAACATATTTTTGTAGAGAAGCAAATAAATATGGCAACAGAAGTTTAATGAATATTAACTCTAAAAGGAAAGATGAAAAAGGCACTAAGCTACAATTTGATGTTATAGTACTTATTTGACACACCAAGGAAAGCACTTATTCGGCGACAATGTTAAATTAACCTTAATTTAGGTATGATACAACTCGCGGAGACTTCACACGGTTAAGCCATTACTTGTGTGCTGTGTCTTGTAACATTAATTGCTTCCACTGGTAAGCATTTACGTTCGCATTTTAGTAGAATTACCACTTGAATGCATTAATTAGCAGATACCATTGACAAATCATTTTTTTGTTTAATTTTCATTAAACTTTATGTAATTGTTTCCAATATCAAGTATTTATTAATAATAGGCTTAACGCACATTTACGTTTCTTTACATGACATTTTTAAAAGCTTTTATTTAGTTTATCTGTCCCGATTTCTGTATTTAAAAAAATCTTGCAATTTAAATTAGATTCACTTTCCGGTTTTCTACTGAGCTGAAATTTTGCATGCATACATAAATTGGATGATAGTGCAATAACCTGGTATCACTGAAATGATCTGATAATGGAGTGATGAGATGGATAGTAGAACTCTTTGACAATTAACGACACAGACACGAAACTTTTTATATAAATTTAATTATAATAGCCTGTTCCAAACATCATCATTACATGGCTGCTACACCCGGGGTTGGCTCTCAGTGAGGAAACTTTTCAACGGTGAAAAGTACAACCACGAAACTTTGTATATATCATTTAATTTGATAGTTCGTTCTAAACACTATCATGACACAGCCGGGACATCCAGGGTCGGCTCCCACTAAACGGATACAAGTAAATCCAAGGGCAAAAGCTTACTTTATAATTCAGATTTTATAGGTAGCTATAAGTGATTAGTAATTATTACCAATGTTACACATCGTTAATAATTAGTAAGCGCTTATTGTTGATTTCTGAAATAAGTAAGTATGGAGTTCTAAAACGATATAGCGATAGTAAAACGATTAACTGCAGAAATTGTTAGCATAGCGCTACAGCTGTGTATAGTCCGGTGCTAAATAAGTTTTTGTGCATGCGACACCACAAGCCGGTAAGTGCAATGCAAATAACCGTTCTACTTCATGGATTACGCGGAGCGTTTGCTGAAGTAAGCTGAACCTGAAGGGGGTCGTATTAGAGTACAAAAGTATACGCGAGTACAAGCGTGCGTGTATGCGTGCGTATAGGTGTGAGCGGTTTTTCGTTTGTGTGTGTGAATCTCTTATAACTTTTGAACACATTAATCGATCGAATCGTAGTTTTTTACATTTGAAAGAAGTCCATTCTACTTGGATCTCCTGAAACTTTGAACTGATTCCGCTACATGGATTTTCAGGAATCTCAAAGAAGTTTTCAGAAAAATGTGTCCTTGTAATAACTTTTAGACTACTCCACCAACAGATACCAAGATCTAATTAGATCTTTGCGCCAATTAGATACATCGACTGCCTCAAACTACATAAAAATAGATTGATTTATTCAAAAGATATCGTACGAAAAAAATTTTATAAATTGTACCACCGATAAATTTCAAAATCTATCCAGTTGTCCTCCTTAAAGATAAAGTTGATTGTTATTAAATGTATTAAAATCAGTTGATCCGTTTAAAAGTTGTTGAAGAAAATTTTACAAAACATAGCATAGAATATTTTATAAACCACTCTACTGATAAACTCCGAAATCTAACCATCTTTTCTGCTTAAAATACAACGTCGATCTTCGTCAATTACATGAGAATCAGTTGATTTCTTTAAGAGATTTCTTTAACTAATTATTTGCGAAAAAGCATGTTTTTATTTTTTTTAAATAATTTTTCTAGCTCTTATTAAATTTATGTTTGGTATCGGTCAACTTTAGTAGATTAAAAGACCGCGTTGAATGTCGTAAAACAGATCAAAATCGAACAACGCCTTTAATAGATAGTAGTTTAAATAATTATAAATAACGTTTTATTTAAATGAACCAAGATGTCTTGGACCTAAAAGCTGAAAACGTATTAAAATTTTATTATTGAGCTGGGAATGCTTGAAAAAGCTTAAAAATTGTTTTTTTGAGATCAAACTCAATAATTTACTGATAGATATATTTTTTAAGACTTTGAGCTTCAGCTTCAAAAAGTTTCAGGAATGGCCGTAAGGTCAACAGTTTTTGTAATTATTGATAATGAAAAACTTAAAGATAAGCCAATGAGCTTTGATACAATTATATTTTTGGATTCGAGAAATTCAAAACACATCAACGTATTTCATAGTGGAAAGTTTTAGGTATGGCCTATCGATAGTCGATCGTTTTACAGACTTTTTTTTACTAATTTTCATATACAATAGTCTGTCATGCTAAATATATAGATGAAATAAAAAGTCGTGAATATTGAAGATTTTACGCAGCGAACGCGATCAGCCGTTTACCACGATTTTGGCCACCCGCCAAAGGCGCTCTCGGGCGGGGAGCGTGGCCGAAAGCTGAGGAGCGCTAGTAGACATTTGAAAACTCCACAAAAACAAGCCTTTTATACACTTCGATTTCTATACCAAAACCAATAAAGAATTTTATGCAATTAGTATTTTCGAGAAAGATAAAAAATTCTCCTCTACTATCAAAGTGAGTCGTAACATTAACTCGATTTCGAGTCGAGCGCCGACGGATACTTCAATTATGTGCAGCTTGGTGGACATGACGTTCCTCTTCACTCGTAAGTAAATGGTAAATAGAAGTTATAGTAAGAACATAAGCGGCTGGCAAACGGCAGTAAATTTGTCGAGTCTAGATGTTACAGCGGGATCAGACCGACTAAATGACTAAATCATTAAATGTGTACTTTAGCTAAGACCTCAGTTTTGCAAAAGAGATTGCGATAAGCTTTATATAACTTGCAACACTTTAACTCGTCTCTTATCTTAGCAAACACAAAACATCTAACACCATGTTACGTAAAGAGTTTATTAGATCTTGGCGATTATTTTGTGTCTAAACACAAGTTCGCGGAAACGCAGCATTTTAGTTAAACTAATAGCATGACAGTACTAATTCAATTTACGCCTATATAATCGAAGTGTAGGAAAAATATTAGTTACGAATAAGGAAATAGTTTGTGTCATAATATGGAAAAACATTTAAGTATATCTTTAAGGATTATGAATTGTTACTTCCACAAAAAATAAACCATAAATTATCATCCTTCGGCAAGCCAAGGAAAGTTTTGTGTCAGCCTTGCCTAAGTTACGACGAGCACCGCCAGGAGTCGTGTGGACACAGTAGATAACTCTCGAGATGTGTAATCTGATTGTGATTGTACTTTTTGGTTGTTTTGTGTAGCTTCACGAAGTTACTGCGAAAAGTCACTCGTTACCGATTAGTACTTTTACGTGACGTGCTTGAATTATTACTAGTGGATCAGAACGCAATATTCGCGTTTGGATGGATAAATTGGTAACGATGCAGTAGATCTCGTAAAAAAAATCTAACTCGTGATTTTGTAACATACCAGCCGTCATTCTTATAGACATGTTTATATTTTTATCACGCCGACATCAAGATCGAAGACTATTTAGGCGGACTATACATCCATGGAGATTCCTTCAGTTTTACAGAAATAACATAGATAGCTAACTTCAAGCGACACAAACTCGCGTCTACCATTCGTCGCAGTCAACAAGCGGTAGGTATTCCAATATCAGACGGGCGTAATGGTGGCGCCACCGGCGAAACAGAACCTCGGGACGTAACCGGAGCGCGGAGACGGGCCCCGCGGAGCGCGACCGAAGACAGCGCCGGCCGCCGCGCCCCAACTTTGGAAATAATACGCCATATTACGAAGTTGGATCTCTCCGGAGACTTATGACGCGTAAAATTTATATTACCAAGGAAATAAAACGCTATTTATTGCTGTTTGAAGCGCTTCCGACGAGCCGGCCCCGCGTCCGACCTATGGTTAGGGGGGAATTCATACTTCTTGAAATCGGAACGCGACCCTCGCCGGTGATATGGGATACGGTGGTTTATTTGTGTCATAAGAAAATCGATCAAAAGTTTTAAAACGGTTTATACAAATTCGAACGAAATGCGCTTTTCACGAAACGCATTTTTTGTGGACTTTCATAGAAACACTGATGTAGGATTATGTCCGTTGTGGATACGGATCTGTCTCGCTTGTGACCTCGATGAGGTTAAGTGCATGTCGAGCCACAAGCAGTGTAGAGTTCTGTAATCGGCCGTCACAGTATATGAACATATAAGGGGACTACTTTTTGATTTTATGAACCTATTTTCAATTCATAATATCAAAAAAATATTTGCTTCACGACTTAACTGATAATTACGTCTAAAATGGGGTCCTTATAGGACGGATGTTAAGGACGTTATGATTTTATATTTACGTAAATTTACATGGTTCATAAACTTTTTTTTATTACCTATATTACACGACCAACAACGTCCATTAAATAATTTTAATTGGAATTTTGCTTGTTATTTCTCCAAGTATATTTTATAAGTTTATCGGCTACTACTTGTTAACTAGTAAAGCCTTTCGTAACTTAGTCGCGATAGTTTTCTTTTCAACTTCGTTATGTATACTAATGGCGTGATTTTTTTCACATAAACTGGAGGGCGACACTGGACTCTAACAAAAATTTATATTTTAAAGATTAATATTTCGCAAACGAATCTCTAAATTGAAAAATGATTTCACAGCAATGTTTTTAATCGAAATATCCAAAAATAAAAAAAAAAATCATTCTCACTTTACATGTAGAAGAGATATTCTAAATATTTTTCTAAAATTTTATTCCATAATTTTATTGGGGTGATTAATATGTATATACCTGTACGAACTTTCAGATTTCTAGTAATAAGAGTCTTCGAGTTAAGCCGTGGACAGACGAACAGACAAACACGCAGACAGACAGAATGACGGACGTACGGTTATGTCAAAACTATAAAGGTTTCTTGTTGACTAACTATAATAATATTTTTTGAAATACGCCTCCGTTTAGTGAAATGATGTTAAAGCAAAAAGGTTTGTCGATGGGTATATCAATTGCTCTATTTTAAAGTATCCTCAAATATTAATTTTAAAAACTTTAAAATAAGTAAATGATAGCCTACATTTGTTCCGTATTCAGAATTGTATCTTACTTCTTAGAAATAACTATTATAAATAAGGTTATAGTTTTGCAGAATATCCAAACGAATTACTGGGTATCAGTCAACAAACAGTCGTGTTCAAAATACTGAAAAATAGTAATTTTATGGAAATTATCAGAACCTTTACAACTTTATTGCGTGCCGTTACGCTAGAAATTTCTCGGCGCGCACAATGAACTCAAAAATGAAGCTTTTTGCGTTTTGAGTCGTGAAAATATCTATTTTTGTGTCTTAACTTTAGTCGAGAGTAACTAACTCTCTCCGCCAATAAGTTTGGCAAAGTCCCGCTTTGTTCGCGCGGACGTGGATTCATTGGAGGTGTTTCCAGCGAGAAAGACGCCCGCAGTGAGTTCGTTCGCGGCCGGTGTCGAAAAGGCTTCTGTTTGAAGTCAAACTCTTTTGTCGGAGCTTACAAATGGAAATTCTCTTTCTTTTCGCGTAAAACGCGGATTCATACTGTAATTGTTTAGAAAAGTTTCAAAAGTGTAATCGTTTTGAAAACAGATCCAATAAAGAGAATTTCGGTTGAATGCAAGGATAAAATAGATATTGTCTGTTAGCCGAAATATATTCCTATCCTACGAGCAATCGTTTTTACCGCAGACCACTAGGCATGTTTATTTTTGTTCATTGGTAGTACTTTGAAACCGCTTACGGTCAAATTTATTTAGACAATAGTTTCTAATTCGAAAAGAGTCATCGATACAACTTGATTCAAATGTGTTCCTATATATTGTCCTTGCAAAATTTCAGTCTTGCATGTCAAAAATTGCATCATTAAGACGATCAAAATATTGAAAATGGGACTTTACTGAATACTGGGACCTTAATGAAACTTACATAAACGTTACTAGTTCCAAAAGATGAGGAATATTTAGTTGAAACATTTTTTTTAAATTTGAAAGAATACAAAGATGTTTTGCATTAGAACAATCGATTTTTGCTTACGAAATAAATACAAATAAGTAACGTCCACTAGAAAATAGATTTAAGACTATTAAGCGATATATACATTTGTGGATATCTATGAATTTATGAACAAATAAGTGAAAAATTTGACCTGAACACAACTAAACTGCAAAATATTGCTATGAAGGAAGAAGTAGGATGTGCCATCGAAAGTCGCACTCACTGAACGAAACGCAATTTTCCTGCCATTTTGGAGTTGTAGCCAGGTCGACCACAGCACGGCTCTACCGCTCAAATTATTATATTTAATTGTATGCGAAAGAAAACAATTTTATAAAGGTTCCAAAAACAATAAGCTTTTTACATTGAATTTTTGGTAGTTTTAAATTATGTTTTATCGGTTTCATAAGTATTTCATCTGATAATATCTAAAAACAAAAATAAGTTTATTTAACAGTACTTGCATAAAACCTTTTTTTCAGTTATTCTGCTCTTTCTCTGTTTCCCTCTTTTTCTCTCTCCCTCTTTCTCTTCTCTTCTCAAAGAACTCAACATGCATCAAAATAATTTTAATGCTAATGATATATGATATGACACTACGACAATAACGGAAATTTCTTTGTTTCTTGTATGGCTCAAAAAACTGGTGTAAATCGTAGTGAAAAGTTCAAAGACAAATTATAGTATTGTTGATATCCTTATGCGTTTCTTGGAGATATATGCGCGTAAACAAACGAGCTTTAGTTACAAAAAAATGCTGAAACCATTTATAAGTCGCAAAGTTCACATAATTTCCAGCCATGTATGTTGTGACATACTACAAGTACAATCATTCTATTTTGCTATAAATGAAAAAAATTACAACAATTGTGGAATGGGCTTATCTACATCTTACGTTCATTATACGGCGAAACTAAAATCAATTAACTTTGTCCTTCTGGAACAGCATTTGAAAGTGTCCAGAATCAGAATTTTTCCAGTTTTAACAAAATAAGAAACGTCACAATTACCGTAGATATGTATATATATATTATAGATAGATGTTGTACATATATTGAAGAATGAAATTTAATCTGTGTAGAAAAGCATTATTTATTTACAAATTCCTATATTTCATTTTGCTGTGATATACTAAAAAATAAAAATACTGTTTCTATCGTCAATGTACTATATTCATTATCGTTGATTTTTCTTTTGTGTGTAAACAAATGACAATTGTCATATTTGATGGCAACTCTGAAAATGATTTAAGACAAAGAATGTTAAATAATAAAAACGATTTTCACAAAGCAAAACTACATTATTTCATTTACCGAAAATACAGCCCTAGAAGAACCTCTGACTAAGCTGCTCATCAATCTCGAAAAAAAAACAATTTATTTCACAATTCTTTGGGACCTCGCACAAAAAGGACATATGTGCACATCTTGCCAAAGATGAGGCTGATTTAATCAAAATTAGCATTTAAGTATCTGACCTATACGAGCAAATCGTTGTAATTAGACAAGATGTAGGCATGCCACTTTTATTGTATAAGAGGTGAGTTGTCAATTTATCAATGATTATTTGATTTTTAAAAGCTTTCATGCATCGTATACGCTTTTTCTTGAAATAAGGAAAAACCGCAATTCCTGGCACTTTTATGGGCGCGAGGGTTGACGCTTCCCGTAGAAGATGCCGTAAAGTTACGAATCGCAACTTACCTTTGCAAAAAATATATCTCAATAAATACACCTACTCCATGATTTAAGCCAAATTTCGATACTGGTCCGCTTCTACTAGTCCACGTGTAATACAATTCATGTTCTACTATGAGTTGTGTGCGATAAACTGACCCATTACTTTTAGAAATATTCATTGTTAATCATTTCGAAATTCTTTTAACTACATTTTCTCTTCAACAACTTTTTTTTTGCAAAAATTAAGAATCAAATACGCGGTCAACAATATTCATCACCACAAAATAGCATGAAAAACATGTTTCCCAAGTCACCAGGGAGGAGTGGCATACATGTTTTCAAAGTTTGTTTATTCGTATGAAAAAATGCATTTATGCTAACGAAGAATATTTTGTAAAACAATAAATTAATTTTTGACCATTCGTAATAGATTTTTCTTATTCATTCCAAAAAAATTTAGTGCGTCTTACGTATAAATAATAATCTCTTGAATTCAGTCTAAGCAATTCATAAAAAAGGTTTGTGCTCATATACGATATCCAAATTTCATTTAATTCTGGAACCAATTAATTAATAGAAAAAGCCAGCGAAAGCAACATTTTAGAATTAAAAATAAAAAATATGATTTTGGTATTCGCTTCAGTTGTCTTTTATTGTAAAATGTGATAAAATCCATTTCTAACCTCGTAATTATTTAAATTTCTCAATTACAACAAAGGGCAAACGCCAAAAACATTTTTTTATTTCAAAATCTGAAATATATGTTTGTGTGTATATAGACAAATCGTTAGTGTCGATTTCGAAGTCAACTTATCTCCTTGAATTTTTTTATATTGCCCTACGACACGGTCGCTTCTCATATTATGCAGCGGGCCGGCCCCGTCTTACGGATGTAAATTCAAATAATGGCGCCATGAATAATATGGAAATAGTTGTCCTCTGAACGGCGTCTGACGACGAACGGGATTTGCATCGCTATAGTTTGTTCTTGAGTTTTGGGCCCGGGGAGCAGCAGCGGTAATACATACCTTACGTTTGCTGATTTCTACTCTATTGAACGGATTCGAGACAAACTTACCGAAGTATTGTAGGCTCTATGTTCAACAGGTACAGAAGAGGCGTGTTTTACATTAAATAGGAAAATATATGAAGTTTCGAAAAGGGTAATAACGAGGAACAGGTTCTGTTTCCTGTGTTATTTGTAAAGAAGTCTGAATGTAAAGATATTTAAAATGTCAACTTACTTAGTGATCCGGTAGTTCCGTTGAAAAATTTTTGTCGAAAAAGAACATCAATAATAACAAAGTGTTTGTGACTAAGACTAGTGATTAATAACTACTTTAATTATAACAAATAGTATCCAATGTATCGGTAAGTAATGCAATAATAGTGTATAGTGAATTTATTGCTTAACCAAAACAGAAATGATTTTGATTCCTATTGTTCTTTGACTTTTGAACATTCGTAATTAAAAGAAGTATGGTAGCGAACGAACCAACTGATTTTTTTTATAGTTTTTGTCAATGTTTGTTATATTTTATCAAGAAATTAATATATACGTTTTGGCGCTACCCCAAGTCTCTTTCTACGAAGACACTTCATAACTTCCATCACGTTACCGCCTCATCCATCCTTCAGAAGTTATGTGGCTATATATAGTAAGTGCTATTCGAGCAAAGCTGGGGCGGGTCGCTAGTAAATTACAAAATCCATATTTCCTAACTTCAATGCATTTTCTTGCTTGCTTGCTTCAATACTATGTCTTCCAGTTACCGATTTAAAGGAACAGTTAAGTGCAAATTAGGCTTACCCGCTGAGAGTTCCGTATAACCACGGAATATATACTAGATGAAAAAAAAAGTATTTTTCTTCTTTCGGTTTGGCTTCTTTAGCACAATTTCGACTTACTTTTAAATGTTGATTATTATAGTTGTTTTACTTTATAGTTTGCACTGTAAGAGTAATCACGCTAGATTTATCGTAACTACTTTTATCAGTCGCAAAATATTTTTCTTTGCAGTTTATGGTGAACGACTGATGTGTGCACTAAAAGGTCTTTTCAATGGCATAGTTATCGGAGGGCTAGACGGTGCCGGTGACGGTGCTAGACATTTAGCGGATTAGGGCAATAAAGAAAAGGTTTACAAAAATGTTCCGTTAAATATTATAATGAAAGACTTTATTACAGCAAAAACCATTTGTCAAAAATTTTATATTATTTTCAATTTCTTTTTCCTTTAAACTGTTGCTTAAAAAAATGACTATAAATTTTCGAGTTCCTGTATGTTATATAATAATATTTTTACTAGACAAACGCTATTCTTTCGTAGTATAGGTTTGCTACAGACATCTTTCGATTATATCGATCGACATTTTCTAAAAATAAAATATTTGCGGGGATTCCCCAAGGTTTTGTAGCGTAGCATTATATTACCTTTCTTCTTCCTTGTAACATAACAATTTTGCATAAATTAGAGAACCAAAATTATTGTTACGGACAGCCGCGCAATTGATATAAATTTAAAATTGCATTATGTCTTATATGAGAATTATTTTGTAATAAGTGTTTTATATTTGTGTGTGTTTTATATTAAAGAATTTTTCTGCATAGTTTTTTAATTACCCGGGTAGGGACTAGTTTTTAAGGAAAATATTTGTTTGTTTTTATTAGAATTTTGTATTGATTAATTGAATATTTGAAATGTAATGTGCGTGTGAGTTGCATACGAAATTGTGCCTTGGTGGGAGGACCAATGATAGGCCTTGAAAGCGGTCGTCGTTACGGTACGGCCGCTAATCGGTGTCTCAGGCGCTAGTGGCGCCAATGCATGTTTGACAATGCATATGTGAATTAAGTGCATGGCCACGCCTCCCCAATTAAAATGTATGCAACTCACATGTGCAACGGATGCACCACCCATAAAATGCAGTGGGAGTGGTGCATCCGACACAGTTGCTAGCCAACCGTCATCTTGTGAAGCTCGGCTTAATAAAGTCTGAAAGAAAGAAAACGCTGTCCATTATTGACCACGCCGCCACACTGCAAGAAATCCGCCGACCATAGAAAGAAGCGTGCGCATCGTGAAGAGAGGCAATCCGGGGTGCGGGCTTACGCGGCGATAGCCGAAATCGCCGTTACAGCTGGTCCTTCGAGCCGGATCATCCTGAACAAATTTACGAGTAAGTCGTGTGCTTCGGATTTTATTTCCGTGCACGCTTCGGACAGTGAGAGGGTCACCTAGCGGTGTTAACGACATCTCACTGTTTAACGCTTTCGAGCGGTGTGACTAGTTGAGGCGTGGTCACCGGTTGCCGAGTACGATCTCGGCGCCGAATAGCCTTGTCGCGTCGATACGCATGCACAGATAGGGGGCCGGACTGTAGGCACGCCTGGCGACGGTCGCTCCCACCGAAGCTCTATTGCGCACCCTGACTCTGTGCATGTCCACTGTCGAGCGGGCCACACCTACCCTTCCCGTTTTCCATCCTCGTATTGAGCATATCCTCGTCTCGAGGACCTCGTACGAGCTGTTAGGGACCGTTAGGGATTGAAGATTGAAGAATTGAACTTGAAGATGGACAGCAAGCGTGTTACAAGAGCGCGCAAAATGAACACAGCCGAGCAAGAGAACGAAACGTCAATGAGTGCGCCGACAAGCCGGTCGTCAGAAACGGGCACGTCGTCGACGCACACGTGGGACCACGGTACGAATGAAAACTTGAGCGGAAGTTCGCCTGGGCAGGAGAGGATCGACGAGGAAGTTTGTGACTTGCATGCGGATACGAGATCCGACCGAGTCGACGCTCCGAATGAAGCCGGCGCATCCGATGCAACACTTGGCCCTCTAGCGGCAAATATGCGAAACCGAAGTCCTGCACATCAGTTGAACATTGACGATTCGAACAGAAATGTGAACACGGCGCGACAGAAGAAGCACGCCGCGTTATTGGCTCAACTAGAATTTGAGCAATTAGAAAGTGAAAGGATAGCTGCACGTGCCGCGGTCGCGCGTACAAAAATGTTGTTGCTACGCCTGGAAGCGGACGAAGAGGATTCGGGCGATTTGATTGATTGTGATAACGCGTCCCATTTATCCAAAACGGATAAACTTGAGAAACGGACCGTTACGTTGGGCGACATTGAGCCCGTGCCCGAATCGAGTCCGACGACAGCGCCACCACCGCCACCGACGGCATGCAGCGAAATTAATAGTGCATCCCTCGTAATACCGACTCGAATATGAGCGAATCCACATTGGCCGATGCGATCGTACTCGCGATCAAGACTGCTAGCAAAGAAACATCGAAAATTGTGAACGAGCCGTCTAAAACTCTGGCAGATCTGCCGAGTTTCTGTGGAAATGTTAGCGAATGGATCGCATTTCGATCGGTATACAATGACACGTCGGGACTATTCAGCAATGTTCAAAACGTAGCACGGATCCGCAAAGCGCTCAGTGGCGAAGCGCGTGAAACTTGTGAAGCCTTGATCTATACTGAAACGGATCCGCTACAAATTATGCGAGTGCTCGAGCGCAGGTTCGGGCGACCTGACGCCATAATCAAACAGGAGCTAAATAAATTGAGACGTATGACGCCGATGAACGGTGGAATGGGCAACATCAGCTCGTTCGCCAATAAAGTGAATAATTGTGTTGCGGCCATACGCACGTTGAATAAATTGAGCTACCTGTCCGCCCCGAAATGACCGATGAGATAGTTGACAAATTCAATGACATCTTGAAATTCAAATGGTGCGAATACAAGGACTCTCAGAACAGCGACGAGCCCGAACTTGTGATGTTGTCGACTTTTGAATAAGATAGCCGACCAGTGCAGCGCCTCCATGCCGATAGAGAAAGGCGGCAGTAGAAATTTGAGGCCTACACCGGAACGACGCCCGCGAAGAACAAACACGATCAACACTATGAAGTACGATGACAACAACTCGAATTCGCACACCGCCTTCCAGCCATCAAATCGGTCAACAATAAATGTGAAAATGATATGTCCGCTCTGTAACAACGAACACGGCTTACCCGACTGCGGCGAATTTGTAAAGTTGAATATGAGCGAAAATGGGACGCCGCGAAAAGGCTTCGCATGTGTTTCCGATGCCTGAGGGGCCGTCACATGCAAGCCACGTGCAGAGGAAAGCCCTGTAAGATATGTCGAGGCGGACATCATAGGCTACTCCACCAAGAGCGGACCACGATAGAGGGTCATGAGGGGAGCGCCCAGACGACAGCCGTCGTCACCGAGCACACGGCGGTATCTGTAAACAATGTTAATACAATGCGCGCATACTTGAAAATTGTTCCGGTCGAGCTGTATGGCCCCGAAGGTTCGATGAAGGTCCACGCACTCCTGACGAAGGCTCCACGGTCACCTTAATCGATGAGCAGGTGGCGAATCGAATCGGAGCGAAAGGACGCCGCGAAACGTTACGCGTCTCGAGTGTCGGTGGCAATGAGATAACCGATGAAAAATCGCGGGTCATTCGAGTTAAAATCAAAGGCTTGTTTTCTCGAAACTTGAAACTCATGACAGCTCAGACCATCAGAAACCTGAAGCTAGCTCCGCAACGCGTAGAGCGTGCCACCGTCGCAGCCTGCTCGCACTTGACAGATATCGCTGAAAATTTGATCTATGACGCTGCCGCACCTTGCATCTTGATCGGTCAGGATAATTGGGGCTTAATTGTGTCGCGACAAATTAAGAGTGGTCGCGCAAACCAGCCTGCCGCCTCCTTGACTCAACTGGGCTGGGTGTTACATGGATGCTGCTCCAGTTTATCACGACCGATAAATACCGTACATCACTTGCGACCGTCCGACGCTTCCGACATTGAACTGAATGATATTGTGAAACGGCATTTCGAAATTGAATCCTCGGCGTGGCTCCGCGTAAACCGAGCCACGATCCAGAAGAGAGGGCGCTCGTGTTGCTAGATAGCAATAGTGTAAGATTACCGAGCGGTCAGTTCGAAACATGCCTATTGTGGAAGTCGGACAACGAAACGATGCCTGAAAGTTATGACACAGCGATGCGACGTCTGCGCAGCATGGAAAAGAAATTGTCAAAGAATGATAATTTGAAACGTGAATATTGTGAACAGATCAATAATCTGTTAAAAAATGGGTACGCAGAGCCAGCGCCGAATCAATCTACATCCGAACGCTTGTGGTACCTGCCTCATTTCGCCGTCACGCATCCGCAGAAGAAGAAAGTCCGCCTTGTCTTTGATGCGGCCGCCCGTACGAACGGCAAATGTCTGAACGATGCATTGCTCACGGGCCCCGATTTAATAAGATCACTATTGGGTGTACTCGTCCGATTCAGACAGGGCCGCGTAGCGGTGTCGGCCGACATCAAGGAAATGTTCCTGCGGGTTAAAATCAGAGAAGAAGATCGAGACAGCTTACGATTCCTGTGGCGAAATAACATGCACGAAAATCCACAAGAGTACCGAATGACGTCACTGATTTCGGCGCCGCCTCATCGCCTTGTACTGCGATCTACATCAAAAATCGCAACGCCTCAGAATTTGAACTTGAGTACCCGGAGGCGTGCAAAGCGATACGATTAGATCACTATGTTGATGACTTCTTGAAAAGTTTTAACAGTATAGAGGAAGCCAGGCGTGTTTCGAAACAAGTTTACGAGATTCATCGAAAGGCAGCCTCGAGTTACGCGGTTGGGCGAGTAACGAAATTGAAGTCTTGAATGAAATGCCCGACACGCGAAATGACGACAATGTACAACTCGGGGCGACACACGAATTGAAAAACCCTCGGCCTACAGTGGGACATCAATAATGACGCCCTGGTTTCAATCTCGGCCTGCGGAACACGCCTACTGAAGTATTGGAAACATCGCTTCCACCAACAAAACGACAAGTCACGAGTGCAGTCATGTCCGTGTTCGACCCGCTCGGTCTAGCCTCGCCCGTCCTCATCACGGGCAAATGCATGCTCCAGGACATATGGAGATCAGGGATCGACTGGGACGAAACAATAGAAGCCGATGCACATAAGAAGTGGCTAAAATGGGTGAACGACATAAGGAAGCTGGCATCGATCAGAATACCTCGATGCATATCGCCCGGCCACACCGAGGGGGAGCTACATGTGTTCGTCGACGCGAGCGAAAAGTCGTACGCTGCGGCCGTGTATTGGCGTATAAAATTGAGCGAACACGAAAGCGCAGTTTCGCTAATAGCAGGAAAAGCTCGCGTCGCTCCCTTGAAAGTCATATCGATCCCTCGGCTCGAGTTGAAAGCGGCGCTACTGAGCGCTCAATTGAGCTTGTATGAAAGACAACTTAGTCACTATGATGCCCCGCCGGGCGCACAACGACCCTATATGTCGTGCGCCGGCCGAGGGCGATATCGCGCTCGATACTCGTGGCATAGAGCGAAAATGAAAGTGTAAGAAAACGATCGGTACCCTTCGAGTTTGAATTGTGATTACATTCGAAGGGCCGAAACGTTACTTTTGCTCGTCGGCGCAAATAAAAAATTGGTAAACATGCAAGAGGTACACGAGAAGATGAAGAAAGAAGCCGACGTCCGCACCATAACTTGGAAGTTCATACCTCCCGGCGCTCCGAACATGGGTGGCGCCTGGGAGCGTTTGGTGCGATCTATCAAAACCGCGTTGGCCGCTACATTGAGAGAGAGGAGCCCTCGCGAAGAAGTTCTCCACACCCTGCTGCTAGAAGCCGAGCACATTGTCAACTCCAGACCGTTGACGGAGGTGGACGTCGAACCTGCCGAGGCCGAGGGCCTCACGCCTAACCACTTCCTGATCGGGCGCTCCTGCGGCGCTGCCGCAGCGGGCCACTTTGACGACAACGTGCTCCTCGGGCCTGCAAACTGGCGCACGTGTCAGCGCCTCGCCGATCACTTCTGGCAGAGGTGGTTGAGAGAATACTTACCGACTCTGGTGCCCGCCGGGCGCGGCGACCTATATGCCGCGCGCCGGCCGAGGGCGACATCGTGCTGATCGTCGACTCATCATCACCTCGATACTCGTGGCCTCGAGGCAGAATTAAGAAGACCTACCCGGGTCCTGACAACCAAGTTCGTGTGGTGGACGTCGAGACGACTGGTGGCGTTCTGCGGCGTCCCACTTCGAAGATCGTCGTGCTGGTGTCAGCTGAGGCGACGGCTGTTCCGTGTCCTGAAGTGTAGTGCTGCGCACCGAGGGGGAGAATGTTACGGACAGCCGCGCAATTGATATAAATTTAAAATTGCATTATGTCTTATATGAGAATTATTTTGTAATAAGTGTTTTATATTTGTGTGTGTTTTATATTAAAGAATTTTTCTGCATAGTTTTTTAATTACCCGGGTAGGGACTAGTTTTTAAGGAAAATATTTGTTTGTTTTTATTAGAATTTTGTATTGATTAATTGAATATTTGAAATGTAATGTGCGTGTGAGTTGCATACGAAATTGTGCCTTGGTGGGGAGGACCAATCATAGGCCTTGAAAGCGGTCGTCGTTACGGTACGGCCGCTAATCGGTGTCTCAGGCGCTAGTGGCGCCAATGCATGTTTGACAATGCATATGTGAATTAAGTGCATGGCCACGCCTCCCCAAATTAAAATGTATGCAACTCATTGCAACGGATGCACCACCCATAAAATGCAGTGGAGTGGTGCATCCGACACAGTTGCTAGCCAACCGTCATCTTGTGAAGCTCGGCTTAATAAAGTCTGAAAGAAAGAAAACGCTGTCCATTATTGACCACGCCGCCACACTGCAAGAAATCCGCCGACCATAGAAAGAAGCGTGCGCATCGTGAAGAGAGGCAATCCGGGGTGCGGGCTTACGCGGCGATAGCCGAAATCGCCGTTACAATTATGGATGAAAAAAAAAATTATTATTCTGCCTTTTGTAAGCAGTTTTAGCTTAAATTTTTCTGTTGATAGTGACTCCAAATGAGTGAGTCACTTAATGTGACGACTGCAGTGTTGGTTGAAAAGCTTCTGAAAAAAAAAATCGATAATTATTGCAGTTTAAAATACCGCCGCTGATGATGTCGTCGGCCATGTCAACGACCATGATGTCTTCATGGCACAGTTTACAACGGAGGAATCATAGACATTATTATTTTTCTAAAATGTGAGCGACCTAACTTCTGATGACTCGGGGAACTTTATGAACAAGTGTTACGGGCTCATCGGGTGCGTGGCTTCTCGATTAAAAGTCCTCGGACATGCCGTCCGTTTCCATGAGAAACAAGAGCTTAAAATGAAAAACAATCTATTAGCTAAATAATCATTAGTTCATTAAACAAAGTGGTATATAATTCATCAACATATCAGAGCAACCGGGGGTAGAGACTAAGCGGTTGTCACAAGTAGAATGACTGATACTCGTGCGTCGGAGAGGCAGCAACAGACGAGCCGGGTACACACGGCGCCGCCGAGAAGGACGTCTTAGTCCTTGGATTGGACAGCTACGGGCGGCGGTGGATAGGTGGCATAGTCGGGGTATGCACCATGGGTCTCAGGTTCGGCGGCACCAGGTGGCAGCGATGAACTTGTCGGTGACGGTCGATGCGGCCAGAGGATGTGAGACGGATTTCGAGCTTGACAGCAGTGATCAGCAGCAACCGGTACAGATTAGAGGCAGGCGGATCAGAAAAAAGGACGTTTAGTACCGACGTCCGCTGGGCAAAAGCCGCGAACGGCGGCGTACCGGCAGAATAAATACAAGTGCCTCCGATGGCATTCAAACACAAAAATTAAATTCTAGGTACCTCTCCTATTTATGGATAAAAATTACACGTCTAGAGGTGACAGGAAGGTGCGTCGGAACACCATCGGGGTTACCATCGTGCAGTCTGAATAGATAAATAAAAAGGAAATGAAATAAAATAAAAACCGTTACACAAGTGATAGGACTATTTCGCAAAATGCCCACAAAAACAACGGATGTGTTTTTCATAATTATACTATTTTTCAACGTCTAAATATCGACCAGTTCATTTTATTTAACCGTGTTATTCGAAAATACTAGATAACCCCTTCTTTCAAACTTGAACGCCATACGGAAGCACATGCTGTGTATTTACTTTGGAAAGAAAGTGATATTATCGACAAGGAACTTGCAAATTAAATTTGCAAAGAAGCGTCATTTTGGAAAATGGTTTTTCAAATAATGTTATATTTACTCTAACAAAGAGTTCTTTGGCTTGGAGACCGCACTAGAAAATCATCTGCTAGAACAAAATAGAGTCACCGTTTTTATCCATCATAATGGATACGACATAGGACCTATCGAAGGTAGATCAGATAAGCATTATTGTGAAGTACACACTAATAACCTGATCATAAAATGGGCAGCCAGTTCATATAAAAGTAAAACAAGCGTTTTTAGGCTTTTGTGTAGCATTCAAACATAGCGTGCTAGATTAAGTCAACCAGTTCACTACATTATTTACTAAAAAAAATATTGATTCTAAATGTTATGTGGGTCAAGGTTATGATGGAGCAAGTGTGATGATCGGTGTGTATAACGGTGTACAAAAACAGACTAAGTATATCCAGCGTAACGCAGAGTACGTATATTGTGCCACTCATCATTTAAATTTGGTGGTAAATATTGCCGTTATCACTAGTGTGGAATTACAGATGTTTTTTTGCAATGTTGCAAGATTTGCTTATGTTTTATTTTTGAAAACAATATTAAACGTTGAGATCTATAATCAAAATCTACAGGCGAATCGGACATCACTTTAGAAAAACTAAATGGTCCAGTAGGGTTTATGCAATATCCGCATTAAAACTTCATTCTTTCGATATAATCAAAAGTATATCATAAGTAGTTCCCAAAGGTTCCATTAAAGATCAGCGTAGTCAAGCATAAAGTGTTAAAAGAAAAATGTTAAATTTCGAGTTCATACTCTTGTGCGAATTCAAGCACCGTGTAATGATTGATATCAACTATGCGTCCAAAACTTTACAAAAATGCAATATAAGTTTGGACGACATATGTAGAGCTTCAATAGAGACAAATGCAAACATGTAAATTTGAAGAAATGGCTTTGAATTCTTCAAGTGCAAAGCTAACGAAACTGCAATAAAATATGGTATGGATCCCTATTTTAAAGAAAAAGGCAAAGAAAAAATTTAATGAATTAGCTTCTAATTACTGATTTTGAAGGAGAGAAGGAATATTTAATATTACTATTTTCAAGGATATACTAGATACGATTAATAACTCGATTAAATTCACATTTTACCTGGATGAGTGCACTCAGTCAAATATTCAATTCGCCGCGACGCTATTTGGATGAAAATATAGTAGGTCTATTTAAATTAAAGTTAAACAGCCAATACGGTTTTTTTTTTATTTTTCTGGGGTTTTGTTTGTGTCAGAGCTTTTTTAAAAAATTTAGTCTTTCAATATGGGCTCACACAATACAATACGCAATAAGCTTGCGTATTGTATTGTGTGAGGTGTTAATTCGCGGAAATCCATAGTAGACGCTTGCCTGCAACATACATTAACATGCAGCATGCAACCCACCACTGACCCTCGAATCTGCGTCTAACAGTTAGCGGAATAAGATAATTATAAAATAAATAACACTTGCGTAGGTGTTCGATATCTGTCAATCCTCTGGAATCAATATTCAAGCATTTGGATAGAGATTCGTAGTGGAGAGGTAGATTAGAGGGTCAAGGTGGGCTGCATGCTGCATGTTAATGCATGTTGGAAAAGCTTATTGCGTAATCAGAACAACCCACGTATATCTAACGTCTGTTAAAATTAGCTGATGTTCGTCCAAGTTATGATTTTAGTCAGTAGTGTTGTGCGTTCCATCCTTAAATTTCTAAGCATCCGAACATCTCATTATCTTGCGTATATGTATATTGATCTTCAATGTCATCAATCTGTTAGCAGCATAATATAAAATACTTCTTTCACCCGATGGCCTCATTTAAAAAAAGTCCAATCGAAATACATCATTCCCTGGATCCCCAATAAACTATGCGATAAATCGATAAAGGGAAATCTCGGTAACGCGCAAAGGCCCTATAAGGTCCCATTTGTGTATTAGGCAAGCGAAGGGCGGACGCCATCGCTCTGTATGGGCGGCGCGCGGGTACCATGTTTTATTCGACGACGCTCTTACTGTAATATATACACATTACCTACTAGTTTACGATTCCAACTTTTCTTGCTGCAAAATTGAGATTATTTTTAATTTTTGTGTTAGAATTAAATTACGCTACTGCTAAGGTATAGGTATATCCACCCACCACCTTTTTATTTCGGGTTAAACGATTTGAACCTTAAGTCCTAATAAACGCTGGTCAGAGCGATTAGAGAAATACTAATGCTTAAGAAGTGATGATAAAATCCGGAACTGACGACTTAACGTGTTATTAAGACAAGAAGTAATTGGCTTAATTTTTTTTATTGAAAACTTTTTGGTTGATTCGCCTACAGTCTACAAAGAAAAATAAGGAGTGAGATACAGACAACAATTTTAAAACTTTTGAATTACCTCTAAAAGCGTCCGGTCACACTTGATTAAGATGATCTGGTTGTGTAAAGTGCAAATAATTTTTTTGGTAGTGTACCTCTTTTGCTTCTTTTTTTTTCGATTTTCTACGTCATTTTAAACAGTTTGATATTTCAATTTAAATTTTAATACGTATTGCTTTGATGAGCTTTTCGACTTTCAGCGACGAATTTTTTATGGTAACAGATTTTTGTGTCATAAATTTGATTGATACAAATTTACTGTATTACTATAAATTTGTATCTGTACTATCATTAAGTAAGTGATTCCATCCAATTGAATGCATCAAATTTAAAAATCGTTCAAGATCACTAGAAAATTAAGTAAAACCAATCACGATGATCGAACGATGATGGGACATCGGCGTGTGTCGGCGTGCGTCTGCCGATACCGACGAACACGGCGCGCGCGCGCATTCGGCGGCGCTCGAAGCCATCTGATGCGTGTTCAATTAACGTCCACCGCTCTGGATGGCGAGTCCCCTACCGCCTATAGTGTGTAGTGATTTCTACGTAAATCTATACAAAGCGTAATTGCAGACCCTTACTGCGTATGATTTTCTGGCTCTCTTTGTACTAATATCGGAAAGAATTAGAGGAATTGTCATTCTATTCATGAGTCTATAATTAATAAATACATAAATTTCTATGAACGGTTAAGGTATCTAAGTAGATATATTTTTTGTGAGGAGTAGTAAAGTAAATATGAGTTAAAATTTCAATTAACAACGTGAGTTAATACATTTTATTTACAGATTAAAAAATCATATTATTTGTAATATGATTTATATTATCCCACCGTTTCTGTGGTGCTGCTGGTACTCCAGTGAAGAAGCATTCTCTGTCCAAATACGCAATATCGAGGGACTTTGATTTTAAGCTTGGACTCTGGACCAGTGTGGGTTAAGGGCTGATAATGACAGTCATTAGCAATGTGATGGCACGATCTTGGACCTACTGTTTAAATTGCTTTCAAAACACTGAGAAAATATGACTTAAATTGAAAACTCACCTGTTAGTTTGAATTTCAACACGGTCAGAATTCGACCTCGATCATGTATATATATACATTCTCGTCCGAAGTAAATACTCTTGACGACTGCGCCACTATCGTTCTTCTATATAACCGAGTGCCATGTATTTATTAAATAACGTAAGGCTTAAATATATCTCTTACAACACGCCAAGCGGTTACAAGAAATGGTGGCGACCAGACTGCAAAGGTACAGTCACTCACACATAAGATGCGATGTGGAAATCCGTGAAGTACGCCATTAAAACGACACTATCGCGTTATACGAAATATTTCGGAATGGCAGATTTACAGCAGCCGTTCGCTCACAAACCGCAATGGTTAATAGCAGGAATCGAACCCGGACAATAACGTTATCGGAAAGCCATCGCCGCCGCCGTTACAGCTCCAATACAATAATCAGGCGCTAGTCTCCGGTTGCGCGCCGTAAAAATACCTGGCGGGGGCTGTAAAACGGAATCGTGTTTGCTGATACTTCTCCGCTCGCTACATCTTATTTGTTTCGAATTTTCTCCTTTTCTTTGTTCCCTTTTTTACAAGTCGTATTTTTTTAGTTCTTTGATACTTCTGTTTATTGCTTATGTTTGTAAATATGTATGTCATCGTATTGTCTTAAAGCGTATCCATCACGTGAGATCAGAGAAATTTTTACGTATTATTCATTAGTATTTATGCGTGACTTAGCGCTTGTAAAAATCAGATGTATTTTTACATTTTAACAATGATCGTATTTCCTACTCAAATTGGATATTTGTCCCATTCTTACACTCAATCTCGATGACACGGTTTATAAATTCCCGTTTTAAAAATCTTTTTTAAAAAATAAGGAAGTCCTCGGTTTCTATTCGATTGTGCGCGTAGTGTGTGAGAATGTATGTAAATAATTTTTGTCTCACAATATCTCAAGCACAAATCGACCAATTGAGACAAACGACAAGGTATTCAAAGGATTCATTGAGACTTAGATCTAACTAAATCGGTCGGTTGAGCCGTTTTAAATATAAAACAATTATAAAAAGCAAAAAATATTTTTAAGTTTTAGAGATAACTTGGCAAATTTCTATCTAAGTGACTTTAACCCATTGCAAAAAGTTTTGCATAAAAAAATCACGTTAAATACCAACAAGGGTATGAAAATCGAAAAACGCGTTCAAAAGATATTGCAATTTTAAAATTTTTTAAAAAAGTTTCTTTCAAGGCGAATTTTAGTTTTTAAAGGTAATTTGCAGAACAAAATTAAATATATCGATTTTCCTAGGATCCCATTATTAGATACACATAACAAATACATATAGACCAACACAGAACCTCCTCCTTTTTTGAAGTCCTTTAAAATTTGTCAAATCATTGCCAACTGGATAACAAAATATTGTGAAGCATAATTATCAGTATAACTTTCTAGATAATTAGTACATTACAAATAGGTCTTGCAAGGGTGTTTCGGTTTTAAATAACAATGGAGCAGTAGAAAGAGACTCAAACGTTCGTATAATTGAAGGGATGTCGGAGAATTGGAGTAACTTTGTCACGTAACGTTGTCACACGCTCGCCTAGAGGTACTCTTAATTATTATGAATGCCAAGCTCGACTTCAATCGTATCATTAGTACTTTGAAAATATCATCAAAGGAATAACTTCGCGTATAAGACATTAAAAAATAAAAAAATCGACAATAAAAAAATCGAGCTATTACTAGGTGAAGCAATCAGTTTTAAGACATTTAAGGAAAATAATCCTTAGGAATGATTATATATGAATTATTATATGAAGTGTAATGAGATCGAGGGTGAATATAATAAAAACGAAAGATTTTTTTTATACACACACTATATCTATATTTCCTAGAAGGGTAAGCAGATATCATAGATCCCCAAATGATACGTTTCTTAAAGCGATCATGTTGTATGTCATAGTTAATTCTAGGATGTTATGTACTTATATTTCTTTTTTAAAGGTCAAATAATCCTTTAATTGTTTTATATTTTATCATGAAATAAAAACCACAGACACCCATCAATGTTTTTATATAAGCTGATCAGTTTCGAATGTTTAAAATTTGGCACTACTTTGGTATGCTACATTTGGTCGGCATAAAATTTTCTAGGACGACCAATGTATACCTACCCCGCGATTATACAGTTTGCTCTATGGGTTTGTTTTATCAAATTTCTTCCATTCATCCTTTCCAGCTGACAAACCACCGCAATATTCCTTTCTCTACACTACTCATTCCATTTTTATTAAACTGCACTATTCTCTAACATGACTGTTCCTAAGCCTATTTTTCGAAGACATTCCACATATACCACATAAAGATCGCATATCCATTGCATTGATGCTACTTTCATTTTCTCCTGCCATGCCCAAATTTCGCTACTGCACATAAATCAGAACTCTGTTATGCATAACCAAATGCGCTTGTCGTGAGATACTTTTAGTATTCATAATCTTAAAGAATCGTCATTCACCTTATTTCTCGCATTTATTTTCCTTTCAATAACTGTATCACGTCTGCCCGTATTTGTAAACAAAACACCTAAGTGAACAAACTATTTTACCTCTCCGACTCCTCCTATACTACCTACCTCCTATACATTTACCATATTCAGTAATTCTTTCACTTTTTTTAAACACTCTAAAGTCCTGATAATTTATTTCTATACCTGTTTTATACTTCTAACACGTACTTTTAGTAAACTTATCCGCCGACGACACTAGATTCACTTGTGCGTCTGCGTAGAGGAAGCACTTGATAGATAGCTTATCCATTTTTAACCCAGGCTCGTGCTCTTTCAAATTATATAGACAGTTACCCATGAACAAGTTGAATAGCTGGATCTGCTATTTATCATGTCAAGCTTTCCACGCGGGTTCCGAAACTCGTTAGCCGCCTTTGCACAGCGCAGCCCTAACCGCCTACGGGACCAACGGCTTGACATGCACATAGTAATAGTCATAGTCGAGTGCCTTAATTTGACTCAAATTGAAAGTTCATCGTTTAGTGTGTTTTTGATCAGCATCCAAATCTTCTCATGCAATATTCTTCATCATTCATCTAAGTCTGCTTCAGATCGCGCTGCCAGCACATTT
Organism: Eumeta japonica; assembly: GCA_005406025.1. Taxonomy (NCBI): domain Eukaryota; kingdom Metazoa; phylum Arthropoda; class Insecta; order Lepidoptera; family Psychidae; genus Eumeta; species Eumeta japonica. The sequence continues at coordinate 83,562 of BGZK01000530.1, forward strand.
GAGCTTTGTTATATGTGGATTTAAAGGTAATTTACATACATTTTTGAAGTGAAACTTCTAATGCGACTTCCAACAAGGTTGCGTTAAACCTTTAATGCTACTATGGAGGGGGTATGAAAGCACTGTTGCGTTAAACGTTCAACGCCCTGGGAGGGGAAGAAAAGAAACAGAGCGAGGGTGAATGCGTGGCACCTGAACGCATGCGCGTAGTATACCTGTTACAAGCCAGCGCGAGTGCTAGCAACGAGTAGCGTCTAATATTCGATAGATTTGGATATTTCTCCACTAAAAATGATAATTAAAGATGCGATCAATTGTGAATTGTAAGCAATGTTCATAAAGTTTGTCTTAAAAAAACAATATCAGTTCACTAAAAATCAATTTCTACCCCTTCCTACTTTCACTTCCACATTACGAAGTTTCACTTCTTCCACGCGGAGGGACTCCACACACTATTTTTTTTATGTTAGACACTTATAAATTTTCCGATGGTACGGATTATATATATTTTAGTACTATAGCAGGAACTAGTGAACGAGCGACGGGCGCGGGGTGCGGGGCCGTCCAATCGGGCGGACTCCAAGTCGGAAACTCATCAAGGACATCCAGACCACTCATAAATCCGCTTAACAACGGCCCAGAACTTCGTCTGACGAAAGTTAATCCGACCATTAAACGGAGTAGTGACAGTTATCTCGCATATAGGCCCCCCCTAATTTAATGTTATCACGTTATCTACTCATAAAGTCGAGTTATGTTTACTTCGAAAACTGTGACTAGTTTCTGATGGGGCCGGGCTCGCCGCACCGGACGGCCCTCGGCGTCTGCTGCTTTATCGCCCACATTTTATGAAGCGGTTGCAAAATAAATTTTATGACTTCTTTTTTGATTTATCTGGAACACCCTTTCTGTCATAAAATGAAGCTGTAGTAACTACAATTTATAATCCACCTGTTTATTTACTTAAATGCCACAATCAGAGCTGCGTACACCTCACAAACCCATAATATACCATAATTGTTGTATATTACAATGAAGATTTTTTTTATAAGCAACACGATATATCGAGACTTCTTGTATTATCACGGACACAGAATTGTACATATTTCAGAAAAATAACATTACGCATGCGGCTCAGAAATATGTTTCATCGTTACTAGAAATACGTCTGAAGTATTTGCTTAATGCTTCACTTATCGAATAGGTCTATAGTTCTGGAATAAAATCCCTAAGGAAGTAAGCCTGATGTATAAAAATACAAGGGAAAATATTCTAGGAAATATAGTGAGTGAACTTATCATATATTAGATTAAGGGTTTACTTTTTATTTTCGTACATAATTATTTTTTCATTATTAGCTATATTCGTATCAGACCTATTAACATTATTTTGGTATATCAATATTGCGGTATCAGATAGCTTACTAATTTCATAAAGTACAATTTGATCAGTAAACTTATGTTGTAAATCGGATATTTTAATTTACTTAAACCTTAATTATTTCGCTTTTTCTATTTTCATTATCTATTTAAAATGAAATTATTTCAACATTCATTTGTCTATAATGTATAACATACCTATCTTAAGTATTGCATTCTCTGTGAAATAAATACAACGAAAAAAAAAAAACGAAAAATATATTTCTATTTTATTTCTAGTCATACATTAGCACATTTGTAACTTAAATATTAAAATTTTAGTATAGAAATCTTATGGCAATTGCTCTTCCCGACAAAATAAGAAATGGTCGAAATATATTTTCGTGTTACCACGCGGGAATTCAGACGATGAACTTATGACGCTAGTTTAACAAATCTCTTATATCTATGCCGATGTAGCTCGTTATACTGTTTTAGGTGTTTTAGAAGTCTTAAGTTAATAAGTAATTCAGTGGGTCTATCTCAAGGGTTGTAATTTATGGCCGTTGTACTTGCGCAGTGCGCTTTAATCACTTCCCTGGGCACACTGACCGTGATCAAAATTTGGAACTTATTGTACTCGTGACGCTACTTTACAAGATATCACGAAGCACAAAATTTTTAAGATTTGGTCGATTATAGGTATGTTACAAAATGTAGGTATGTTGCGAATGGTCAGCGACATTTTTTTTAGTGAGTAATAAGTTGGCCACGAACACTTCTTTCGTTAATGACAATTTTTTAATGATAAAAAATAATGAACCTAGGTACTAGTTAACAAAAAGTATTGAATAAAAAATAAAAAAAGGACTCGGTTTGACCATGGCGTCCAAGACATTTATATATTTACAACTAAGCAGCACAATATTTATATTTAATATTTATGACGAAGATTACCGATACATTTTTGTTTATGATTTCATTGTAAACGCAATTTTTCCACAATTTCCAGTTTGAAACGGAACCGTAGATGGCCAAGATGTATATTTACTGCTTGATTATACATGTGTGCTTTAGCACGCGTCATTGTCTAGTCAAATAATTTTGTAAAATTATGTAGCGGGAAGCAGCCTGGCTTTGAATCGGGAACAGAAGTTCGACTATTACAGGGTTTACGATCTGAGCCTAGGTTTTATCGGACTGTCGTGAAACTACACGGCCTGATGTTTTATGTCGCGTGCATTTCACGCTCTACAAAAAATAGAGCTATTTGCTCTTTTCCCGCGCTTACAGCGTCAGGGTGTTTCCCACTCGTTCAGTACGCTGTACCAACAACAGTCTGCGTAGGAAGACCGTTAGACATTAAAACGACCGCAGTCTAGCTCTCTGTTTCGTTTTGAATCTGGGATCGAGCGGCACATTTGCGCGGCCAAGTTAATTGCATTATTCGGCCTAATGAAGTCTCTCCAATCCGAAAGATAATAAAGTATAGAAAATATTTTTTTATGCATATGCTTTATGTCAATTACAAAGAAAGAAAATATTTAATTATCTGATTTTCCTAGAGTTGCGATCACATTAAAAATGTCTATATAAAATAAAGTCGTACACTCGATACTTCTCAAACATCGGGACCTCAGAATAAACGTCTTTAGCACAAGGTCTATCAACATAGAAACTCAGTATGACACTTTGTATGTTACAGTTAAATCAAATGTTATATCATCAAAGTATCAGTTGGTATTAACTAAAGTCTCAAATGAGACAAATAATATCAAATTAAATATAAATCTCAATAAAATCTATCAAACCTATTATCAAATTTATAGCTAGAGCATTGAGAAACTTCGAGTAAATAACACCTTAAAAGTGAAATGCAATAGGAAAATAACACATTTTATACAATTCACAGTGGAATAAAATAATAAACATTAAAAGAAAAAAAATAATAAAAAATTAAATGTTACCAATAAAATCTTATAGTTAAGCATTAAAAATATAACTATCATTATCGTATTGTACAAGATTTCCTATATTTAAACCGTACTTATTTTAGCAAACTATTTATTACGTGATTTTAATACAACGTTTGATCTTTGTGTTTCAGAATCACTTCTAGGGATAGGAGTTCAATTTGCAATAGAGCTAGACGGAGCTCCGCTTGGGCAGCTATGTAATCCTTGATGAACTGATGCGTATCAGACCTGCTCATCTACCTCCGCCGGTACTTTTAAATATGATATCATCGAGATATATCAAATGCAAAGGGGAAATTTAATATCTTGATTAATAAACTTTATTTTAAAACTAGAGACAGCTCCCGGAACCCAGTGCTTATTCAGACGAATGAACTGCTGGCCTGAAATATAACTATTCATAAGGGAATTTGCGCACATGCAAGACAATAATAAAATACCAAGTATGTAATAAAACAGTATTTCTTTCCTGGCGGCCATCGTCCATGACTTCTTCGCCGGACTCCAGAAAGCTCCTTAACTTGGCAACACGCTCATCTTGATTTACTCGTGTTCACGTCGAGGTTAGAGTCGATCGCGGCCTCCCCCCGGAGGCCGCGATCGACTCTGATTTCGAGCCAACCGGCATTCCGAAAACCCGACCTAGTCTTTCGTGGTTCAAAAATCGACTCGCTTCTTGCGTGTCCCAAAACGACTGTCTTTCCCGCGCGCGCGGACGATGACCGCGCATCATAACAACACCCGGCTGTATTGTCGTCCCTTCAATTGTTTTTGTAAAGACAAATGCGACGTTCTCTCTTCTTTTGCCTAGAAACACTGACGGAAAAAATGCGCATATTGCCATTTGTTATTAGGTTCATATAAGTACACATATACACGCAACATAAATGAAACTTACAAAGTAAATATATAAACAATAGTATCCCAACTCACGTCACGAATTTTTAATAAAATCCAATCACCTGCCAATGAATATCAATTAACCAATCAAATAAAACAACCATTAACCTAAACAGTCAAATAAAGCGATAACTCATATCTCATCTAACTAATTATAAATAGATCTATCATCAATTCATTCCTGACCAATTAAATCATCGATAATAAATTATCGTTATGTTATTTCTTATCGATAAATAATCATCGACATAAAATAACATATCCTAACCTAATCATCTAAATCAAAATACGCAAATATCACATCTAATTTAATTCATGAGGTCAATCACAATGATATCCAATAATACAAGTCATGATATTAAACATACTCGTAATTGTCATTATATTGAGATTTGAGCAAAACATGATAATACAATACATGTGAAATGTATATAAATTTATAATAAATCTCGAATTTAATATTTTCCGACAGCCAAATTAGGGCCAATTTCTTTTAACATGTATAGCATGAACATACACAGATGTACTGTGTATGTTCCCTTGATAGTTTTTTTTAAGAATGGTCAAGCGTTCTATTAAACAACGACACATATCCAAGACAATTTATTTACGGAAACTCGTATTTATTTCAATGATTTTTTTTCCTTTATTTCCTTTTCTTTATATACGTATAGAAAATGCATTAGTGGAACTAAAAACGTTCAAATCAAAAGACTGTTTTTTTCATTAAGTATTATTTTCAACGGTACAAGCTCATCTAAAAAAATGTCTTACACGGCGTTTCTACGAACTGGAAATATATTTTAGTATCTTAATTTGTAGAATAAAGAATCCCTTTCAACTACGAGATCAACGTCATCTCGTTTAAACTAAAATTACTATATTTTCACAATATGCATTTACCGAAATTTCCAAATATTCACTAAAGAAAGGATTTGTGAACTAATCGAAGGCATTTACGAAAAATAAGGAGTTAATTTGCTTTCTTTTTACTATAGGATTATTTCAGATCAAATCAGATCATAACCAAATCTGGTCAAATTTTATCGCTGTGAGCAAATCGCCGTGCTAGATGAAGAGAAGAGATTCGTCATATTTAATTTAGCAATGGTGTTTGCTTAAATGGTCGTTCATTGCTACGTAGCGATCTGTATGTTTTTGACAATATGTCAATCCAATGAAATAAAACATCGACTCGATATTCCGATGGGGTACATGCTGTGAACCCGGGAGCGCAAAGTACACGACCGCTGGCAATCGACCGACGCGCCACCGCCGCCGACGGAGAGCCGGGAAACATTCCAGATACGGCAATATAAATTGATCTGGATACACGTCCATTGCGAAGGCTGACGTCAGAAAATGTTTTACATGCGGAAATCGAGTAGAGAAAAAAGAAAGTTGCTCAAACAAACTGATTATAGGAACCTGACGATTTGCGAATTTTAGTGTAGTAGTTGTTTTGCTATTTATTTTTTTTTCATTTAACGCTAATATAATAGAAAATTTTCGTTAAACTAGAAAAAGTATTTTTTCTAGTCCGATTTCCAAAAATCGATTATTCGTCAGATGCCGATATATTTATGTCCTAGATTTATCTAAGTCCTGACAGTTTTCAGAGGAATGTCCATGCGTGCATGCATGTGTGCGTGCACGGGTTTACGCGCGTACACCTTTGAATAAAATCATAGGATGTAATAAAATCGGCTTATTGATGCAAAAGATATTTTTGATAAAATATATGAAAATAACAATCAAGAGATTTTTGTTCAATCTTTGCTTACATTTTTTCGATGGTTTCGTTGTCTTTATATATTAGTAGCCTAACAGTAACGTAAATGTTTGTTTATAATTTAGAAGACGAACGATGTTTTTACGATAGCAGTTTAAGTTTACTTGTTGTTTCTGAGATGTTGTTTCTTCTTTTTTTTACAATATTTGTTATAATTCATTACTAGAGCCTAAACTTGCAGTTTGCAGACGTTCGTTGAAAATACAAGATTTTTTTTATTTATCAATAAATTTTGCTGAATTAATATTGTAATTATACAGCAGGCACAAGATTCAGTGATGGGTACGCATGGTGAAAACCTATTACATGCTATTGTGTCTAGTTTGTGCGCTTAAAAATACTGTAAAGAAATGGCTCTACACGCAACATGCCAGTTTGCACATTGTACGTTTTCCTTTATTTTTAATATTCCATTCGATTATAAAAAAAATAGATTTTCATGCTTAAATTTTCCACAAAGTCTTTCACGATTCGAAATTTTTACATCTCCCTTTGTATCTCGATTATGATGCATATTTTTACAACAATCTTAAGATTTAGCTATTTCTGTTAAATAATATTTGAACAAGAACGATAAGACAAACAGAACTTTGAGTAACGTAAAAGGTCTCATGTTTGTTTTATTACACAATAACATGGAATACTAAAATTAAGTAAGAATTCATATTAAGAAATAATATTATAAACGGTACAATTTGTGTGAATGTGTGGATTGATGTTTGTTACACTTTCACGCGAATACTAGTTAATGGATTTTGATAAAACTAAATAGTATTATAGCTTGTACATCGGATAAGACATAGGCTATAATTTCGAGGTTTTTCCCAAGTGAAGAGAAAAGCCTCGAGCAAAACCTACTATCGAAGACAGATAGTTTGCCTACGACAATTGGTTGTAGTCAACAACAAGATCAAGGAAGGGTTAAATTCAACAACGGTGTGATCGGAATCGCAAACAAGAGGTATCGCGATTAAAAACGTGAGCGAGATGTTTTCTTTACAAAAAAAATGCGGTTCGGTGTAGGGCCATGAGTTTCTCTTGATTAATTTTATCGGAATTAAACCAAAAGCAGAATCGGTGTCCATATCGAGGTCGAAATCGTAATCCAGAACGGGATCGGGATCTACCTCTTGATCGAGATGGGGTCATGGTTGAAAGGATGGTCGGTCAATATAAGAAAATGAAAGAATCCATTGTACTTCCATGTGGGCGGGGCCGCATACAGAGGCTAGTAATTTCATAGGCGCCATCTACTAGTAAAGAGAGTGCATTTGAGAGCACGTCCGCGGGCCGCCGCTTCGTAGCTGCGCGCGGGCCGCACTGTCTGTAAATCCCGCGAGGTTTACGAGCGCGGCACCTACGAGCCCGTGAATGCGGACGTAAACAGGTCGTTTTGTAACCGTAAACGTTGCAAAGGTAATCTTCGTCCCTCGTTACCCGCCGCGCCCTAATCCTCCAACGAACGAATGCCTGCTTCTTGTAATTGTTATTGAAAAATGCTGCCTCTGAAGTTGAGAAAATTCTATTTTATCTACGCAATCGATCAGTACAGTCGTGTTTCGTACGAGCAAAGATTTTGAAACTTAAATAACGAAAAGTTATTATATTTCGTTAATAAATCGTTAAAGACACTAGTGGATTATTAAAGCATTAGATGCCCTGAATGTAATATGATGTGTTAAAATTCAACTTAGATAATACATTATTTTAATTTTTAGTTTGAATATAAATTATGGCATCTGACCGATTTTGAGTTTTCTTAATTAAACGTACAATACGAAAAGTTTACCGCAAACATTTTGAATTCTGAAAGTCCATTTGAAACATGACGACCTATGCGTAATACGTATATAAATAAAGTTCTGTTCTTTACGAAAATTCTCAGTAGAAGCGCAAGAAAAACAATCACATTCTTTTTCATGAAGAATTCTTAAATATTTTAGGTGCAAACTCGTGTACTGTAAATTAAACTGTATTGCAACTACATGAAAATTCTGCAATTTTTACGTACTACTTAGAATCATTACGTCAGCCAAATTACATAGCAAAATAGCTATTATCGATTTATAAGAAAGACGTCATGGAATATTTAATTAATTTACTCCTTAAACAAATTTCTATTTTTTCTTCTAATATTTCAGATTATTTGTACATAAATATTAACATACAGCTCAGTATTTTAAAATATCGATTTACAAACACATTTGCAGACAATCGATGCTCGCTACGTCTGGCCGAGGTCTATTCATATCAAGTTACGATGTAAAAGAGTAAGTATACAAAAGGTATTTTATTTATTCATTCGTATTTTGTTCATTCATTCACTGTATCTGTAGACGTCGACGGCGGTGAAATTCAAATATAAAATATCTCTGTTTCGTAGGTTCTGAAATAACATTTGAAACAAGTCATAATATTTCGCGAATTTACACTTATCTCTCGTTCGGAAGGTAGTTTTCACTCAAGAAGAACGAACAATAAACTTTAAGGTAGCTCTCTTCTAATTTTATCATACGAATCTTAAATAAATGTAAAACTAATACTTAATAAAATATCCCTATCGAAAATTGAGTTGGTTATGCTAATAGTACAATAGTACAATACCAAAGGGTATTGTACTATTTCCGAATATTTAGAAGAAAAATATCCATGGGCATAACCAATTCAATTTTCGATAGGGACATTTTATTAAGTATTAGTTTGTAGTAGTTTGTTGAGTGTTTGTTTATTAAGAGCATCAATAAACAAACACTCAATATAAAGATATTGAGTGTTTGTTTATTAATGCTCTTAATTTATTTAATAATAAATCTTGTATATCCACGACGGGTATGGACGATAGACTTCTCCACTAACTGACCATAAATGAACAAAAACTAGAGGCATCACATCGGCCTCTGTAGCTGCACTCGTTTCTATTCTCGGCGCGTGCGCACAGAGTTATTTGAAAGTTGACTGGTTTACGATCGCTCTAAAGCAGTACAGAACGACCCTGGGCAACCAGTGCGGTCACACCGGCGAAGAAGACGAGTCGACGAGATGTCCCAATAAAACCCCGGTGCCGGATAAGCTTTTTATTTTAGTCACACTCGACGGAACTTCCTAGAACACTTCACCCCCGGCGCCGGCGAGTGTCTCCAGCCTTTGCGCGTAGAAAGCTTTGCCGCGGAGAATTTACTTGTCCGTTTACTTATTTCGATATTAAATCCGTTTATGTCTGTATAGGACGTATGAAAATTGATACTGTTAATTTTGAATACTGAATAACTTTTCTCATGGTATTTATTAGGGAATTTAATAAATTGCATGTTTATTTTGCGAACATATCACAAGACAATAAGTGGAAATACTCAAACCGATCGTGGCCATCGGTAATGTAGATTCGAGAGGCCTGGCTCTATACCGTGATTCGTCTACCGATCGCATTTACTAGAGGAATAGATAGTTTTTATATCAGAGAAAGCTCTTTGGTAATCATGCGCCTGTACCATCAAATTTTACGGCAAATCATTTGTATTACATACAATGCAAAAACTTAGGAAACGTTAACCTTTCAGGCTAAAGCTGAAACTTCTTGCTACTTTTGAGCTTTCTTGTTCGTATTATACAGAATTCTAAATAAAATTAAGTAAAGCTTTTCCAAATATCTTAAAGAATCATTTCATTTATAACTTATTTGAAAGAAATACTATTCACTTTAAAAATGTTTTTTTATGTAAAAGGTCTATTTTTTTGAACTTTTAAAGAAGACCTTCGAGGATTAAAATTGATTAGGTAGTGAAAGTGAACAATGTAGAATTTTTATTCATAAAATAAAATTGAGACTAATCAAAATTTGGGAACCAACCGAAGCCATATTTACAGAAAATCTAAAAACTTACATTAAAAATTTTTCACTGTGATACACCTAACCTTAAAAAGTATTAAATTTAATCAAAGTTTTTTTTAAAAATCATCCTCAAAAAATGTCTCAATTACATCGATCGATTTTAATAGAATCAAGAAACTTCGTCGGTTATTGCAACTTGAAAGAAGATCATTGAGGATAAAACTGATTGGATTTTACAATCTAAAGCTTGAATTGTTTAAAAGTTATACGAGAAAAACATTTACTCAAAGATTATATTTATGAGGTTTTTTAAAATCTATTTGATCTGTTAAGGCTTAACTTTTTAAAACGCTGAAAATTAAAATTTATACAAATCTTCGGAAAATCCGTCACAATCCGTGTGCTACGATCTCCAATCTCCACATCATATAAAAATTCAATTTTTTAAATTGAAATGAAATGTTTCTAATTTTCGAAAATTTTCTTAGCAGGGAAGTTAAAATTTTAAATGAAAAATCAATACCGTTAAATGTATTTTTCAGTCGATTTCCACGAAATCGTGTGAAAGCAAAATTAGTCAATGCATAGATAAGGGAGGTGGGCCCGCGACGGGTCGGCCGGTGGCCGCCGGGCGAGTGCACGCGAAACCCCGACATTGAACAATACACTTATTTCGAATACAAGTTTTGCGTAATTTTGACCACTACATTACTTATATTTCAGATTATTGTTTAATAAATCCAGATGTGAATTTAGAAAACGAAGAAGACGCGTATACTACTAAAATCTTGATAATTGACATTTACATTTGGTATTAATTCTTAATTAGATATAATCTTCTTAATTGGATAATGTATATTGGATATAATGAATCCGTACCTCAAAGGAAAAATACGAAAATCGTAAAGAATCGCCTTGCTGTAGAGTTTGTTTGTGTTTCTGACAGCAAGGACCTTTGTTTTTAGGAATAGATACAGATAATAAGGCTTCCGGTCCGGGCGGTCAAACTGATAACATGCACACCAACGTTGTCCGTGGATTTTAATCGTAAAATAGTGTTTTAAAGTGACATCTTCGTGCTGTGAAACGTAAAAACATTAAAACGAGGTTCATTAACGACTACTAATAAAAGAACACAGTGAGAGTGCTGAAATTCGTGCGATAATTGTTGAAAAAACACCCTCAGAATAATAACCTAAAATTAGTCACGATCATAGACAATAAACTCGTCTCAGTTTAATACTAACAGTGGCAGTGACTTGACAGTGACATTGCCAACAGCAGTGTTGCCACTCAAGAAAAATAAAAGCTACCAACGAGTGATACCACACAGGAAACGAAATTTCCCTATTTATGGATAAAAACATGGAACTACCTCTAAACAAACTCGACGAGAAATTTAAAAATCCAACTGAACTCATAACACACTCCGTAACTAAGAGCGTCATGGAAGCTTTAGACGAGAAAATGAAAAAATCATGGAGGAAAATACTAAGCTCAATGACAAAATTTCAAAACTTGAATTTAAACTTAAAAGAAGAGAGATAGAAAAAAGAAACAATCTTTTTTTTTTGGAATCAATGAAAATATTAAATTCGAAACGGAATTAGTGGATTTTATCAAAGAAATAATAGCGAGTATGGGAGTTCATATGGATAGCTAAGAAATTAGCAAAGTATATAGAGTGGGGCAGAAAACTGAAAATAAAAACCGTCCAGTGGTAGTCACCATCACAACTCAATGGAAAAAACATCTTATACTGAAAAATAAGCCTAATCTTCCACAAGACGTCAACATAAAAGAGGACTCCCCCAAAGAAATCCTAGACAAACGCAAACAATTACAACCGCAAGTAGAAGAAGAAATAAAGAAAGGAAATATCGCATATATAAAATACGACAAGCTCATTGTAAATAAATCAAAAGAAAATAGAGAGAAGAGGAAAAGAGAAACTTCCTACTCACCAAAGGCACCATCAGAAAAGAAAAATAACAAAAAAGCAACACCGAACAATCCATCACCCACACTACCCAAAACACATACTAGAGAAATCATAAGATCCAACATACTAAACTATATAGAAAGAGCAAGCTCTGATTCACAAATAAATCTCTCAAAAAACTAAATATGCCCTCGGACCACCGGAATCAAATGATAAATACATCAACAATTAATTATATACACAAACTATCAACAAAATGTCTTCCACCACGGCTGGTCCCCGCGGAAGACTTAGACCATCACCCTCTTACAAGAATAAAAACCAAAAGGAATGAGAACAAGTTACACACAGCAACTCTAAATACCAGAACTTTACGAACATCAGAATCTTTATCAGAACTTGAAGAAGCATTGAAGGACCTAAAATAGGATATTTTAAGAATTAGTGAAACGAGAAGAACAGGAGAATATATTCAAGAGCACCAGGAATTCATATTATTCAACAAAGGAAACATCGAACTCGAAGGACAAGGAGGGGTCGGATTCATAGTTAAAAAGTACCTAAAAGAACACATAATAGAATTCATTGGAATTAATAACCGAACTGCCATACTCCATATCATATTACCTAGCTTCAAGAAAACATGGACAATTATCCAAGCGTACGGAGCAAACAGATGAACTTAAACATGAATCTTTTTACAACGACCTATCCCAAGCTATTATAAGTAATTACTCAAAAATATAATTATACTAATGGGAGATTTTAATGCGCAAGTGGGAATAAAACAATGTAAAGAAGAATACGTGTTAGGAAACTTTGACTACGGCAAAAGAAGCAAAAATGGGCAAAGACTGGTTGAATTCTTATTAGAACACAATCTAACCCTCCTAAATAGTATTTTTAAGGAAAACGAAATAACAAGTGGACCTGGAACTCTCGAGGCAGGAATCATAGAAACGAAATAGATTATATTATAAGCAGCCACCCAAATCTATTTACAAACACAGCAGTTATATCAAAATTAAACTTTAATACCGACCACCTCATGGTAAGGGCGTCACTCAAGACTATACCACCCAAAGGATCCAGAAAGTTTGCTATACATGACATACTCCCGACATGCAGCGCAGAATTCAACAAAACAATGGAGAATTCCTTGTCAATACTCAGCAGACAACTATTAGAAACCGATGCAATAGATGTAAAAACAAGTTACAACAAATTACAAAACAAAATTACATGTCAAAGAGACCAAAAACGGACACAACATAAATATAATTTAAGTAATTCAACACTACAACTTATAAAAGAAAGAAAAAGCTTACTTGATTGCAAAATAAGGAAACAGAACACCCAAAAAATAACTGACTTAAGCAAAAAAATCAAGGAAGGCATCAAAAAGGTAGGAAAGTTAAAAGGTTGCAAACACTAGAAAAATATATAGAGAGGACAGAAGGATCTAGAAAAGCTCTAAAAGAACTCCGAGAATCAAACCAATGGATCCCAAAATTGAAAAACAATCAAAAAAACGTAACAGGCCGAAAGAACATAAATAGATTAGCTACAAAATTCTACCGCAATTTATATTCTAACCGAGACACCACTACACATGTAAGTCGAGAAACCCTAAATTATAACCTGCTCTTAGTGACCCCAGAACCTGACATATTACCCAGCGAAACTAGGAAAGCCATATTAAGCCAAAAGTTAGACAAAGCACCAGGCCCTGATAAAATCACAAACGAATTACTGAGAGGAACCGTAGAAGAACTGGTCCCCATTTTAACTAAAATCTTCAACGGCATCCTGAGATCGGGACAGGTTCCAGAACAATGGGAGACATCCCACATCGTTCTCATACATAAGAAAGGATAAAAAGACGACATAGGTAACTACAGACAAATTAGTCTGATGTCTAACATATATAAAATCTTCTTCAAAATTATTTTAAACCGAATAAGCAACACACTTGATGAAAACCAACCGAAAGAACAAGCTGGCTTTAGGAAAAACTTCTCCACGATAGATCACATTCACACAGTCAAGCAAATTATGGAAAAATACAATGAGTACAACAAATCGCTATATATGGCTTTTATCGATTATTGTAAGGCATTTGACAGCATTAGCCACACAGTCATATGGGAAAGCTTACGAAACCAGGGAATCCCGACAGTGTACATAAACACATTAAAAACATTTACTCCAACAGTAAGGCAAGAGTACAACTGGAAACCTTGGGTGAGACATTCCAAGTAAAAAGAAGCGTCAGATCAGGAGACCCGATGTCCCCAAAGCTGTTCTCGGCGGTGCTGGAAAACACATTTAGAAAGCTAATCTGGGACCAACATGGATTAAATATAGATGGTCAAAAACTAAACCATCTTAGATTCGCTGACGATATTGTTTTGTTTGAAGAACAACCAGGGACCCTAGGAAAAATGATACAAGACCTAAATAAAGAGAGCGAGAAAGTGGGCTTATCTATGAATATAAACAAAACGAAACTATTAACGAATTCAAACAAATATGAAAAAAAAATTAACAACCAACCTGTTGAATATGTAGATGAATATATCTATTTAGGACAAATCATCTCACGTACAGACACAACTACAAAAGAAATCGAAAGACGAATAGCTAACGGATGGAAAAGATATTGGTCACTGAAAGAGATCGTGAAATCCACATATCTTTGTATTGGTATCAAAAGGAAGGTCTTCAATACCTGCGTTGTCCCATCTATTACATATGGGTGTGAAACCTGAGCTCTTACGAAACATCACAGAAATATGCTGGAACACTGCCAAAGAGCTATGGAACGAAGTATGATAGGTATTAAGACAGAAGATAAGATATGAAACACCGTCATAAGAAGTAAGACAAAAGTCACAGACGTACTTACTAGAATAGATAGTTTGAAGTGGAGATGGACTGGGCACATGCTGCGCGGTACACAAGAGAAGTGGAGCAACATCATAACAGACTGGTACCCTAGAGAAGGGAGAAGGAACAGAGGAAGACAAAGCAAGAGGTGGGAAGATGAACTAAAACTGACGGCAGGCCCAAAATGGAGAAGGTTGCTAGAGACAGAGTACAATGGAAATTGTTAGAGGAGGCCTTTGCCAAGAGGCACACTGAACTCAGAGATATTTTATAACTAAAAAGGTAACCACAATACAAAGAAAGAAGAAAGCAGTTCAGGATGAGAGGCTTATTATTACAGATAATAAATCAAAATTATTACAAAACACTACAAAAATTCATTTTTCCATGTCAAACCCATGAAAAGACTTAAATTTTAAAAGATTTTTTTTAATAACATTTGTTTTCTTTATCCGATCTATTTTTATAAAATAAATTTTATACACACGAAAACTAAGTATATTGAATGCTAAAATTCCCGTTTAAATTGGTTGCGTTCAAAATACACCATCTTCTATAAAATATTAGAAATAACAAAATTTAATTTTTGTACATGTAATGAGCGTGATGATATGATAAGCATATACCAGGTGTATTTCTATAAAGGCATGTATATATCTTTGATAGATGTTTGATGTGTATGTATATTGTGGAGCGTAGCTCTGGGGGGTGTCTTTCGGGATGTTTGATGAAGTCCAGGAATTCAAATATTTAAATAAAAGGTAAGTAGAAGACAAATATTTATTGATAGTTTCTTCAATATCTCTCTTTACGAATTTCAATACGGTGTTTCTATTGCGTTACTCATAACAATCTATTTTTCTATCAATATCGAAGCTTGTGCACTTGGGTATGAGCCCTCGTCTACTTTTTTCTGTGTTTTTCTCTCTGCTACGTCTCTTGTTTCTCGCGAGCTTGGATTCTACTATTCTATTCTACTTTTGTATCAAATTTTGAATCGAACGCGAACCCTCATTTGCGAGACTAAGTACGGAGGCTGGATGCCTCCTAGCCTAACTACTATAATATGTATATTTTCTGGGTATGACTAAGTAATCGCAATACATTTCAATGATTCGAAATAAACATTTTAAAATCGGATTGTTCGACGCTGATTCCTTGAGAACTGGACATAATGAGTTTATTTTCACCCCTCTGTCGTCCCACTGTGACGTTGTGGCGATAAGTAAGGCCTGATTGCGGGCGAGGAAGAGGATCGCGCGCCATTGTAACTAGGTATCGACTTAGCCGTGTCCTGCGGCTGCAAAACGCGCGCGCGCACCGTGGCGGTATGGTAGAAAAAAAATGTGTGATAGAAAAGCCGGAAAGGGTAATCTCTAGAAAATTCAAACCAAATTGGCGCTTTATAAAAAAAGGGTCAATTTTTGAAGCACCCAGTTTTTAAGAGCTTGCATCAAACAATTGATGAATATCAGTGACACAAGGGAGACACGCAAATAACATTGCATGTGGAAATCTGTATTCTTATGAGAATATGGGAAATAAGCATTAACTTATAAAAATGTGTGTTTATATGCAAATACTACTACAGAATTGTTTTTGATTTTGATTATTATGCATTTATATAAACGCACAAATATTTATTCTCTCTTAACAGGTTTCAAACATTCTGATATGACCATACAAATGATATAATGATATAACCCTTCACGCAAAGCATTCTAATCTGTTACGTAAATACGTCAAAAGCAATATCAGCATGTAAAGAACCGTCGACGGGCGCTGTGTAATTTTTCAAAACTCTAATATTGCTTACTTTTGCAACATTCAAACGCCGCTTCCGAGCAACATTTATTATTCCCGTCTTATTCGTTGTATTCATCCCTCACGCGCTGCCTGTACAAATATATTACCATACATAACACGAGAATTATGTGTCCAAAAGTTCGCGCGAAGAGTACGTGAGACAAAGCGGCGGGGCCGCGCGAGTTGCTCCATCATTTAGCGTCGAGCGCGCCGCCCGCACACACGGGCGCGACGGGGCCGTCTCGCAGTTGTACAAGTCGCCGATTGTTTAGGGTTCTGCGCCTCTCCTATGAGCGCGATCTCTGTCGTTTTGTCCGTGTGACAGAAACATTTTGACAAAACTCAGTAATGGTTTTTGACGCATTAAAAAAATCTATCTGATCGAAGCTTTATTTCGAGCACGTTACTCGGCAATGTAGTACATAAATCGAGTTGGTGGGAAAAACACGCATGAATTAATATAATAATATTTATTTTATAATTAATTTAATGTGATGCATTCTGATAAAAAAAAAATGAAAATGTTTCGTTCGCCCATTAACATTCAGTCGAGTACCGGGACAGCACACGCAGCAAACAGTACAATAACATTTATTTTATAACTAATTTAATCCAAAGAAAAATATCTTAAACAATGTAATCGTCATAATGTAGACATATTACACTTCTCATTAGAAATGGTAGAATTCTATTGGCATTGCAAGTAGGTGTAAGTTTATTCGCAAATAAAATGTTTGACCTATTATTTGAGGTATCGCTTGAAAAGCTTTATTATTGAAAAATGCTGAACAGATCTTTAACAATGTTAAGCAAATTTTTGTGAGTACATTATTTTCGTTGACATTGACGTTATTAAAACAAATGTTGTGGCATCGGTAACATCTTTGTATTTAACGTGTACATTGGTCATAAAATTAAATAAGATATTAGTAATAGCAACATTTGTACACGTAAATACCTCAAGGGGTAAAGGTGTCCTATAAATAAAAAGGCTTTTCTCAAAATCAAACTTATCACGAAAAAAGTTTTCATAGATATATAAATAGTTGTCATGGTAACTATAGATAACACATCTGTCGAAATAGGTGTGTTTCAAAATCGTTTTGCATTTGTTTCAGAATGAAGTGAGCTGAGCAAATTTTTTTTCAAAGAGAATCATTTAATACCATTTGTGTCATGGGAAATCTGAGACAGCATGTCACTTTATTCAAGGGGAAACTAGAAAAACTAGTCTGTGGGGAATAATAAAACCGTTACGAAGAAACGGAAAAGACTGATTTAAAAAAGATGTCGAGAAGACCACGTATAGTATCTACATTTAGAAATACAAACCAATTAAAAAAAATTTTGGAACAGACATCTTCAACATCGGTGAGAGTTGCGGCGGATAAATATCTAGAATATCTAGATAGATAAAGGTCTACAATGAAATGTACTGATATAGGCGTGAAAGTATATATAAAATTTGCTGCCCCCAAATATGCCAAAGACAAAGAGGCGAGTGCCAAGCGAGGGTGCCGTATAATTGAGACAAAAAAATCTTATAATTGATGATGAGACATAACCGGTCGACCCAAGCGACATTCCTGGGAAACAATACTTACACGCAACCAGTTGTGACGTTCATGATTATAACGAAAAAATCGTACCCTTTTTACGATTACGGTTTTTTAATACGATTTGATACGATACGATATTATGATACGAGTCGAAAATTATCAGAAAGAAGATATTTGTTTTGGCCGGATTTGGCTTCATGCCATTATGAGTTTAATGTTCCTTAATATTTACAGACTGCGGGTATTGAGTTAATAACTGGATAAAACAATGTCCTAAATCTTCCTCAAGCTCGAGGTATCGTAATGTTTTTGTCCTCGTGTAAAAAAGAGTGTAAAAACTACACACATATACCACAAACATTGACATCATTCAAACACAGATGGACTAGATTGGCTAAAAGAGTAGCAGCTACGTCTGAAAATGCGATTACGAAGCGTGCTATTATTAATATGAGAAAAATTAGATACAAAGGTATAATTGGAGCTTTGATTTAAATATTAAAAATAAATTAGTTTTACAATTATTTACACACCAAGTTTGTATGATATCGGATTATTTTTGATTAAATATCGTTAGTTTACGTTGTCTCTTTACTTCCGGGACACTCGACATAACAAAGTAACTTTTAAAAATGCCAAATTTTCATTAGTTCTAATATTTCTTTTACTGTTTTTCCTCATTACTCCGACGTAGATGAAATCAGTTTCCCGACCAACAATCTACAACTTTATCTTAGGGAAAATTCAATTACATGCGAAAGTTTGAATTTGTTTCTTAGTCTATACTGAATTACAGCAAAACATTTATCAATATGTTTCAAATACACGTGTTGTGTTTTATTTTCTGCTTTGTATTTATAATATTATTTATCAATCTGATTTACTGACCTTACCATATGTTTATAAATATTAATTAAAATGCACATATCTCGTACCCTACTTTACCTTTGTGTATATTGAAAGTGGATTAATTATAAAAATTAATAAAATAAAAGAAATATGAAGTAAAGTTTCAAAAAAAGGGACTTCAAAAACCTTTAAACTAAAAAGACATAAACAATATTTTTTCAAGCCTATGGCATAATTTAGAAACAAAATTATTATAAATTAAATAATTTCAATACCTACTCAATCAATTATTTTTTTGAAGTCGGTATCAGCCAATGCAAATAGGTTTGTCCGCTCTCGCCTCACGCGCTGTCGTCTTTGGTCGGTTTTGGAATACAAAGTTTTTTAATTTTTGGGTAGCTAATTGTAGTTGCAGTCCACATCTCCGGGCTTCCTCGTCAAACCTTCGTTAAAAAGTGTAATATACGAGATTCATCGAAACAAAACGAATGAACTTATATAAAAGGGGCTTATTAGTAACACCTAAAGAGCTTCACTATCCTTCTCCTAGCTTTTCCACCAGACCCTCGTTAAAAATTGTAATGTAAAAGGCTCGTCTAAACAAAACGAATAAGCCTAAATGCATGGGACTTAGTAGTAACTAAAGCGTTTGCACTACACACCGTCAGGCTCCATGATTAGACCCTCGAGTCCAATATTATATACAGAACTAATCAAAACTAATCAAATGATGTCAAATTTGTAGGTTGATTAGGAGCTATTTAAGAGTAGTTTTGATCCGCATTCACAGTGTTATTCCCAAATTTCTAACTATTTAGAAATATTGTGGTTTCCATTATCCCCTCAGTAGCATGACATAACGATTTCCAGGCGCAAATAACTGAACAACAAGAAAAAAGCTGAAACTACTACGTATCTATAATATTTAAGGGTATATTTCGATTTCCCTGATAGTTTATCAACAGCTCCAGATTTGATGACTAAGAAAACACCTAGAAAATATACCTTTTCGATTAAAAAATGATTTTCGGAATTGGTTCATAAATGACGAAGACATCGCGTAACATCATAGATCTACAAAAAAGAGACGATGCACAGTCCCGCGCTCAAAAACGGCGCAATAAATGAGTGCCAAAACAGACAGTTTAGCACTCGTCGCATTCAGTGTAGTTTCTTCGCACCTTCTCTTACGACGTCGAAATATTCTGTTAAAAAATGCAAAAATAACATTAAAAAAGCTATGAAAAACAATATTATTTTTTAATTTTGAGAAACAAAATTTAGTTTCTTTATAATAGGGGTTCAATCATGTATTATAATGAGTATTTAATGAGTATTTTGTATTTTTTCATTTAAAGTAGCATCAAAAACCGAGATATAAACCGACTTAAAAGAAATAGATCTAAGGAACCCCGGTCTCGTATTTCTTGCGCTTGACATTATTCGGTCGCTTAACAATAGAGACTTTGTTCTTATACTAATAGAGTCACCGTTTTTATTATTTTATTTATTCTTTGTTTTACATTTATACAAATCATAAAATAACCGTTAAAAGGAAATCATACAATAGATCTAAAACTATACCTAAAATAACTATGTTCATTGTATTTCATTTTGTTTTTTAGCAAATAATATAAAGTATTATGTTATTCAAAAATATGTTAATGTTTAATTCATCGCCATCTTATTTTAATATATAAATAATAAGAAAGTTTTATATTACTGTAATCTATGCACTTAAGAAATTTTCAAGTTCTTTCATGTACATTTTAACCGATGTTATGAAATTTATTTAAGCTTTATTATGAAGAAAAATATACTATGATTCTTTTCATACACTCAACCAAAAAACAAAATAAAAATTCAAAAAAATATTAAACCACTCCATTGATGTCTTGTTTTAAACTGTAAATTGTAAAAAATATGATCTATTGTATTCTTATAACAATAATTGTTACTTGTTTTCTTTGCATTTATAAATGAACCTTATGACAAATCGGTTGAAATTTCAGATGATAGATAATCTTCCTTAGTATCATAAAATGTGAGACAGAGACAAAATATACACTTTGAGCCATTTTACGCCATCCTAATGGTACGCAACTGTACATCTTCTCTTTTTTATACATCTATGCGTAACATACCAAAAATATAGACAAATTAAAAAACTCTTTCTTTTCTTTAAAGCTGATTAAAAAAACCAAAATTAACGCCAAAGCAATATTGGAACGAAGTTCCTCACGGCGGGCTTGGAGGAGATAGGGATTTTGCGCGCCGAACTGAAAAAATGATAGTAAAACGAAAGAAAAAGTCCGTGGAATAAAACCGTTAAATGAGACGTGCGCAGGCGCGACAGTCGTATACACAAGCGAGTAGTGTTATACCTTCTTTTCCCCTTTTCTTTCATTCTCTCATCCCTTCTCTCTATATTACCACTCCACCAATGCATAGTATATACTCATGAATTCATGGACAAGCACGTGGCTAATATTCACATTATAGACATTTTACTCGTGAGTCACGTTTATTTTCATATAATTTCAAATCGTCAAAACAATAATAAATATAGTAACAATGGCAAGTAGACTAACAAGTGACTTGAATGCAATTGACTGTGATAATAGTGGGAAATTATTTTATTTCTATGTAATTTTGTGTTGTCAAACAAAAATAAAGAGACATATTTTGTTATTTTAGTTGATAATTTGAATTACGATTTTTTTTTATTTTACGTAATTTATTATTTTATTTCCTAAAATACTGAATTTCCTAAATACTTTCCTGTACTTAAATAAAAACTAATCCGCAAAATTTAAGAGAAAAATCAAGAAAACCTACATAAAATTGAGCACGATTTTTTTTTTTGCAAAATTGTGTCGATTCTACATTAGCCGAAGGAACTTCGTTCCTACCTGGTGTCCCACGACACCACATTTAATTTTTTTATTTATTTGTTGTTCGTAATCTTATATTGTTTTTAACTTCAAAATAAATTCCATTGACAAGTAAAAGTTAACGTTTATAGTTGTTGTAAACCAATACCAGTACTCTCGTCCACATTTGACGTAAATCGTAAAACACCCGATTTTTAAAAATCCCTGATTCCAAATTTTTATTATAATCAAAAAATGAGAAAGCACTCCAGATATTCATCCAATCTTCAATATAAATGTGAGTAACTTAAAATATGTCGGAATAGGCTTAAAAATACCCTTTAGAACCTGCTAAAAACACCTATTTTAGCTGCTTTTTGCGATTTTCTCAAATGCCATCAACGTTTTTCATTTTTTGAAGTGAAAGCTTCTTTAGACGCGTTGGGCATTTCTTGAGATGAGGTAAAACCATTGAACTCGCGACACTGTTTTCGTTACCGTAACCGACACCTCTGTATATAAGTATCTACCAGTGGCGAGGGGTGAGAAAAATATAAAGGGAAGCCGAACCTTAAAAAATTGTCAACATTAAACATTATTAATAAAAATATAACTATGACTTACCGAGCTCTGTAACGCCCTCTGGTATAACGCGGAGATATTTCATTCACCACTTTTGGCATACTTGAAGTCAACGATAGAATACAAACGGAAGACTTCGAGCATGCATAAAAGCAGCTTTGAAAAAAGCTAATGAAGTAGTTTCCTTTAGTCGAATTTATAGCAGCGCAGTGGATAAATGAATTAAATGAGATAAAAAAGCTATTTAAAATCTAGTGGTAATCTACGATTTTTCTTGAGAAAATGAGCTAATACCAAATCATAAAAATTTAGCTCACTTTTGATTTGCAACAGTAAATGTTTTTCTATAGATAACAACGCGAGATCTGAAAGCCTTTGTTCTGTCTGGCTATTCCTGAGGTACGTATGAATGCGTTTGAGAGCTGAAAAAGATCGTTCCGCGGCCGCAATTGTTATCGTAAGGGTTAAACAGATATTACTTAAGCTTAAAATTTGAGGAAATGTATCTTTTAAGATATCTTTTTGTAAATGCAAAAATAACTCGTACATATCTAATCCTTTAAGCGAGGGAGACGAATATAACACTTTTAACTCATTTTTTAATGCATTTATGTCAAAAATTCGAGGAAATAATAAATTTAAATTATTTAGTTTATCCTCAGGAAATTTACGTTCGAATAAATCATATTTCGACTTACTTAGTAGATCTAAAACGACAAATTGCTTAGTGAACTATATCTGGTTTGAATTTGATTTTAACATTATCTACAATTTCGATGAAAATACGTTTATACTCGCGTTTTAAGTCTGATTCTGAGCTAAATAGACGTCGGCGTCTTCGTGGAGGCTCACTTATATCAGTGACACTGTCGTAAATTTCGTCAAACTTATTAATGAAATTACTCTCAAACCAATTTAATAGCGATTGAACTTCGCGAATAACGACGTCTATATCACTCTGTTTTTTTGTAGTAAAGCGAAAGTAATATCTGTTCTTGCAAATAATTCAGCTAAAGTATGCAAAAAGCAAAATTCCCATCTTCTAATTTCATTAACAAACTTTCTGATATGGCAATTGATTCAGAATCCCAATCCATCGGATTTTCTATAATTATATTAAATGTTTGTATTATGTCGGATCTACAGTTACAAATGACATTAATAATACGAGAATGATACTGCCATTGAGTTTCTGCGACACCAGGCAAACGACGATCTGACGTTAATTTTAAAAGACCCGAACGTTTAGTAGATTTATTAAAAAAATTTATTATGCAATTGATGTGGCCGAAAAATTGTTTTAACTCTGGAATATTTTCTAAAGATCGAGATAACACTAAATTAAGTACGTGAGCATAGCAAGGAATAAAGACAGCCATTGGACATTGTAATTTAATTTTTGTTTGTACGCAGCCCTATACTTCTATACTTAATTCGACACGGGAATGATGCTATATGCAAAACGTTTTTTATTCGGGTATAATCGGAAATCTCCGCTGATCGAAACGCATTATTATTTACATAATGATGTATAACATAAGAATGCGCAACCGAATATAACACCTAAGAGTTCACGTTAAAGGTGAAATTATGTTACACGAATTACAATTGCGTCATTTCGTTGTCAAAACGAAACTCGCGATCTACCGAGTTATTCCCCCGCTCTCCCGCGGCTTGCGACCGCCAAGTGCGGATGGCGCCGCCATAACGCTATAATACAACTGAATATGGAAGACTCAACATTTCACATTGATTACGACGATTGCGAACATTCTGAATTTGATCGTCTAAATAACTCGGTTGCTTTCGAGTTATTTGAAGTGTTTTTTTATATAGGGCTTACGTTACTAACGTAAGAAGGCTGGATATTATTAACAATAATTATTGAAAATTAAAAACAATTTTAAGTGTCTGTATACTAAAAAGCAATAATTTAGTTATTTATGAATTATGCATATTAAATATTTTATGAAAGGGAAGCCGATAAGAATCGAGTTCTTAGAAGCCGTCGCCCCTAGTATCTACATATATTAGCCCCGTTTACACGAGAGATGAGTTTGGGTCAAAATACATTGATATACATATAATATAATACAAAATACATATAATATAAGCATATATTGTGTACAACATTTATATTCATGTCGGAATTTTTGTATTGCATTTGTAAATTTACGTTTTAAACAATAGGTAGCAATTTTTGTATTTAAAATAATATGCATATTTTTCATGTACAATGCGCATTTGACGAAAATTGTAACATAATTTTTGTAGTAGTAGTTTACAATAGTAAATAAAAAAACATTTTATTTAAAAATATTTCTGCATAATATAATACTTCCTGATAATTCAAAAAATACACACGTAATTGTTTTCACTTCTGTCGGCACCTGTTGTTTTTTTCACGGACATGTAGTCCTTGCCCATATGCATCATTTGACAACTTAATTATCTACTTAGATCTATAGCTTCCTGCATTAGAGCAAATTGAAAACAGGGCCTCTACTGACGTGATCGAAATTCTTTTTCATTGTTAGCATAATCTACTGCAATATACATATTTAATAGAAAATTTATACACAGTTGAATATTAAGAATATTAAGAATATTAAGTCATAAGCGCAACACTTATAAAATTACGCTGTAAATTGTCCCCGTACCGAGGCGTCCCGTGTGTACGCGCGTAGAGTGTGACTAATGATGCTGAAAACTAAAGGCTAACTTTTATCTCCTTTTCTTTCAAGTCTCATTCAAAGTTTTTCAAGCGTTTCGGTAGAAGAGGTATTATTGAATGAACGTCTATTTTCTACTCACCTTCAGCGTTTGCCGAGAACAACGAATGAAGGGAGATTTATTTTACCGAATTTGCGTTTTTTTTTTCACAAAAAAGTTCCCTCAACTCGTTTTAAAACTTTATACAAACAATGAAGATTTTTCATCTTTGAAACACCCCGAGAAAACTTTGACACTTTATTGAAAGTGAAAGCAATAAAAAGAATTGTCGATTTTCATTGGAAAAAGTTTGATAACATAATTTCACTTTCAATCACAACCTGTGCTATTAACGTGGAAGAACAAAAATTTTATGAAGTAAAGTGCGTAACGGATATTTTTTTGAACGAAGCACAGCTTGCAGATGCGAGTGTTTTAAGTTCTTACGTAACGAAAAAGTCCTCAATTCGACTCCCAGCGATTTTCTCTCTGCCTCTTTCTGATACACGCTAGATGGAGGAAAGTACGGCGGGACCCGCGCCGCATGGCGTTAGGTTCGTTATCTACGCATACGTTCACATTGATCCTCGTCTCTTTTTAGTAATTTTAATTCAGTCATGCATGTAATTTTTATTAAATGAATATTTTGATTTATTTACCTTACCATTATTTTCATTAAAATAATGATAAAAAATAGAAATATATTTGAGGTACTAACCAAAAAAATACCTGTGGTTGTTGATTAATTTTAAAAGATAGGTATTTAAATCACATTTTTGAGCTAAGATTCAACTTAATTTTTCTGTAAACTTAACTCTCAAGTTTGATTATTGAATGTAAAAGGTATATTTACTAATATTTAAAGTTTATACCTTATACCGAAGAAACATAGTGGTAATGCTCATAGCAGATGTAGGTCAGAGGTTAATGCGTAAATTGGTGATCCAGGAGACAATGTCCGTGGTGTTGGTGTCTGGGGGTCGATGAGTTGCATCGGTCGTCATGACAGTGCGCGTCTCGGTGTAAACGGCTTATCCATCGTGGGTGAGAGATAGAGCTATATCTTTACAGTTAACCAAATGCCGGTTAAGTTCATTCACTAGAACCTTGGTTAAGTTTGCATTATTGTTGTGTTTCTTATGCTATTATATTGAAAAAAATTTGGTTGCCTGTAAAGTCGGTATACGGGCGAAAGTTTTACGTGACAACGACTTTGAATGGTAAAATCATTTTAATGTGAATATTCATTCGTATAGTAGGAAGAAGGATGAAATAATAGTAACAATTTAAAACATTTATTTATACAAAGAATTATATTTAAAACATTAATTTATACAAAGAATCTCGCACTGAATTTCATATTAACAAAATTTTATTTTTACCTTTACACATACATACGTATTTATATACAAATATACATACAATAACTTGCAATACATTTGCAAGCTATGCACTAATTCTCTAGTGCTGCGCGCGCGGCAGACCGATCATAGTTGAGTGGGAGAGAGACGCAAGGCATTCGGCGGGCCTCTCTCTCGTTCGGTGACTCATCGTTACGTTACCGAGCGTTACACCTTTTTCATAAGTGACTCCCAGTCGCAACCTAATTTAAGACGTTGTCACGTCAATAATTTTCATTGCTCGTTAATACAGTTTTTGTTTTACCATTATATTTTTTGAACTCACCATTAATATGTTGCTGATTCATTTCAATACGATGGGTACAATGTGACCACAAAGTAAGGAATAAGACTAAATAGCCAGTGAATTAATTATGCTTAATATTTTTCCCTCTAGACCGTGTGAATTGAGCTAGCTCGATTTTTAATTTAGATTATTTAATTTTTGCAGCAATGAAAATAATAACAGTGGTGTTAACTCACATTTGTAAATTTTCTTTTTTACTGATGCATTATTTAAATCAAGTGGTAAGTTACATATTTCTCTAACGCTTACAAAAAATTCAAAAACATTGTCAAATGTTATTCTATATGCACTTTGCAAATCGAGTTGACCTAAAACATTTTATATGCTTTTCACTGTTTTTAGTTGTTATGACGATTATAAAATTAATTATTGATTTATTTTTAAGTCGTGAGAAGACTTGTACTGAAATGCAAGTCACTACATATTTATATAATGGACAGAAAATTGACATTCCGATTATACTAAGAGTGTATATTAAATTATCAAATAACTTTATTTTAAAATAACTTGAATCCTTTTTCCTAGTAAAATTATAAAGATGACATTAAACATCTTTAGCTAATGTTTATAGAAATTTATGAAAAACGACTACAAGATAAATTGATTTTTGCTATAAATAAAATATGTCAATTTGTTCTGCAGTGTGAGTGGTGGCCGTCTCCTGTTCAGGAGGTTGGTTTTAGATTAGAAGATAATGGATTCACTACTTTAACACTGGTGAATTTGCAGTATTTTTTTATCAAATAAAATTAAATAAATAAAAAAAACTAAATGTGTCATGGAGGACCTTGTCAGAAATGAAGTAAAAAAAAATGATTTATTAAAAATTTATATAAAATAGTGAATTACGATATAAATTATGTAAAGGAAAATACTAAATAATGAAATTCAATACTTAAAAATGAAGAACGAGAGAGTGACAGAGACAGAGAGGGAAAATCGCATGGAAGGGGAAAAAAATTCTTAGAATTCCTTGACAAAATGGCAAAAACGGAGCTTTATAGTTTCATCATGTCCGTCCGTCCATCCATCCGTATATCACAGGCATTTTATTCAAAAACTACAAGACACATATTCATGAAATTTATAGTGTAGGTGTCTTGTATTTAACTACCAAAGTAAGTAGCGGCATAAGCCGTTACTTACTTTGGTAGTTATATTTGGTAGTTAAATAGCAAATTAGTTAGTAGTTAAATAGTTAAATAGCAGGTAGTTATAGTTGGTAGTTAAATAGAAAAAATAAATATTTCTAGGAGGGGCACTCCATACATGTAACAGAAGTGAAAAAAGTTTTTTTGTATCGAAGTATGTGTCATCAACGTGTGGCACATACTTCGATAGTTCTTTTAAAAACACTCAGGTTTTTAACAAATTTTGCTGATTACTGAATACATCGTCTAAGTTGATCAACGGTTTAGTTCTGTTTGCAACGGGCAGTCGTTCAGTATTGCAATGTTTATTTTGATTATTGTATAGATAATTTTGTTGCTAATAAAAGTTTTTTTACGGTAATAACACTTAATGGTGGCCTTGGTCCTATCTACTTACGCGAGTTGCCCCTTTGCGACATGGCAACGTCACCGAGCTCCATTCCATATCGTTTAAATTGTCGCGGTATCAGTTATGCAACTGTAATAATTGTCCTAAAAAATTGTGATAATTTCTCAGTGCATTATTTTATGCATCGTATAAGCAACAGGAGTTCTATGAGCTCCAAAAGATTGTGATACTTAAAGTATGGCATAAATCTGCATACATTTGTGTCTAAACCATCGCATGTTACGTGACATCGCTTAACACGATCAGGAATTCAATGACCTCTGATAAACTTTTGTTTTACTTTAGGAATTTCCACCGATTACATGAGCAATAAAGTTTGTACATGCGTGATATATTTAAGCAATATGAATACGAGAGATAAACGTTTAATTCGAGCATCTCATCTAAAATTATTGATGGAAAAGTGTATTTTTTAGTTAAGTATCAACTTATAAAAATTCAGTAAAAGTCATTACTTAATAGTCATATTTTGTACTATAATCGTTACATCAGATGTAATGTCGCTGTACTATCATGCCACACATGCTATTTCATAGGTTTTTAATTCTCGATTGACAAGATGTCCTTAGTTCAAACACATGAAAATTACAAGTAGATACAATCAGATTTTTGAATTACTATGTGCTTCTGTTTCATGACGCAAACGTTTTTAGAAATAGAATAATTCTGATTTGCAGAGATTGCTTTAAAATTTATTAGACAGC
This sequence comes from Eumeta japonica, assembly GCA_005406025.1. Lineage (NCBI taxonomy): Eukaryota > Metazoa > Arthropoda > Insecta > Lepidoptera > Psychidae > Eumeta > Eumeta japonica. Next base: position 112,600 of record BGZK01000530.1, read on the forward strand.
GATATTCTTGAAAATTTAAAAACACTTTCTTTTAGGGCTCGATCTTCGCAATTTTAAGCCGACAGCGTCACGTTTCTCCGGCTCAGGCGGCGAAAGCGAGAGAGTCGCGCGCCATCATTAGCGCGGGGCGCGCGATACCAAATGACGTCATTGTATTAAAGTGTATCATCAAGTCAAAGCGGGATCCGGGCGAACTAAATTGCCGGCAAAAGCTAGAATAACAATATAACAGAGAGACAGCGCGTTTAAGAGTCGAGAGGACGGCAGCGCCCTCACAGTTACGGCGTCACTTAGCGTCTGCCACTCGCCCCTTGACTAATGACGTCGGAACAAGAAAAGCCTTTCCTTTTTTCCCTCACAGCGAACGCGACGATGCTTTTCGAAGGACCTCGCTTTCGGTGCTGGAGTGTTCAAGGCCGACGACGACCGGTGATGGCGCGTTTTCTCCTAAACGATAATCGGCAGCAACAGTGGCGTAACTCGCTGAACCGAGGAAAAACTTACAGATTTAGGCATAAATTAGTATTTAAAGTGAAGTCTGACTAGCCGTAATCGAGTCTTACTTATTACTGAGAGTCCGTTTCAAACGGACATGTTGAATTATAATAGACTACCAAATAAAGCCATAATTGATTGATGAAGAAGTAACAACGACGATGAAATTGCTCAAAATGCAAGGCATTTTCGCAAACTCAAATTTGACTTGTAAATGTTCATATAGTATATGTAGGTTGACATTCTCATACATAATTCATAATTCATTTCTGAAATATCACAGATTTGTGTAGTTTGGGTGACAATAGGTAATTATAATACCAATGACTTGATCTGATGATGGAGAGTTAGGTGAGCACTGCTACTCTCTCACGAGTTAAAGCACTAAGCCCGGTGAGTATAATGCTCAATGGTTTTGCGCGATAACGCCAGTTTGATAATTGAGTTGAAACGTGTTAAAGAGATGGGACCTAGAACCTTATAATGCCAAACTCGCTTCTCGTGACACTCTTTAACTATTCATAACAACAAGCCTCGTTCGCCTTATTTCTTGAATTTAGTATCTATATCACGTCTACTGTCATCAGTAAACAAACTTCGTAAGTAATTTAACTCTTTCACCTGCTCCACTCTCCATAGTTTATGCGTTGTATCGCATTCAGTAATGATTTCTGCTCCTTAAATAGCACTATATTAGGCTCGCTAAGATTTACTTTGTTACCTGTTTTCTTAACAAAATCATTCACTCGTGACTTTCACTATATCTTTAACCCATTTAGTGGAGACGGTCTACAGAACCTCGCTCTTCCAGAGCTTATAGGGTCTGCAAACTATGTGATCCGCTTATAAATTTCGACTTACAGATATATTACCATATATTACTAAACCTAAAAACCATATTTTTTAATAATTAATCTGTACAGGAAATTATTTGGAATGCTGAAGAGATTTTTTCGCTATTGTTAGTTTTGTTAGACGGATACCGAATGTCGTTGTATGCGTAACATACACTAATTTTATTATAGTATGGGGAAAGACCGGTGATAAGATGGAAAGCCTGTGGAAAAGATTTTTTTGTATTTTATATGCAAATTCAAAATAATATTCATCATATTTTATTTACATTTAATTATAATATGCATATTCAATTTTTTTCACAACTTATCGCAATAACATAATCTCATTTTGTGACTTGATCAAAAAACTGCGACAAGTAGTTTTAACAGTTTTCTCTTGATGTTAACCCAAGTGTTACGGGGATATTTCTATCGCCGGCGAGCCTACGTCTCGGAGGCCTACCCCTTCTCTGCTCCTGAGTACGGTTTCTTGTGGTGTGGGCAAAAATGATGAACAGGGCAGACTTTTGAATAGTATATTCAGCACGAGCTTCACAATTCACTGCTGCGATTCAAGTACGACGGATGCCCCAAAACTGCTGCAATTTATAGACAGTACATACGCCTGCACATATGAAATGTATACATTGCATATGTTGGGGTGTGACCATACATTTCACATTTCTTCTGCAAAAGCGCCACCTGCGCTTTGTACACCGATCCGTAGCCGCCCCTTGAAGAGCGCCCAAGATCCTGGCCTCTCATTGGCCCCCTCGTCAAGCCACAATTTTAATATTTAATTCATATATACATTACAAAACGTATACTCTCATGCAAATACACAATATAAAATCCCAATGAATACTGAACTATTACAATCAACACTATAAATTACAAATAATATTTCTACAAAATAGTTCCTGCTCGGGTAACAAAAATACAAATGTTTCAATTATTTCATATACACATGTACAAATAAAAATACAATAAAAAACGCAAAGAGAATTCCTGAAGTAAGTCTATGTGTGGAAATTAAGTTAACATACTGAAAAATCGTTTATTAAGGACAAGTTTTTAGCTTACAACTAATTATTTATCAGCTAAGGGTGGGGCTGTCCGTAACACTAACACTACCTAAAGACTTCGGACAAGACCAAAACAGGTGGAAATCTAAAGGTGCAAAATCAGGGTTATATGATGGATGCATTAATACTTTCTAATAAAATTCTCTCAATATTTTCTGAGTGGCTAAACTGTGTGTAGTCTGACGTTATTATGATGAAAAAACCACACCCTTTCTGTTGATCAATTCCGGTCATTTTATTTTGTACTTCTTGCTTGAGTCTCGCCACTATTGGCAGTAGAGATCCGAATTGATGGTTTTGCACGGCCATAAAAGCTCATTATTAACAATACCCTTCCAAATTCACCATACACACAGCATCAACTTATTGCGAGTTAATCCGGGTTTCGCTATAATCAATGGAGCTTGTTTGCTTTTTGATCGTTATCTTTTTTCGCATATTCTTGTTGTAGATAATCAATTTTTCATCACCAGTGATCAATATTTTCAAAACCGCTTCGGTTTCATTACATTTCAATACAAAATCGCAAATAAGTGCACGACTAATTCGATTTCGTTTAACTTTTTCAAATGGGTTAAAACTGTTTTGTGGTTAATCTCCAACTTTTCAGCTATGTCGTAAGAACTAAGATGTCGATCTTGCTCTACTTCCAAAATGACGCCAACTTTATTTGTAACAGGTCGATCAGAGCAAACTTCGTCTTTAACATCAAAATTCCAGGATTGGAAACGCTGGAACCAGTTTTATGTTTACCGACTCTACATTAGGTTCATAAGCGTTACATATTTTTTTCGCGGCTTGTGATGTATTTTCTCTTTTTTGTAATAAAACTTCAAACTTTATCAAATTTATACTTCAGAGTCACTTATTTTGGTGAACAGAAAAACAATTGAAAAATGGCGGGATGTCGGTATCCCGCCATTTTACTTACTTTTTAATTTTCATTTTCTAAAATGTCGTCTATTTAATGGTATCGAAACTAGTTAGGTACAAACAGTACAACCTAAGAGATCTTACTGAAACTTTTTACTTATAAAATACGAAAACTTTTCCCCGATCTAATACATACCATCTTTTATAATCTCAACAGCAGGGTATTGACGCTGCTGTTTACGGCGGTTGCCTCGCCTCACCTATGATTTGGCGAGGACCATCATTACTAGAGACCATTTTATCTATTAAAAATATGATACTCACCAATTAGTCGTCTACCACGCGGGTCGTATGTGAATAAATTGACAAATGGGCAACAAATATGCAAACTCTATTTCATCTAAAAAAACATATAATGTAGTAAACGCTATTTTAATATTTTTTTATTTCACGTAATTTTATATGTGGCCTTGAGGTTCAGATTATACTAAATAACTTAGAATTATGTTGCCGAGAAAGATATAAATCAAGGTGTACGTTGACTAATGCTCGACTTGAAGTATTTATAGTTTAATTGTAAGGCCTGTCTAGAGCACTCTAAATAATTAAAGCTTTAATTATTTTTCAGTCAAGAACATCACTATTTTCGGTTACTACATTCTTTCATTTATTAGGAAATCCTTTTTAAATAATCAAATGAAATTATTATACCCGCAGAAGAAATAAAAAGATAAAGATAAAGTAGAAGTAAACTTAAATAACTAATTTGAAATTAGTACTGGGTATTTTTAAATTTTACATCATCAATATTTTAAAAATCGTCTCATCTTGAAGCGTCCGTCGGTTTACCGAAGTTTTGAGTTAAAATACTTCTTTATGAAATATAAAGGAATGTGTTTATTAACGATTTGTCTATTAGAGTTAAATAAGAAGTTAAATAACAGCTATTAAAAGAGCTCAAATAACACTATACGTGCTTATAATATTTGAGAGTATCCCACGACTTTCTTGGAATCCCATCATCTCAGTGATTATGGGACTACCTTTTTAAAATAAAAAAAATAACAAAATCTAGAAATCAGTCCAGAATTCACAAGGTTATTGCTGAACATGCATAAAAAATAAACATACAGACGAATATAGAACTTCCTCAGTTTTTGTAGTCGGATAAAATATTGTTCAATGATATATTAATCTTCACGGTATGTCAAGCTTTTTTTCTGTTACCAAAATTCACGAAAAAAGAGTAAAAGAATAAAACTTACATTACAGAATGATGTTTCATACAAACATTGATCAAATTATTTCTGCAAATTTGTAGCGTATGTGACTGGATTCAGTATATTAATTATGCAATACCTATCTTAAAGATAATGTCTGTTACGCTGGAGGCACAGAATCTTTTATAAAAGTCCATAAATCCATCTGGATAGACTGCTAAAATTTAATCCTTTGAACCTTCTAGAAGGCAGCGAAGTGAACAAGACGTCAGCTTACGGTTGAGTAGTTCAAGCACATATTCCAAATAGCTGGACAATCACTGAGCTTATACGCTCTGAAAGGGAATGGAACGCGATACGTGGCAATGAGACGTTTTAAGCTGTTCGTCCGCTTTCAGCTATTATTTGTCTATTTTCAGGGTGTTGTATTCGAAGAATTCGAGTGAAGTTGAATTCTTCTTTCTCCAATAAGTTGTCTTTTTGAGCTCTATAGAAATACCGGAGAAGTATTTTAAAATCAATGAAATTTAACAACTACATAACTTTTGATAAACATATTTTATTAATGTACAATAATTATAGTATAATATTACAAGAATTTGAACTTGGACTTTGTCCATATTTAAAGTTTAATAGTCTATCTGTCTGTTCGACTGTCTGTATATTTTTTGAATTTTACTCCTTAAGAATTAATTTTCAAATAAAGCACCAGGTATGGAAATTTTATGACGAGTGAAATTAATATAAATACTAATTTAAATGCATTATGCTTCTTCTTTCTTAAAGAAAAACGTTATGTCTTTTATATTAATTGATTTTCTAGATGTAGTTTAAAATCCTCGATAGTATAGTGGTCAGTATTGAAACCAAACCCTATATGACCTACATGTATATCTACTGTTTGATTATATATGTATGCTTTAGCACGCGTGATCGTCTAGTCAATTAATTTAGTAAAATGATGTAGTGCGGAACAGCCTGGTTTTTAATCGGGAACAGAAGTTTGACTTTCCCGGCATTTGCCATCTGAGCCTAGGTTTTATCGGATTATCGTGAAACTCTACGACCTGATGTTTTGTATGTCGTGCTTTTTACATTTTTACGAAAAATAGAGCTATTTGCTCTCTTCCCGCGCTTACAGCGTCAGGGTGTTCCCTACTCGTTCAGTACGCTGTAACAAAATCAATCTGCGTAGGAAGACCGTTAGACATTAGAACGACCACAGTCTATCTCTCTGTTCATTTTGAGTCTGGGATCTAGGTGGCATATTTTTGCGCAGCCATATAAATTGCATTATTCGGCACAGTGGAGCTCTCCAATCCGTGACAATTAAGATATAAACAATTAATTTTATATGCATATGCTTTATGTCAATTATAAAGAAAGAAAATATTTGGTTCTCTGCGTTTCGTAGAGTTTCGATGACATTGAAAATGTGTGTATAAAATGAAGTCGTATACTCGATACTTCTCAAGCATCGCGACCTCAGAATAAACGTCTTTAGCACTAGCGCTATCAGCGTAGAAGTTCAGTATGAGACTATGTATATTATAATCAAGACAAATATTATATGATCAAAGTATCGGTTGGTATTAACTAAAGTCTCAAATGAGACAACTAAAATGTCAATCTCAATAAAATCAATCAAACCTATCATCAAATTTCCTAAGTGCGCTAGAGCACTCTGATTCGTTCATACACGTATTAAAAGGCTAATTATATAAAAGTCTTCAAATTAATAAATTATACCTTAAAATTAAAATAGGCAAATAACACATTTTACATAATATACAATGAAATAAAATAATATACAATTAAATTAAATTAAATTAAAGAAAAGAAATAAAATTAAATTAAATGTAAGCAGTAAAATATTTTAATTAAGCATTTAAAATATAACCATAATTATCGTATTGTACAAGATTTACTATATTTAAACTGTACGTTCTTTAGTAAATTCTTTATTACTTGACTCTATTACAATGTTTGATTTCGGTGTATCAGGAACCACTTCTAGGAATAGGAGTTCAATTTGCAATGGAGCAATGAGGTTGACCTAACCTCCTTGCAGATGGAGCCCCATTTGGGCAGCCATTTAACACTCGACGAACAGTTCTGATGCGTATCAGACCTGCTCATCTACCTCCGGTACTTTAAATGTGACACCACCGAGGAAGATCAAATCCAAAAGGGGAAATTTAATATCTCGGTTAATAAAATTTATTTCAATATTAGAGACAGCTCTCGGGAACCAGTGCTCATTCATACAAATGAACTGCCAGCCTGAAAAATAATTATTTATTAAGGAATTTGCAAACAAGAAAGACAATAATAAAATACCAAGTATGTAATAAAATAGTGTTTCTTTCCTAGCAGCCACCATCTATGGTTTTTTTCGCTGGATTGCAGAACGCTTCTTAACTTAGGAGCTCGCTCGTCTTGATTCACCCGTGTTCGCGCCAAGCTCAGAGTCGATTGCGGCCTTCGGGGTGAGGCTCGAGCCAACCACCGTTCCCAAAACCCGTTCTCGACTGTTGTGGTTCAAAAACTGAGTCCACTTTCGCATTTCCAATAATCGACCGATTTCCGGCGCGTCTGGCTCTGCATTTGCGCCTCGTACCACGCCCGGGTGCTTTGTTTTCCTTTCAATTGTTTTTGTAAAGACAAATGTAGAGTTCTTTCCTTTTTTCCCTATAGAGACTGATACAAAGTTGTGCACATTGCTATTTGTTATAATATTCATATAAAGACACATACACACGAAACTTAATCAAAATTTACAAAATAAATATGTAAGCAATAGTAACCCAATTCACGTCATGAATTAAAATAATCATTTTAAATAAAATAATCGAATAAAATCTAATTAACTACCAATGAATATCAATTACTTGATCAAATACATCAACTATCAAACCTAAACAGTCAAATAAAGCGATAACTCACATCTCACGTAATTAATAATAAATAAACCTATCATCAATTCATTCCTAACCAAATAAATCACCAATATTGCACTTAATCATCTAAATTAAAATACACAAATATCACACCTAATTAAATTTATAAAGTCAATCATAATCATATCCAATAACATCACTCATGACATTCATAATAAATTGTCCCTATATCAAGATATGAACAAAACATGATAATACAATACGTGTAGTGTAATGTATATAAAAATTATTATGATAAAATCTCAAATTTAAAATTTTCGGACAGCCAAATCAGGGCCAATTTCTTATAGCATAAGACGTACTGTGTACGTAACCTTTCTTCATTTGAAGAATGGTCAAACATGAACCGAAACTCTTCTTTCTTTCAACTATTTTTTTATTTCTTTTTTTTAAATTCTTACAGAAGACACGTTAGTCGAACTAAAGACGTCCGAAACAAAACACTGTTTTCTATTATTATCATTTCCAACGGCACAAGCTCATCAAAAAAAAAATTACTTACACTACGTTTCTATGAACTCGGAATATATATCAGTATTTCTTTTGTAGATCTAAGAATCGGTTTCAGTGTCTTCGCCTGTCACGCGGGAGACCGGGGTTTGATTTCCCGCCGGAGAGATCTCTTTTTTCATTATAATGCTTCAAACATTTCAAATCAAATTAAAGGTCAAAGCGGTTAAACGGGCACGGACGGATAGACTATCTTCAATGAGTGAATATTTTTTTCGTTTTCTCTGTGCGCTTGAGCTATTTATTCATCCGAGTACTATGACGCTGTTGATTTGTGGAACGAACGAATAAAAAGATTTAACTTTTGTGCATGTCTTCGTTTGCGTATTTATTGAATAATGAACTATTGAAGTTAATACCAAATTGTTTCTAAAAATTCTTTCACTTATAATAAAAAGCTCCTTCAATACACTATCTTGAGTACTATTTTTCGTTGACTTCATTTACATATATACATATGCTATTACAGACTGTACTTGTTTAATAAATCTTAAAAAGGTACACTATTCCCGAATAATACTGCTTAAATTTTATATTGATACATCCTTGCATCGTCCAAATCGAAATTCAGATTTGTAACGGAATCGATATCGTAAGTGAAACGGGGAATCGAGTTACGAGACTGGGAGGGATCGAAATCGAAAATAGGATCAAAGTCGAAATCGAGTATGGGGCTAAATTGGAATCTAGAACGTGATTCAAATCAGAGTGAAGAACATTACCGAAATCAGAATTGAAAGCGGGACCGGGGTCGAAAGTGAAATTAGACTTTTCATTTCGAACTTGGTCCTTATTTAAGTAGACTAGCAATCTACTTAAATAAGGACCAAGTTCGGAATGAAAAGCCAGACTGTAATCAGAAATGAGAGAAATTGAAAACGGGATAGCGGTAGCTATCTTGATTGGGGGCGTAATCGGTATATATGCAAGATGAAAGAATTCAGTTTACGTGTGCAAAGATGAAGGCGATAAATAAATAAAGCTTTTTAACAATTGTCCAAGCCAACCAAGGGCATGATAGGTGCGCGATTCTTCAATATCGTATTAATTAAAGACTAAAGGCTTACAAACACTAAAAGCTTACTAATGTCAGTGAAATATGTGCATGCACCGTCAAAGGTCGGGACGTCGTAGGCCTTTTCGTTTTTCTTTGTATATATTGACGCATCTCTTGCCGTGCTTTCTTAAGCACCAGGCAGATATGATCTGGCGATGATAAGTCTGCGTCGCTGAGTATTCCCCTAAATAAGGTTTAGTCTGAAATTCTCAATCGTCTTATTACATACCTTAGAACTACACTCAAAAATGTCAAAATATGCTATTACAATTTGTAGTAAATTTCTTGAGGGTGTCTTACATTTATTTTATTATTACACGTTAAATAACTTACTATTGTCGTCGTTTTAGTGCAGTATTAAATATCACTTAATGTGATTATCTATTTTTTCTGATTTCAAATCTGAGCTAAATTTAAAAAAGGTAAAAAAAATCAGATATTCTAAAAAGTATTATATAAAATTTATTTAATTAGAATTTATACTGAATATAAATTATTGTTTTAAAAATACAAACAGAATATATTTATAGACAGTGAATATTAATAATATAAATACAATTAAAATGAAAATTTAACAAAATTTGTAAACGATAAAAGGACTGTTAACAATTTCAGTGATTTGAGACATTTCCAATGGAATAAAATTCTATCATTTCAAAAAACTTCTTAGTAATTTATAAGGACGATTCAATATTATAGGTCCGGTCTAGACGACTTTAATCTAATCTCGATATTACCAAGAAGCTCGTATTTCTTAAAGCCGTTTCAGCTTTATTGAATAAGACGAACGATTTTGCCTTTGGCTTCTTCTAACTGATAATTTATAAACTATAAAATGTAGTCAGAAGCTAAATACGATAACATGGTGTTCGAATAAATCCCGCTTGGATCCCGAAGTTGACGCATTGAGCAACGGAATTTAATTTATTAGTTCACCATGTAACCGCTTATTCTGCTTATTCTGAAGATAGTGGAAGGATAAGTTTCAACAGTGGGTGAAGAAAAAATAACGTAAAAAATCTAAAGTGATTGGAAATTTGAATTTAATATTAATGAAAAAATAGACATCAAAAGATTCGTAGAACGAACACTAACTTCTTTATTTCTTTATTGAATAAGGTTTTAACGCCGACGTTTTATTTTTTCTAGCATGTATGACGTTTCACATAAAAAAATAAATGTTATCGATTTTTATTTTATTACCAAAAAAGTAACAAGTTCAAAACCGTAACGTAGGCAAGGTTACGGCATGACGCTCTCTTATGTTGTCATGCCCACTCTTTTCTCACTATAGTATCCACCGTATAGCCCTGACCTTGCACCCTCAGATTTTCACCTACTTCGATCTCTTCAGTATTCTTTAGATAGTGTTAGGTTAGCTTCAAGAGATGGTTGACAAAACTTCTTGTCCCATTTCTTTATAAGAAATCCCAAAATTTTTACAAAAATGGGGTCATGGCATTACCTAAAAAAATTGAAACAAATTTGAAACAAAATGGCATGTATAATATAATTAAATGTAAATAAAATATAATGTAAAGAAATTTATCTTGAATTTGTTTATAAAATAGAAATAAACTTTTTCTCTAATCTTATACGTCTGTAATCTGCTAAGAATGTGTAAATCCAAGGTTGTTTTGACTGCGTAAAATTGGACTGACACCGGTTTTTACTTTGGAGGCTTACGCTCCAGATATGTTGAAATCGGACGAAAAGCGGGAAGAGTTTTGGATCGAAGTAAGAAAAACACTACAGAAATGTGAAAGAATTGAAAAGATCGTCATTTTAAGTGATTTTAATCGCGAAGCGAGTGCACAGCGAAATAGATATGAGAAAGTCTTAGGTAAATTTGGAAACCAAAAAGGGAATGAGAATGCTGATTGCATTCTCTTTTTGTACCAATAACTTAAATCGTAGGCGATGTTTGACTGTAGAAGAATACACTCATATACTTTCCGGAGACCAAAATTGTGCATGATCGATTAAGAAACGAAGTTGTGGTTAGAAAAGTATAACGTGCTGTCAACGTCAGTATAGTCTACTTTTTAATGATCTGTCAAATTAAACTTCATATGAACGTTGGCGACACCATCAAAAATAGGCACTGTAGAGCTAGAAGGAATAAAAGTTGGTAAGATTCAGGATCAGAATGTGAAAGACGAGTATACAGAGCGATTAAAAGTATATCTTGGGTGAAATCAAACAGCACAAATATCTAGAATTTTACAAACTGTATAAAGTAACAAAATCAGTTTTAAGATACCAAGCAAAAAGTTTTATATAGTGAATGAGAGATCAAATGGTAGTCAGAAATATAATTAATGGTGGAATTTGAAATTAAGGGAAACAGTTAATGAAAAAAAGGAAACATAAGTGCATTTAATATCTGCAAAGGCCACGTAATGAAAAGAAAAGAATGTTTGAAAGATAAGCAAGAAAAGTAAAAGGTAAAAGTCTTTTAAAGTATTTTTGGGGGGCAAACGAGTCACAAAAAATAGGTGGTCATGACCACCCATAAACATTTGCGAGAATTCACTAATGTATTGCCGATCTTTTAGATAGAAAAAGGTTGTGCGATGGACAGGGAATTGATAGAGAGCGGGATGTCGAAAGATAGAATCAGCCACCAGGACTCTCTTTCACTGGACGAAATATGATTGCGGAAGCTGTTACTTCATGCTGTTAGAGTGTGATATCTCATCTTCACCATTTTCGTATTGCAGTAAAGTTTCTTGAATTGGCCACTTACATAAACAATATTTAAAAGTAATTACTGCATTTGAAAATGGAACTCTTAGACTGTAGAGTACAGTTTGTTTCATATAACTGTTTTTACATTGTAGCGTCATTTTAAAAATTACGTGTCTGCATCAGTATGGATTTAATTCATGAAAATTTTCTAAATATGATTTTCTATGATTTTAAGTGTAATTTGATCTCAGAAGAGTCTTGTTCGGCTTTGAAGTGCTTTTGGCGATGAAGCACCGTGCAAGACGATTATTAATAGCTAGTTTGTAGAATTCTAGCGCGATCATGTCAATCTCAGTTTTAGAATTTTGGAAATGCTCGCCTGCTTACCGCTATAAACAACAAAACCATCAATGTTGTGCGTTGTATGACCAAAGCAGACAGACATGTGACCAACCGTGAAATTTGGGCATAGGCATGGGTCAAATAAAATGAATCCTACACAAATATTTTGGTTTGAAAAAACTCTGCTCGCTGGTGGATTCCACACAGTTTGACTAAGGCTTAAAAAACGAACCGCGTCACGTGTTACAATGCTGTGCTTACCAGATTCCAGAAAGGGGCGTCAATTTCGATGTGGGACACAATAACAGGAGACGAAATATAGATTTATTACTAAGACCCCTAAACAAAGCAGCAGTGTACCTTATGGGTCTATGAAGATGAGCGGAAACCAACCTAAGGACGCACTGGTGAAGTGCCTCTTAGCGGATGATTGATTCTTTCTTTAATAAAACTGGACACGTGGCCACTGTTGTTTTGAAGAATTGTCATACAATGAATATTGATTGGTACACGACCATTTCTTTACCGGAAGTTATTAACAAACTCTAAATATAGCCGTAAATATCGTATCATCTTTCACCACGACAATGCCAGTTCTCACACGGCCAAACAGACATGAAGGAGAAAAACGTAGAATTTATGAGCAACCCTGTATACAATCCCGACCTGGTACCTTGTGATTTTTGTTCGTTACAATTAAGAACGAATTACGCGGTCAACGATTTTCATTACCAGAACAGACTATCGAAGAGTATTAAAAACAAGTTTCCAAGGTCACCAGGGAGGAGTGGTATAAATGTTTTCAAAGTTCCTTTATTCGTATAAAAAAGTGTATTTATGTTAACGGAGAATATTAAATATTCTTAATATATAATATTCAAAAACAATAAATTCATTTTTGACTGTTCATAGTAATTTTGTCTCATTTATTCTAAAAATTTTCAGTGCACCTTACGAATAAAAATGTAAAAATTACAGGTAAATAATGTATAAAAAGAATGAATAATGAAGTAAAAAAACGTTGACAAGAGGTTCTGAAATAATTTCCGGGAAAACCGAAACCTTTCCTGGAATATGGTGAAAAAAGCCCTGAATGAAATCGAGACATCGTTTATAAATTCAATGTGTTTAGAGACGATTAAAGAATGTTTACTGAATAGAAAAGTCGTGTGAAAGAGCTCTAGAAGAATTAATTCTAAAGTAAGAATACAGTTGCAGTTGACAATGTTGTTGCTACTGGATGAATGAATGACGATAAAAATGTAAATGAAATTAGAATAGTTGAAATTATGAAAGCACTAACACGTATGAAATTTGGAAAAGTTACCCGATATAAGAGGATTTTGTTCGAGATTCTGAGGGTCAGTAGAAATGTAAGATCAATAAAGATGTAAGCCTGCTACACTAGCTCTTTAATTAATTCTGAAAAAGCTTTAGGATACCTAATGACTGGTGCGAAACTGTCATTGTTACCCTGTTTAGAGGGAAAGGCTCACGACAGATTTGCATAAATTGAAAGTGTTATGAAAGGTTATGTAAGTAATATCTAGCATACAGAAACCAGATTTCGAAAATAGATGGGGTGCAAAGACCAAGTTTTATTCTGCGAAACATTACGGATAAGTTTTTGGCCAGGGATCAAAAAGTCATTTGTACTTTAGTAAATCTGGAAAACTTATATACTATTATATATTAAAACTTATTACAGTACTAAAAAGGAATGATCTATGAACAACACTATCCATGCATGATGTGAGTATCGAGATTGAAACTTACACTGGAACACACAAACACACACAAAGGTTCTAGCGCTTGTGTGAGAATAAATGAAACACACTGAATAGTTTGACATCTGCAAATGTGTCAGAGAAGGGTTTTTCAGTTTAAGTTTTCAAGTTTTTCAGCTTTACTATGGCTATGTACAGATCTACAACTGCCTTTATGATCTGAAAAAGTTGAATATGGAACGATGAATAGAATGGCGAATGGATGAGCAACTAGTCAAATTCCTCCTGTTTGCCAACGACTACATAATCCTCCTGCCATCGGTATGGGAGTTGCAGTTAAAAAAATCGAAAGCACAACTGAATTCGATACATTTAGAAGGTGAGTTAAACCGAGTAAGAGAGTTCATAAGCTTGGGTAATCTATTTATAAATGACGGTATGCCTGATGGGAATATTAAAAGGAAATCTAATGAGATAAAAAAAGTGAAGGGTACCTAGCTTGGTATTCATAATAATGAATAGTAAAAGTGAGTTACAACAGGTGTGTTTAGTTATTCAAAATGGTTTAGTTATTCTACGTAGTATGTGTGAAACGTCTTTGAACATACGTGCAGGGACAGAGATGTCTGGTACTGAAAGAAGATGTAGTGATTACATCTTCTATATTACATCTTCGATATAATAAGGTAGGTTGTGGTGGTTTAACAATCTGGAAAGATGAATGAAAGTAGACTGACAAAATAATCCTGAAAAGCGAATGTGTGTGATTGAAGGGTCGTAAGGGTCGCACTAAAAAACCTCACGATGACCAAATTGTTGGCATATTAAAAAAGGGTCAAACTTTAAGCATCCGAATGAGTTTGCATGGAAGATTGATGGATGTCATTGAAGAAGATCGTATCATGTAGAAATCTGTAATCTCTGCTTACCCTTCTGGGAAATAGACGGAGTTTATATGTACTATTACCATCATAATAATAAAAATCCGTGTTTATAATAATATAATTATAGTTATAGTTACATAACATTTTATTTGCTGCAAATTATAGAATACCCGTGAAACCCAGCCACTCAAGAATTGTCATATAACTATAAATTCAGCTACTTGGCACTCGAATATCTTACGCTTATGATAATGTATTTTTTTTTAATCTGGGATCATTCTATTGATTTTGTCCCTAATAATTGGTTAGAAAACTAATGCCCTCAAGAGATAAAGAAGTAGTCTAATCATTATTTCAGATGGAAGTTTATTACATCAAATAATTACAATAACATGCCTCTCAAGGAACATGTTTTTCTCTTTGTTAGAAACTGAGATAATGCAAATGATTCAAAGCTTATTCAGCGGTACCTAATATATAGTTTAGGAATGAACTATAGTCCAAGTATAGATTTAATGGCTCACATTTTCGACTAAATAATTCATATTTCGATATTATAACAAAATACATTATATTTTAGCTTTTCCTTTGAAAGTAAAGTTAAGGCCGTCTTTTATGTGGTATTATATTTCCAGAAATAACTTTTGTGAAATACGTATACGATCAAAAGGTAATTTTCAAAAGGTTGCATTTTGTACGCGTAATGAATGCGTAAGGGAAGGCTTCGCGTACAGCATACTTAATTGGTTTACCCTTAAACCTTTCAAATGTTTAGAATGTGTTACAGATAATTATTTGCCGTTCTACAAGATATTTTTAATTAAATATTGTTTTCGAATATCTTTTATTTAAAGTATGTCAGCTCATTGTTGGCGGTGTAGGTTATTTTTTTGCCATAGAGTAATTACTTTTAGAAATGCGCACTCTTATCGCCACGCTAAGCGTGCGCTCGGCGACGTGGTTGTATGTATTGTATAAATTGTAAATACAAAATACCTTTGATATTTACTATCTATTATTGCACAATGTAATTTTAAATATTTAGGGTTTAATCACTATAAGTCTTCTCACAATTCTTTTATCTTATATTTTACGGCGGATATCCCTGTACTTTATTTGAAGGCGGTAGTAAACTAAACCCCACCAACTATAGGGCTACACACAGACTATCGTAATTTAGTAAAACCTTTGAAAAATTAATCATAAATTAACTGTTATCATATTTTTTGTAGTAACAATTTAATGTCCATAAAATAGTGCGGTTTCACGGGGGTCGCTGGACAATTAATGCTGGCGTTGAACTTGTCCAATAATCTTTCGTAGCCTAAGATACTTCTTGAGGCGAAGCGGGTGTGCTTTATAATTCATCCAAGGCATTTATTTGTGTAAGTTGCATAATTTTAATGGGAAGGTACATCATTATGCGGTTACGGCATGGCACTCGGCCTTCTGAAATCGTATTAGACTAACAGTATTTAGAGAGTCAATATTAATGTCATAAAACGGTCTCAAGCTATTAATATTGACTCTGTAGTACGCAAAGGAGTACCACAAGGATCAATCCTCGGTCGTTTCGTTTTTAGTTTATATCAATAACTTATCCTGTATAGTTGAGAATATTCATGAGATAGTACTGTTTGCACAAGAGATTTTATTCTTATTTAAAATTAGAAAATAAGAAATCGCCTATGATAATATGAATATTTCTATATTCAAAGTAGAAAAATAGTCTACTGTAAATAACCTCTTTTTCAATACGAAGAACAAAAAATGTGTAAAAATCTTTACTTCCGAATGTAAAATATAGATGTGGCACTACTGTATTATGTAACGAGGAGTTAGAATTTGTTTTTGCTACCACATTCTGGGAGTTACTTTAGATAACAGGCTAAAACAGGGTCCGCATTACAGTATGTTCGCGAAAAGCTTAGTTCTGCTGTATATGTAGTTAAAAAGATAAGAAATTTGTCAGATATTTAAGCCGCACGACTGGTTTGCTTTGGCTGTTTGCACAGCTTGATGTCATACGGTATTTTGCATGGAGGCATGCCGCAGATACTGATAAAATTTTCGTGCTGCAAAAGCAGGCTGTTCGAGCTGTTTACCGACTTGGACCTAAATTATCTCTTAGAACTAAGTTAGGATATTAAAACTAATACTGGGATCTTTACTCTGGCTTTTTAATTTATATATGAACATTTTATGCAGGTGAAAAAATAATACAGAAATGTTCTAGAAAAAAAAAGTGACAAACATTGATTCAATACAATAAATAAGAATAAACTATGTTTACAAGTTAGTCGACTATGTAAAGTCACGAATTCATTTAGGGGGCTCTGTATGCGTATGTTTTATTAAACATTTTTATTGCGTTCTTATTAGGTCTCTGAAAATATACAAAATCGACCCTTAAACAAATTTAAAATGATTACTAAGTAAAAGGGTATTATACGATTTGTGGATATTTAGAAAACAAATATTGATGGACATAACCAGTTTGACTTCTTGAGGGTTTGTTTCTTTATGTTGTATATTTATACGTGTTTGATAGTACAACATAATGTATTTAAAATTGAAAAGAGCTACCCTGGTGTTTGTTGCTTGTTCATCTTGATAGAAAAATGCCTTCCGAACAAGTGGTAAAGCTAAATAGTGAAATGTAAATTTTTAAAATATTTGATGAATTTCAAGTGTTATTCAAACCTGTGATATAAAGATATGCTTAAATTGGCATTTCAATTTTGATGTAGGTAGAGATGAAATGGTCATACTGAATAAAAATCAACACAGCCACAATGTTAAGAATATTCCTAGCAATAAGTGTTTACTGGTATTAATTTAAGGTAACATTGCTAAATTTGTTTCCTCGAGAAAATAGGTATATTCACTTTTCCAAGAAAATTATAATATGTCATCAATCATAAATAAACTATGTCAATTACTTCCCGAATGATTATTTTGAAACAAATTGTGAAAAACTGTAAATTGCAATTACAATAATCAGTCTTAACATGTAATTTCATTGTGATTGGTGAAAGGCGTACAAAGATCTGAATACGTGTGCCCACACAATATGTATTAACGTGAGATTATTATCACTAATGTACAGCTATACTGTATTTTTTTCATTTCATATTAAAAAGTTTGGTTCTTACATCCTTGCGTGAGAAAATCTCTACATTAAAGATATATAAGAAAAACTACTTTCGGGGGTATTATAAACGTTGTCAGAAAACATTACATTTTTTTTAGTTTACTGTCTGTCTGTGTATTTGTTCGTTATCTCCACCAAACTACTGGAGAGAATTTGATGAAATTTAGTACAGCAGTGTTATAAACCAAGGTATAAAGCTGGAGTAATATATAAGACAATCTTTGTCCTGTTTATAGCTTGTTATATTATTTTGATCACAACCGGAATTTAGATCGAGACTGAGTTACAGTTGGGGTCAGGGTTGGAATCGAAAGAAGAAACACAAACGAGGTCGTGATTGGCAGTACGATCGTTGAATATAAAAGTTGAACTTTCACTAATATCACATTTTTGCATGTGATTTTAGTTTTTTATTTAGTTAGACAGTACTCAATAACTTAACATATATTTTAGTCGTATTTTACTATTTATTGCAAATTAGTTAGTATTGCACGTACAAGTTATATTATTTTCATGTTGTCATAAATAAATAAATAAAAAATTGGTGCTTAGTTATGTAGTCAAGGAAACACGAATCCCGAAATATACGTATTAACTATTACTACCCAGATTATAAAATTAAACTTTATTATTTCCTCTTTTGGTGGATACTGTTTAGTCATAATTTTAATAAACGTAAAAAAGTTGATTTGATTGAAAAATTTCTTACATTACAAGGGTCGCGCAGAGGAGAAAAATGAGGTTATGTTTTATTTCTGGAGTTCTACAATAAGTAATATATTTATGGTGACTGCAACGGGAGACGCGTTTGAAGGCATCTCGGCTTATATAAGAGTTGTGTTGAAAATCAAAAAATAATTTTTGATTTTCCACATTTTTGTTTAAAGTTTTGATCATATAAGCTTGTAATTGTTTTGACCGTAAATAGTTAAATCCTTGTATAGCATAAATTAAAGACCCGCGCAGCGTATGTCTATCTGTTTGTCTAGACAACTAGAAGACTAATCTCAGGAATAAGTACAGGAATTATGAATGAATAAAAAGCTAAATTGATTAGGAATAACTTCTGGATATACTAGTTTATAAATATTTAGCGAAAATCAATTGAATTATGATGATGTTTGTAGAACAAGTCGGAAAAAAATGGCTTTCGTGAGCTGACATACGTGCTCTACTAACAATGCTTTAGCTGTATGAAAGGGTTGCACGGAGGAATCTTTTCTCTTAATTATGTATAATTAGAAGTCTACAAGAGTGTCTGTCTACTTCTTAACACAATCTCGAAAAATTACTATATTTCAACAATTTGAAATGTAGAAATCATCAAATATAATTATCAAATAAACATTTTCAAATATAATAGATCAATAACTTTATAGCTAAAATATACGAAAACTATCACTATACGGATATTTATTTCACAGCATATTTAATAGTACTGCATTTCAAGATTCGTCTGGTATTAAAATATCCTTCAAATTTTCAGGAAAATTCGGTCAATCTTATACAGAAAGCCTTGGCATAAGATGTTATTTCGCGGTCAAGTAATAATCTAGAAACACAACTATCAGACACTGAGAAATGAAATTCCATAGTCCACGTGTGACGGCCGCAGGGGGCCTGCGGGGAGCTGTATCAAAACAATTCATTTACGGCGCGAACTCGCCGACAACTCTGAGGGAGCACTTTTCGAAAGATTTACGAGCGTATGGCCTTATATTTTATCTGCTCGAGGTGGCCGTCCTGAAAAACGGGTACATGTTAAATCCTCGCAAATCCCCGTTCTCCGAAAGTTTCAGAACGCGATACCGCGGGCTCGCGGCGCGCCCTCGTCCGCTGTGTGAACGGCGATATGTTTTTGTTCTATCGCACTTCCTTCCGTGTGCACGTACTTTTTTCACTTACTTGTTTCTTTTTTTACCCGACTGTCCAGGAAAGAGGATAGCATTTTTCGAATGTATGTATGTGATTATGTCTATTTATTTGTCTCTGTAACTTAATTGTATTCTTAACTCCCGACGCAAACAGAAAAGTGTTATAAGTCAACCGCGTGTATCTGTGGATTTGTTTGTGCCACCGTAACTACAAACGACTGAATCGAATTCCTTTTAGTTTTATTGTTTCTTAAAAGTAATTTAATCAAGAGTGTTTTTAGTTATGATTCAAGAAAATCTGTTCAAACTTAGCAGATTACCAACTTTTTTCTAGATGTGACTTGATGTGAACATCTTCCATAGATAAGATCGAGTTGAAATTTGTAATTCTGTTACTTCATTTATATTTAAAGAACCTATATTGTAGCTCCATCCGGAATTTGCAAGATACCCGACTCCAACAACAACTTACAGCATATTTATTGTATATGAGCTCATTGAAATAGTCTCAGTGAATAGAGACAATTGGTGATCTGAATCTAGTTATCGAACAGCAAAGCGAAATGAAGATAAAATTGTCAAATCCTCTAAGCTAACTCTCCGCGTTCCATCTATACGACATTTTGATATTCTATGATGTTTGTGTAGTATGAATGTTTGAAGTGAACGAGTGAAGAGTGAACGAATAAACGCTATTTCATATCGTATGGCGGTGAATATGATAAGGCACGATTGGGAAGAGTGCAGACTAGTAGTTAGTGAAAGTTAGTGCATTAATGAGTACGATTTGAATAAAAAAGTAGGGTACTCAATATTTTAAGATATGACTGGTGTAGTACGCTACGGATTACGAACAAGACAATGGTAAACTTTCATAATAATGTCTAATGCGTTTCAGTTACTGATATTAGCTTTGAGTAAGAATCGCAATGTATTCTAAGCATAAAAACATTTATATATAAAAAAAATACAATATTTACAACAAAATTATTGATCCTTCATTTTAGTCTTTGCAATGATAACCGATCCGTGATGAAGATTATTAATCAGTTTTATCTGGTTTATTTCATAAATAACTTTTTACTAAAACTTTTTACTTGACTTAAGGTCACGTAAGCTTGGTCATTTGCAAAACTAGTTTTACCTAAATAAACCATAGCTTTTTCTACTGAGATGCCTTGCTGGTTGTGGATAGTTAGCGATAGTAGTCTATTGTATATAAAAAAAATAATTTTTATGTATGTATATTTTAACGCTAAATTCCAACACCATTCGATTCATCACCATAAAATTTTGTATGAGTTTTTGTATTTGGATCTGATCAGATATAGATTTTTCTATAGAAAAGGTGTTTGTGCAATTCTATTGTTGTAACTCTCCACCAGGTGGCGCTACACCATATCAACTTTATACCGTTCAACAGTAAGTTTATAACATCAATAATAACTAATAGTGTTTGTGACGGGGATTAGTAAATTGGGAATAACCTTGATTGTACCAAATAGTAACCAATGTTAGTAATCGGTAAGTGAGTTCATTTATCATGAATATTGATTTTAACGTAACCATTTATTATATTTTAATACAAAAGAATAGCTTCGATTCTTATTTTTCTTTGATTTTTCAACATTCTCTATTAAAAGAAGTTTGGTAGTGATCGGATAAACAGAATTTTTTATTGTCATTTTAATTTTTTGTCATACGTTCCAAACAAATTAAAACATGTTTTTTCCTAGGGGGTAGGAACATTGTAGATAATTAGTGCTACCCGCGCAAATCGGATTCGCTGGTAATATATAAACTTTGAAGAGTTGGAAGTAAAAAAATAATTAAAAATTATCGACATTTTGATACAAGCGTCGTCGCGTCGGGAGACCGCAAAGGAAACTGAGAAGTTAACAGTAGCTATCCCTTCTGTAATAGCACACTTCCATTGTTACTAAGTAAAATCTTCGTCTGTTTGGCAGCATGTCTTCTATTTCTGCGCATTCTGCATCTACAGCTAAAAGTAGCTAGGAAGTTGTAATTAGTTTCTGCTAGGTTATTTATCTACTTAGTGGTTCTTCGACGGGACGACGCTCACATAAAATATCTATTGTTCCACATTGAACATCAAGGACCAATACTTTTTACTTTTTGGAGGTTTTTCTTGTGTCAAAGGTTCTTAAAATTTTTAAACTAGCTTTTATGTAGTTAACGATTACTTAAAATTTTACAGGTGCTTTGGCTTATACGGTATAAAATACGTATTATCTATACTTGACTTTTTGTATATTTTTAGACCATTGTGTTTCTTTGTGTCACATTTCTTATTAATTTTTTTTTTGTTGTGATGATATTTGTCATAAGGAACATTTTTTTTATTCAATATAAAAAGTACCCTCGCTACACATCATGTCTTGAACTATAATATCATTGCAAAAATGTCGTCCATCCGCTGCTCCAAAAACAAAATAAACAAATAAACGAAATAAATATCAGTCTTACTTTCGCTTTTAAAATATCAATAGTTATCACAGTTTATATAATTATTTGCTTAAGTAGGTATCAAACAAACACCTTGTATGAAACATTTTATATTTATCAGACAAAATTCTATATATTATAATCTCTTTTTCTCTTTTTAATCGATTAGTTTTACGCTGTCGGTTTTCCTAATTTCTCCACACTCTACACTCTGGTTCTGTTGACTTAAGCGGAGTTGCAAAAGCAGTTGGCAGCAAGCTAGTTAGAACTCGATGAAGGACAAGAGTTGTCGTAAAACCTAAGATAAAATATAGAGCAAGATAAAAAGTTTGTTGGTGGTTTTAGGTCCAAGAGAAGTTTATCTGTAAGTAATTCATTAATATTAGATAAATCAAAATATATAAGCAGGTAACATTCTTCATTTCGTATTGGACATTTTTATCGTATTTACAAGTATAAATTACACCTGATTTATGAAGGTCAGATTCTAAAATATTTCTAAGTTTGTCAATAACATCTCCAGAGGCTATTTTCCTGAACTACGCCCGTCCGGCTTTGTGCGAGCACACAAAGCAGGAGTTCTCAAGCTGCTGCCTATGCCATTCATTACCTTTTCCTGGGTTTATAGTATCCTTCTAACTACTTCCTGTCTTTTCCACTTCCTATCGCTTCTACTTCCTCCTCAAAACTTTAAAACATCAGTTATCGCAGAATGATAACTTACGATACACAAATTAGATGAGGAGTGACATCAAATGTTAACAAAAAGTGAAGTCGTTATATTGCCCCTCTAGAAATCAATATAATTAATATTATGATTGCGCAAAACTAAAATAGGGTTGTTGCCATCATAAACAAAAAAATGTGAAAGTATGTAATTATGATAACTTATTGAATGGGAAACAGGAATATATTGATTTCCGATCAAGAAATCACGATTTCCATTTATTATTTTAAGTTTAAATTCGTACTTTTTTAATCTGTATATCACGTGACCAAAAACGCTATCCGCCATGATTATGTCAAGTGTGACGTCACTATCGACTAAACAAAACAAAGTACAACTAACGTGTGATACAGCAACAAATTATTATTGTTAGGTTATCATTATGATAGAGATGGCGTTAGATTTATATTTGTAAATATATAGATAGAAGTATTTACACTTACATTAAAGTGATCCTCACATAAGTACAGATCGCTTTTCGTAGAAAATTATTTCGGATCTCGTCTTACAAGTTCTAACCAAATAGTTCTCATTTCGATGTCATTTGGCACTTTGATAAACAATTTTCCAGGGGTTTTAACACTAGAAGTTTTACAATTCGTCACTAAACAGTAATGATAACGATTCATGTCGTTTAATAGCGCAAAATATGGCAAAAAACGCGAATTTAAGTTAATTAATCTAACCTTAGATTTGACGTTTTGTTTGTTTACTCGATTGTGACGTCATACCGAAATAACATGGCGACCAGCGTTTCCGCGGGAATTTAAAGTGATTAAAATTTGAAAGGTGTTTTAGGACTACTTAACGAACGTATTTTGATAAAATAAAAAATCTGGTGAAAAACGGCTATGTTTTAAATATTTTGACATACTTTTCAAAAAAGTGTCAAATACCCTATTGAACAGACATCAATGATAAAACTGAAATTCAAAACACATGAATGTCAAATACAGCAGTTGTCATTGAGATTTAACATCTGATTTCGATATTTAAGAATTTTTTTCTTAAAATGTTAGAAGACGATATTGATTGGGGTAATTTTACATTACATACAAAAACATAAGCCGGGAAGTCAAAGAGTCGGTTATTGGTAAATTGTCGGTAATCAGCGAGCTCGCTCTTCTCCTCGAGGAGTCCCGCTCGAACTACGTGGCGGAGCTGGAGCGGGAGAAAGGCGAGGAGGGCGAGGGAGATGGAAGCCGCGGAGAAGCGAATCGCGAAGATAGCGGCTGAAAACCTGGACAGGATCCTCAACGTAGAAGAAGATTGAAAAAATGATGGTGGAACTTACCTCGCCCCGAAAAATTCTGGGACACTTTGATGTCCCGGAAAAATTGGAAGCGATCCAGCCCCGAGGTCCAGTCTGGAGCTGGTCACACCTTAATCATATCCTCGAAATACGAAAACCACACCGCGGAGCAGGTTGTCACTAAACTGCGCGGTGTAGTGGACGCTAGGGAGATGGGTCTGGCCGTGGACCGGCTAAGGAAGGCCCGGAATCAAAAGATGGTAATGAACTGCTCCTCCGCAGAAGATACCCTAAAAATAGAGGAGCGGCTCAAGATTCGCGGGGCCAACCTTAAGGTCACAAAGGGCGAAAAAAAAACTGCCTACGGTCGTCATCCGGGACGTCCTCAAAATAAACACAGACGAGGACATCGTCAAATCCCTGAGGACACAAAACAAGCACATCGCCGACCGGTCTCGATTGGGGTCGGAGAGGGCAAAGGTGTGCTACAGGAGATGTATAAACGTCTCATAAAAGCCGGACACGTTTATGTGGGGCTACAACGGCGCCCGGTCTGGGATCAGTCCCCCCTCGCTCAGTGCTCGCACTGTTTGGGCTACGGACACTCTAGGCGCTTCTGCAGAGAAGCGTCTGAGAAGTGTGCCCATTGCGGGGGGGACCACGTCGACGCAAAATGCCGGTCCCGGAGCGCGGAAGAGCCCCCGAAATGTATAAACTGTATGAGGGCCGGTCGTGCCGACACTGCGCATGGAGGGTTCAGCTCGGAGTGCAGTGTCCGGCATAAATGGGACGAGATAGCTCGGTCCAAGGTGGCATACTGTTAGCCACCGGCGCCCTGGATTCCCAATGCCCGCACAAAACCGGCCGTGAGATCATCCGCGGAAGAAAACACTGACCACGTATCCCTGCGGTTTATTCAGTCCAACTTGCAACACAGTAAACTTGCTACATCTGAGCTGCTCGTTGAGGCTGATAGGCGAAAAATTGCGGTAGCCCTGGTCCAGAAACCCTATGTTGGGAATATTGGCGAGCTGCGACGGTATCCAGGATGCAGAGTCGTCCAAAAGGTGACTACGCGAAGGAGACCCGTCAAAGCCGCCATCATAATCCTGAACAGTGGCGTGGACGTCGAGGAGGATCAGACCCTCATCGACAGAAACGTCACGGCTGCCGTGATTAAGGCCGGTAACTGCAGGATTGGCGTTGTGTCGATGTATTTCGAAGGGGACATACCCATCGGCCCGTACCTCGATCGCGTGCGATATGTCTGCTCTAAACTCGGGACGGACAAAATAATCCTGGGGGGCGACGTCACCGCGTGGAGCGTGTGGTAGGGTAGTAAGCATGATAATGCACGCGGAGTGAATCTCTGCGATTTATTCGATGCTGAGGAACTGCACATCTTGAACGAGGGCAACACGCCCACGTTCGAGGTGTATAGGGGGGACCGTCTCTTCAGGAGCGTGGTGGATGTGACTGCGTGCGGCTCCGCTCTACTAGATAGAGTGGAGAAATGGCAGGTGGTCCGAGATGTAACATCCTCGGACCATAACGCGGTCACGTTCGCCGTGCGAATGGGGAGACGTTCCGGTCCTCGGCCCCCTCGGTACACGGGTTTACAACACTGCAAAGGCTCGATGGTCCGAGCTCGGACCAGCCATGGATGCTACTCTAACTGAACGGGCTCTGACCGTCGAGATGGTGGAATCTGTGGACTCGTGCGACCGACTCGATGGGATCGTGGAGACCTACACCGAATGCATGCGACAGACAAGTATGCGAAGATGTTATAGAAACTTGAAGCGTAGACTGAAACTCTCCTGGTGGAGTCCCGAGTTAGAAGATCTAAAAAAGGATACGAGCACGAAGAAGCGGTGCATCCGAAACGCGACCCCAAGCAGGCGGGAGTACGTGGTCGGGGAATATGTGCAGACCAGAGAGGTTTACGAAAGGGCAGCGGCAGAGGCGCTGACCGCGAGCTGGAAGCTGTTTTGCTCTGCACGGGACGGAGAGATCCTGTGGGACGGCATCTACAGAGTCATCTACAGGGAAACGAGAAAAAACCGGGAGGAGGTCTTACTTCAAACCGACTCGGGACGAGTATTAGGTCCGAAGGAGTCGGCGACCCTCCTGGCGGAAACCTTCTTCCCTGATGACCGGGTCAATACTGACTATCCGCATCACGCGGAAGTCAGAAGGCAAACCGACGGGGATGGTCGTCCACCCGTAACTTCGGAGGATCTGCCCGAGGTGGACCCACCTTTACCGGGGCTGAGGTAAATGTCGCTCAGGCGATGGCGAATAAATGCCTAGAGCTGGGATACTTTCCCTGGGCCTGGAAGGTGGCGGCCATAAAGGTAATTCCGAAGCAGGGTAAGGACGACTATACCCGTCCAAAGTCTTACCGACCCATAGGCCTGCTCCCTGTTTGGGCAAATCAGTGGAAAGGATGCTGGTCGGGCGCTTCCAATGGCACTTGATGCCGAGGCTGCAGGCGACGCAGTATGGCTTCATGCCGCAGCGCGGGATGGAGGACGCCCTTTATGATCTATTGACATATATCTATAAAGAGTTAAATCTCAAAAAGATAATTCTAATATTGTCATTGGACATAGAGAGCGCCTTTAATAACGCGTGGTGGCAGGCGTTGAAGGCCCAGCTGCTCGCTTATAATTGCCCAGTAAACCTCTACGGCATGGTGAAGGGATACCTTCGGGACCGAGAGGTGATTGTGCGATACGCTGGAGAGGAGTCCAGAAGAAGAACTTCCAAGGGTTGTATACAGGGCTCTATAGCCGGTTCAACCTTCTCGAACCTCATTCTGGACTCCTTACACCGAGAACTCGTGGAACACGGCGTATACGCTCAGGCGTTCGCGGATGATGTGGTCCGCGTCATGTTCTCCGGGCAGTCGGCTTCGTCGATCGAGGAGGAGGCCAACCACGCTCTAGCGCGCGTGCACTGCTGGGGAGTCAGAAATAAGCTGAAGTTTGCACCATCGAAAACAAACTGGATGGTGCTGACCAAAAAGCTGAAATATGATGACCCAGTGGTGCACATGAACGGCGAGCAAATCAGCTTGGTTGGCGAAATACGCCTCCTCGGGCTGACCATAGATATAAAGCTGACGTTCATTCCTCATGTCGCCAAGGCTTGTAAAAAGGCTATAAATATTTATAAGGGCTTAGCCCGAGCGGCCAAGGCGACGTGGGGTCTGAGTCCGGAGGTCGTGAGGACCATATACATTACGGTGATCTAGCCAACAGTGCTGTACGCATCGTGCGCTTGGGCACCGACGACAGGGAAGCTCGGCGTGCGTAAGATGCTCGGCGCTGTTCAGAGCAGCGTCGCTCTTAAGGCGTGCCGGGCTCACCGCACAGTGTCCCTGCATTCCGCGCTGATCCTCTCGAGGCTGCTCCCTCTCAACATGAGAGTGAGGGAAGCGGCCTGGTTATACGAGGTGAAGCGAGGAAAAGACTTAGGGGACACTTTTGTCGATCGGGAGCTCGAGAGGCCCGTGTATTTCGGCGATTTACCTCACCCTGCGCACGTGCTCGAGATCAGGTACGAGAGCGTCGAGGACCTCGACTCCTAGACAGTGGACCGTCTCGCGGTGGTCGGGCTGCAGATTTACACCGACGAAAGCCACATCGAGGGCAAAGTCGGTGCGGCCCTACGCGAATGGCGGGACAGAGAAGAGACGTGGTACTCGACGCTACGACTTGATCCCTTATGCACAGTCTTTCAGGCGGAAATAGTCGCGCTGCAAAGAGCGATACGGAGGGTGAAGAATGGTAAGGACGGGCTGGTCAACATTTTCAGCGACTCCAAGTCTTCCTTGGAGGTATTGACCGGTCCGAGAACCTATCACCCTCTGGCTTACGAAGCTAGGCGCGACATCTCAGAGATCGTTGCGAAGGGCAGGGCTGTGCGCTTGTTTTGGGTTCGAGCGCATGCCGGAATCGCGGGTAACGAGCGTGCAGACGAACTCGCCAGACGCACCGCCCTCACCAAAAAGACGGCAGCGGACTATGATCGGTTTCCGCTGTCGTACGCGAAAAAGGTGATTAGGGCGGCGAGTCTGGAGGAGTGGCAACAGCGATACACCGAGGGAAGCACGGGTGAGATCACCAAACGCTTCTTTCCCCGGGTGGAACAGTGGATTCGTGAGGTACTGTAAACGTATTGTAGATAAATGTAACAGGATGAATCGCTCAACTTGAAAACAGTAAATATAATGCCTATAGTAAAACGGAAAAAATGTGATATAGAGAGGGCAAAAAGTAATTATAGGATGGTAGGGAGAACAAATCATGTAAATGTAATACAATAGTTATAAGGACATTTGTAGACGGATATAAGAAATAATTTTAAGACAAAAAATTGTTATGTGTAACCACTGTAAGTCAAAAAAAAAACTGTTGAATTGGAGCGGTACGCCCTGCACACCGCGGTACTACATACTGAATCACCCACGCTTATTGTTAAAGGTCGTTTGCGACAAAAAAAATCATTTCTTTTAAAAAAACAACTAGTATTGATTACAAAAAGTACGATTGGCATTTTATACATAGAAGATCTTTATATGACATCTTTTTGTAATGCGCACAGTTTTACATTGTACATTAAAATTTACAACTAAACTCATGTTTATTATTAAAGTTGAACATTCATGCATAAATTTGTGATGCCAAACAGAGGCTCAATTCAGCAAAATACTTCAGAGATCCACTGCAGTGCTGATTTTCAGTGATTGATTTTGAACTGGTTCTCTAGAATAATCTATGTAGAAAATTTGAAGGTTTGAATCGGACCCATTTGCATGTAAAATGTTAAACTCTATTTTAAGGAAAGTATCCTATATGTTTTTTTCTCTATTATAAAAGTCATCGTGTAACGGCAACTGACAAACTTAAGTCAATAATAAGAAAATTCGGGTCATCTAAGTTCGCTGTGACATGTTTTGTATTTTCTGAGGAAAATCGAGATCCCTACCTCCAAATTTTTCAATTCGTTCACGCTTCTTCCTATATCTCGTTACTAATATCCCCCACGTTCACTGATTCAATCTCATCAAATACAACATAACGAGAGCTAAGACGTTACGGAAAAAAAATAAAATTGTGAGATTGCAAGTAATCGTATTTCAAATTGATATCCCTTCATCCCCCCAAAACCGATAGAAAATTATAAGTCGCTCGACGAGGGAGTTTGCAAGCGACTTCGAGCGGAGTCGACGTAACGCACCTCCGTCACGTTCAATTAGCCGGTGACGTGCAGCGATCGCTTCGACACATCATCGCTTTATAAGGATAAATAGCGGCGGGTTAGCGCTGAGTCAGCGCTGCGGCGCTCCATTGTCTGACGCAGACAGCGCTCATCCGCGCGTGTCGCTCGTCGTGCGCTCGCAAACCGGCAAAGCGCGCGCGCTGTTGTTTTAGCGACGCGCGACGTTCACGCTGCGCAGACAATTAATCTCGAAGTCGATTTCACACGCATAATCGGGCCGTATTAGTATAATACAGTTTTTATTTAAAAAATATATCATTAACACTTAAATGTATATCTTCTCAGAGACCTGGTCCTGCGGCGGAACACTAAGTGACTGCAAGGATCGCTTATAAAAATGGAATCTATTTTCTACTATTATAAAATTGTAAATGAAGTGTGTCCGTACATTATGAATATTAAAAAAAATGTACGATATAGTGTTAAAGTGTCTCTTAGGTATTGCAAATCACTGATTTTTTATTCTGCGCCTTTGTTTCTTCGTTTATGCATCAGCAAAAAAAACGCTGATTTAGATTAATTTTCTTTTACCTGAAAAATAATTAAACTTAAAAAAGATATATCCTTGAAGTTATACTTATTTTGAGTTTGTTCGGAAAACCAAATCAGAAAATATTTATGTACTACATGACGGAAATAACGTGAGTCCATATAATACACGGCGAAGTTAAACGGTCTGAAGTTATTCGAGTGGCGTGCAAATGCTATTCCTGCTCTATTGGACGGCAACAGCTCAGTGCACACGCGTGTACTGACAATTCAGTTAAATGATTGCCATATGTCGTAAATATAACAGATATTGAGTCATAATAAATACATATTTATACGTGTACTAGTCGTTACCCGCCCGCTTTGCTGGATGTAAATTAACATTCAGCGAAAATTGTTATTTTTATGATTCAAATATACTCTTGGTTTCGCTTGTGGTTACATACAATCTCTTCATTTTTTATATTAGCCGTTCCCGCTATCAATTCTATTCCGATCAGGATGCTGTTATCGATGCCAATTCTGGTTCCATTATGGAGTCCGCTCCTGGTCCCGCTACTTCAATAGCGGTTTGTCTATCTCGGTACTTTCTTGGTCATGAGTGTTAGTATAACAGATTGCCATTTTTACTGATATTTGTACATATTGTTTTATATAATAGGTAATACCTATTCTTGTATAATATGATTTAATTATTTTATTTTTATATCCTATTTCAAAACATAACTTTATGCAAAATTTAATTATAGTTCATCTAGCCGGTAGCATATGAAATACACCCATAAAAACATTCTCTTACTTTTTTATGTTATAAATAAGCCTATAACGATCTACAAGCGATTCTGCAATGAATGGTCAAGGCCCCATACCAATACCTTCAGAAGTTTTTACGTGACAAAAAAATCCATTTCTTTATTACTATTTTAGGACAATTGTGTAATATAAAATAGCGAAATGCTTTCAATTTTTTGTCAATTGCGTAAAAAGCACTGAAATAATCAAATAACGGCTAATGGATGCTGAAGCGAAAACTGTAGGTAGGTAGAAGACCACGATTTACCGCTACGGCCACGCGGGTGCCAACTACCGTACTGGGCTGTGGCACTGTACACGGGCCCAACGGACACTAAAGAAGTTACAGTGTACATGACCGCGTTCGAAAATACTTTCTATGGCCATAATTTACTCTGGCTGTCATGTGAACTCATTACGCAACTCATTTATTTGTTTTTTCAAATTCAGTGCATACCTTCATCATTTGTATGTATATACGGTAAAGTATAATACTATACGGATTTTACAATACATTACGTTTCTGACGCATCTTCTTCCACATGGATAAATTTAAACATAAATTTAGGATTTACAAAATAATTAACCATTACATCATTAATTTACAGATATCTTAAGCATTGCACGGGTAAGTTCGTGTGCGAGTCGAAACATCTCATTTTTAGTACAATTTTTATTCCAATAAAGTATATCAAGTTACAAGAAATTGTATTATTGAACCTTCGACTATATCTACAGACAAAAGGACACTATTCAGCATTCTATAATTCAATTTACACAATTTCAAATAAAAACATAGCATTTCTTGTGAACCTGTATATTGGAATATCATTACTTCTAAAGCTCTTACTTTAGATGACGTGCATTAACTTTGCATAGGATTTGTTTAATTTTCATACTAAATTTATTGAACTGTTCCACCGACACGGCATCACGGAGCTAGTTGCAGCGCGGCCAACTCGCGAGTGCTGGCCAAAAGAATAAAGTAAAACTTAGGAGGTACAGTTAGTAAATATTATATAATTAAGGATCAAAATGGGAAAATAAATTAGGTGATGAAAAACGAAATTATCCTATTCAATAGTAATGACATGGATAATGACAATTACATCACAGGACATTACATCAATCACAACTCAAATTAAGAAAAAAGAGGTTTTAACCTCCTTTTTTATTTGTTGAGTTTTTTGAGTTAAATTGAGTATGAGTTGTGATTCATATTTATATAAAGCAATCAAAATTTTACATTTATTCACAGAATCTGTGTAGAAGTAGAAAATTTAATATAGAGGAACAAAACTGTTCAGTTACTGTGTGGGATAAGTACGTACTGGTAGGGCTGAAGGGATCTAATCTCGTACCAAGAGGCCAGGTTTACCGGAACACTTGTCCACGTTTTTCAGACCTAAAAAAAATTACGACTTAATCGTTTCTCCTGCTTTATTCTTTCTTTATTGTCATATTGTCAAACGTTTGAAGTTCGACAGTTCATCAAAAATAGAAAACAGTCGTATACCTTTACTAAAGGATTGAATTTCTGACGGACACAAAAGGTTGGCAGATGGAGATTAAAGATGAGCGGGAAGTGTTAGGAAGAAATGTAAAAAATAAACAAACTAGAGCGTGCACTAAGTACAACGTTTCACCGTTTATATATTTTCATGCGTTATCCGCGTCGATATGTATATATACAAATATTTTATTCGTTTACGATATTTAATACTGATCAATAAATAACTTTAAAGTCCATGTGTAAGTTTCTAGGTACGCTAAAGTAACAAAATTACGAAAACGCTGACAGAAAATGACTAAAACGGTCAGAAGTGTCGCCTGGGAATCAAAAGACCTTAAATCAAATTAGAAAGCACTCGCTCCGCTGACGTGCTTCGGAGTACACGTTAAGCTATCGGCCCTGCGGGTCTAGCATGACGCCCTAGACAAGAGTCTCTCTATAAGACTGTCCTTTTCGTTCGTTTCGTTGCACGAGAAGGACGGTCTTACAGAGAGACGCTTCTCTAGGGCATCATGATAGGCCCGCTAGACCGGCCCGTCGGCCAGCGCATCAGCGACAATGGTCATTAGCCAGCCCCCAACCAGTACTGCACCTTCGATCTAATAAAAAGAGATTGTGGAAGGGTAAAGTGATTAAGAACCTATAAGCCTGACACAACTTCAATTTAGAAGATTTATAAATAAAATTCACTAAAATCCCACTTAACTATTCACGTCGCAAAACGTGCAGCAAATTCCCGGTTTAGTGTTGAGAAATTGTTAAGTTATCGCTCGTGTAAGCAAATGAGCCGCGCGGCGTATTTATAATTCACGGAGAAGCTATTCATCAAGCGAACAACTACCGAAAGGTACAACTGATTTAGCGATACGCTATTTCCATATAACTCCTTGCGCGCTGGTAACTTTGGCTCGCATGCAAATTCTGCGAGAACTTTCTGAATGCGTATAATTCTAGAGGCTTTTATGCCGGAATATATTTGAAGCGGTGAAATATATTCGTTGTCTTTCACTTTTTCTCTTCTTCCCTGGAAAGAAATGCCATTTTATAAATTAACCGAGAGTCCATGAGTATAATGGGATGAAGAATCATTCATTTAAAGCTTCACTTTTCATTCAGAAGGTACGGATTCAATATTGATTATAAGTGATATAAGTTTCTAACTTATGTCGAATTAAACTACTCGCTTCGTGCCTTAAAGGTACGCTAAGCCATCGGATCTAGACTCGCAACGTCGATGGTGATGTTCGTCAACGACCCTCAACCTGCACTAGGCCAGCTTAAGCTTAAGTGAAGGCTTAAGATCTAAGCTCTTCGATCGCAAATGGAAAGATTATGAAAGAGCGCGTCTTAGCAGTGGGGTTATCACAACCTGACTCAACGACAGACAGTATATGTTCTTATAGATTTCAATATTAATTAAAATCTAAATTCTGCTTTGACTTTGACCAAGACAATACTTTCTTTGATGAGAATACGATATGTCACATTCACCGGTAATATTAACTAAGGGGTTATCTAAAAAATGAAAAAACTAAGAAATAACATATAATTAATATCCAAAGAATCTCTTTGAAGTATAATTCCGTGTTTGGAAAGATACGGAACTGATATACTGAAGTACTGTATGAGGATCATATAGAGCGGAAATCTGCAGTCTCCGCCTAAGCCTTCGGTGTAAACTTAGTTTGATTAAAAACAGAAAAAAAAATAGATTTCAAATAATAGTAAACGTACATTTAACCAATGAACAAACGAGTGGTTAGGAAAAATAAACAAAAAAATTTAAATACGACGTCTACGTCCAAAATTAGTTATGTTCAGCATTTTGATGGATATAAAATAAGAGCCAGCAAAGCGCATGTAAGTCCGCAAACGAAAAAACACAAAAGGCCACCGACAGGATCTCATTAGTTCGCAAAGTGGCCGCTAAGCGGATAACGGGCGCTGCGGTATCGAGCTCACAAAAGTTTGGAATTGCAGTGCAGTGTAGGATTAGGGCGCGGCGCGCCGCCGGACGGGGGGCGCGCGGGGCCGGAGGGGCAGAATTATCTTCTTTGACTGAAACGTTGGTCAGAAATTCTCGACTGGATAATGCAAATTCTCCGACAAGTAGATCTTTTTTAAATGAAATCTCGTTAAGTAATAAATCCGAACTACCAGAATTTGGCCGCAGGAGCCGCTATTCCGTTATCATACTCACTATCGACACACGGTTTAGGCTGCCGTTAGGTCATCGTAACACTAAACCCATCTTTTTAGTAATAATTTGAAAGTATTATTAGTACAGATCTAGCAACACTGTGGTATGAAGCAATAAACTTTAGTGGGTTCCAGAAGAATGAAAAAAATGAACATAAATTTTGAGCAAAATAAAAAAAAAACCATTTTAAATAAGAGTTATTTTATTGTAAAGATAAGTACAAATAGTTCGTTTTATTATTACTGCTGTTACATATTACTCAATTTCGTTTCTAATAAGAAAAATATTATTATATTCAATAAAATGTTTACGTAACTAAAATAAGAAATATGTTTTCATCCAACATAATCTCGGAGCCTTGAGCGGAACAATGTGACATATAAATGTGATTGGCGAATACGACATTTTATGTCGTACTAAATTTTACCTTAACGTACTTAAAGAAATTTTACTTCGAAAATATCACTATCGTTTGAGAAATCATCCTTTATTCACTGTATTTATTAACCACCCCAAAAAAAATCACCTTTCTTAGAAGAACGTAAGTACATTTTTTTTGTTTAAGATGATAAAGAAAAAACAGTACTCTCTTACTTTATTTTACGTATCACTTTACAAATCCATATATGATAGTCGAACTGTCCCATTTCGGAACACGTAAAAAACGAAGGAAATGAAGCAAAACGTGCAATTGTACTAAGTTTCACCAAAGCAGTATTAAACGATATTTATAATATAGAAATAATTACATAATCAAAAACATCGACACCCGCGGTGCTAAAGCTCACATAATACGTGCCCACACCGCAAGTGACGTTACAATTTCAAACCAAAAACTTTGGATATCTACAAATTTTCTTCCGATTTTTTTCAAAATAGTTTCCGTTGAAAGTAATTATAAAGACAATTATTGTGGTTTTTTTTGTCAATCCACCCACACCAATGATTGAGTGGTAAGGGCTGGAATAAGTAATTAACTGTTTTCAAAGCTAATAAATCGCAAAATATATATGTACATTTTATAAAAAAATACGGCCCTAATTTTATATATTATATGACTACCATATTTTTTTTTAATAATTTAACTTCAAAATTATTGTACGGGACCTGGTACACTTTGTGCGCTGGCCGCAACCGCCGATGAGGATCTTCAGCCAGCAGGTTCAATAAAAGACCGTGTACTTTACTTATTGACCGAGGAGCAGAGTTTCGTTTGACTTGTATTTACTAATGTAAGGATGCAAGTGGAAGTGAGGGATATCGGGACTAATCCTATATTTATATTACTATTACACGTGTTCCCGATATCCCTGTTTTTTAACGGTTTTTAACGGTCAAACGATACCCCGCTCCCCGTTTGTTCTTTATTTAAAATAACACTATATTTACATGATTTGTTTATAAATTTTTACAGGATTAGCTATATGACCCTATTTTCTCAATCAAAATCAGATCTACTATGATCAGCGACGCACATAACCGGACTAAAAGCCGATTTTGTCCTATTGTCTATACATATGACCCGCTTCCCCGCTTCATCACTATATATTAAATTTACGCGGGAAAGGAGCCCTCACTTCTAGTGCATGCGTCGCTGACCATACATCCCTATATTTAATAATAAGACAAATACAACATTTTTATTAAGCAAATACAATGACTTTGGCCGCTCTATATACGAGCAAATTATATAATCAAATAATTACAGGTCATTATAAACGAATATTTATTACGGCCGTTCCGAACAATTATTAATGGTGGTCCATGTAAAGTTTCTGCATATTCAATTTCATCAAAACTAATAAAAAAAAATGACAAAGTTATAAGGTTCCAAATTTTTGCTGAAATAAAATTCTGTCTGTAATTGTGTCATTAGCAGTTAACTACAAAAACTGCTAGGCTCTGACTAACGAAAAAAATATTGGTATTTTTATAAAAAAAAATAGAAAGGAAAAATAAATCAGTATTATGATAATTTCGATTCACAGTGGAATTCTTATAACTTAGTACCTCATAAAGAAGTATGAATCACAGGTATTTTCTCATATTTTTTATCAATCTCTTATCATCTATAAGAGTTTATTAATCGCAATTCCTTTTATACACTGAACCTAATTTCACTCATGAAACGTTACACTAAATACAATTATGTGGATTTTATATCGTACATGCAAATATGAGTCTTGTATATGAGGAACAATAGGTTTTTTCACTCTTAGCATTACCTTATTCGACGACAGAATAATAGGTTTATACTGGAAAATTTCCTATAAAAGTTTATTTCCTCGATGGATTAAGCACAACGATGGAGACAAAATGAATTATTTTGACTTAAACCAATCTTCATATAATACAGCATTCGATTTGTTTATTTATATCTGCTTTTCCTAGAAAAAAGTAGCCAAAACTTTCTATAAACAGGCATGATCTTGTTTTTAGGAAAATTGTAAATTTATTGTTTTTTTTAAGGTGTTTCTCTTTCGGTATTCGAGAATTGTGATAAGATTAAAAGAGAAGATCATCAGTCGTAAGTCAAATACTGAGGTGAATTGATATCTTCTACTAGGTTGTTAAACTACGCCACATTCGCATCGGAGCGAGCGCAGGCCGAATACCGTCTTACACAATCACAAGACGAGAAGGACTCGTCTTCCAGCGACGCGATGTCAGAAGCATCGTGTGTTTTCTCTATACTTAATTCCAATGCGAACCGTGTTTGCCTTTTTTTGATTGGCACAATTGACACCGTGTGTGGTTATAAATCAGAACGTAGTACTCTATGAAGAGATCACGTCGAGTAACCGCTGTATAGAATACAAAAACGTCTTCAGTACAGTTTCCAGGAGTGGTAGTGGGAGTTAATTGTGAAAGCTATCTTAAACTATTAAGAACTAAACATACAGTATGTTCTTCTATATTGATAAACGGATGTAGTACACGATTGATCGTGTACGGTACAAAAATTATACCCGAAAAGAATATTGTTTATACACTTATCCACAGAAAGATATACATTGAACGTATTGATGGCGAAAAAAATAAATAGTCAGAACTCTAATATCGATGTATATATTCCGTGTGGGCACGTAAACAAACAACATTTATCGTAATCTGGTACACCTTAACCAATAAAATTAAGTTAAAATCTACACAACCATCCACATATTTCGCGATAAACGACACCATTCTCAATTATTTTGGAGATTTATTCCGTTATTGAATCATTTACTTCATGAACGTTGTTCGGAAAAATATTTTAAAAGCTTTTACGTAATTTACAGCATTCCTAAAATACTAAAACTTGGGCCATTATGAAACTAAGAAAACTCATTTAAATGAAGCGATTCTCCATCGAAATTATGTATTTATTTGATAAAGAAACAATTAATTTAGCTCGTAGCTTTTAGTTTCACCGTGGCCTAAGTTTAAGCGATTTCGGTAGTCATTCTGGTACTCGCCGTCTTGTCATTTATAAACCTTCAATGTTTACGCTTTAGTTTCTCATTTATGTAAAAAAAAAAACCTTTTATATAACTTTAAGGGCTTTTAAAGTGTATTTATCTTCAGTTATAAATAGAATAGTGATTGTCTTCGGGCATTCTTTTATGTGATTAACAATTTAACTATTAATTAAGTAATTTGTATTTGTACATTAATACAAATAACTTAGTTGTAATTCCTGGATTGTCCCTTTTACAGATTTTAGAATTCGGAAAATATTCGCAAGTCGTTGCAATTGACGGCAAAGAGGACTTATTTACAAACATTGTGCTCGCTCGCATATTAATGACGAGATTTTGAGGGACGAGTCCACTTCTGCCATCGGCGCCAATTACTTTGTGACATTCAGTGTTGTTTTCTGCCTCAATGTAAAACAATAGTCCCACGGTTTCGCTGGTTTTATTGTTTATCTTGACTTATTATAAAAAGTAATTTATAAAAAAAACACGATCTATAAATATCGGACCTTGGACTGCTAATATCAAAACTAGACACGATAACAGCTTAGACAGCTTTATAAACTTTATTATCCTATTTATTCATATCTCGCTTCGACCTAAGGTGGTAGAAAATGTTACATTATTTTTACACTCACTATGTTAAAAGCGGTAAAGTAATAGCTTTTTTGTGTATTTCAATAGCTCCGAGATAATGTAATAATGCTATTTATAGATTCATAGTATAATTACATAAACTTAATTTTTCTTATCTTTTATCTTAATTAGTATCTAATTTAGTTTGTTTCATCTCGCCGTCGCATACACCGCGTGAGTGCCAGTCTGGATGATACCAGCGACAGTAAGTCATCGATAATTAAGTGAATATAACTTGGGGCCCCGAAGCTGTGTCGCAGAATACGAATTTCTGGGGCACTCTCCTCGACTTCTCATGCACATACGCACGCTGCGATCTGACAGTGCCCAGGAAATTCTTGCGGGTTGCCCGACCTTCGGCAGTTGGTGTATTGAGACTTCTTAGGCTTTTTACTAGTATAAAAAGTGTATCCGTGTTGAAGAGTCCAGAATGCATCTATATCACTTATCCTTGGATAGAACCAACAGAGTTGCCGCTTTTTTTCTCGTACATTCAGCCTCCTGAAAACTGCTTGCTTTATATTCACGCCTGTGTCAGTGCTACGCATTATGAGAGTGCGTAATAAATCGCTAAGTGACAAGTGCTTGAAGCACTAATAATCCAGGGAATGAAATCATTCCGTTTGGGAAAAATTATGGGAAAACTGATTTTTTATTTGAACCTTCTGTTTGTGGTTCTAAAGAAAATCCCAAATATCTTCATCGATCCGTATACTGCTCCAATAGCTACTTGAGGTCAGAGGTCACAAAATACGGTTTTTTGGAAATATCCCGTTAAAGATCAATGTTATTGAAAATATATTGGTCAGCAAACTTATCAATTAAAAAAAATTCAAAAAAAAAAAATATTATTACTTTTTTTCGTAAGACTAACGGTTTTTGAGATAACTTGATATTTTTCACACCACCTTTGAGGTACAAAGAGCGATTGTTTTTCGTAAATGTTGTTCGCAGTAGACCTAAACTATTTTTTTGTGATGGATTCATTATTATGGTTCTTCTTAAGATTCCATTTCCATCGTCAACTTAATTATTTTTTCATCAACTTTTTCTTCACCCCTGTTTTCGATTTTCATCGCTTCAACCAAGAAGCACGATGGATCGACGTCGTCAAAAGGATTGATGTTAACAGTATCGTTATGAGTATCGCGTGATACGTGAAAATACTCTTGTTCATGATAATCACCACAAATTTGTGAATAGAATAAACCAACCTTTCTGTAACCATAGTTCAAGTTACATTCCTTGGCATAGTTACGAAAAATGGTGCTTAATATAATGTCAGGAGTAGGTGGATGAAGAGTTTTACCTGGTTCCAAAATATTATCTTTTACCGTCCATTCCCAGTGTAGAGGGTTAAGTTCGTTTCGTAGTTATATTTGCACTTAATAGTAAACTTGATCTGAATGGTGTTGAACAATAGTACTGATTGTTGGTGCTAAATAAGATAATCCAAAATAAGTTTACCACTTGACTGTCTTACGTGACAAGTTCACATTCCACAAAAACAGTTTTACCTTCCAGTAACGAATTCTCACAGACATAACAAACTTTTGCCATTTTCAATAGTTTATTTAACTTATACGATGAAAATTGCATAAATGCATTAAATAATCACATTCTTTCACTAAAAAATATGACTTAATATTGACATTAGTTCGTTGGTGTACTTAAAATATCGATCAATACATAGAGCAGGTTTAAAATATTTCTACTCTAGCAAAATAAATGTGAACAGATGACTCTCAAGGTCGAATGACAAACAAAAATGCTTCACTGTATAACTTTCTCCATCTAGCACACTGAAGAGTAGTTCTACTTAACAGTGTACGTATGTGACACTTAAAATTTTTAGAACTGACTATTTAAAAACTGTAATATGAAAATACATATTTAATTTTTTAAATTGGCCCTCTTTGCTAACCTTACTATGTATATTGTATTCAGCTGTATTTTTTTCTTTTGCAAATTAGTGACAAAAACAAAATTGTTTGTCTAAGATCAATATGAATTTAACGCGAGATGTTCGTTCGATGATTCTCTACGATTTTCGTTGCCATTGGCGCAAACAAGAGTGTCATCAGACTTCAATGAGCCTTTTCTGATGAATATCTATCCCTTTGTCACTGTTTAGAACTGATTTTACGAGATCAGATATGGTCGCACTAATCTAACTGACGATTTGCGTGACGGACGTCCTACTGCGGTGACGACCGAAGACATCAATCCGATGCGGCTCATACTAGAGATTAACAAAAGAGTGACCTAACAGCAGATTTGGACATGGATAAGCATCGGTATAAATCGAGAACACAGAATCCTTCATAAAAATTTTGCGGTTAGGAAGCTTTGTACTTAGTGGAAGCCTCAATACTCGACCGAAGCTCAACAACTCCGTCGTATTAATTGGTGCTGCGAAATGATGTAAAGATTTGCCGGTGGTGACTCAAATGCTATATACGACATAGTTACAGGTGATGAAAGCTAAATTTACCGTTACGATTCCGAAACCTGAAAGACAGTCCGCTCAGTGGGTGTTTCCTTTCAAGGAGTTGTCTATTAAAGTAAAACGAGGCGTCGGAAAAAAAGATGGTCATTATGATCATTATGCAATTGTTTCCAAGGAAAAAAACGATCACTTAAGACTGGTCCAACAAGAGTTAACGTCTTGTTTTGGAAAAACAACCTAGCAGTAGAATTCTCCTTCATCATGACAGGGCTTCACCGCATACCGCTATACCGTTACCGTTAGGTTTATAAAATACACACCCGCCTTACGCCCTAAATGCACACCTCTTTCCTAAAATAAAACAAAACTTCGAGGAAAGTGGTTTACGGATTCCGAGATAGTAACGGTTACATACGAAAAGGCCATCGAAGCAACCCTTAAATGCGAGTAGACAAAGTGTTCCTCTTAGTGGTTCCATTTAATGCAGCGATTATTGATCTCGATGCGTTGATACGTGATACTTTTTTGAAAAACAATAATAGAAATAACTCGCTAGTTTGCTCAGGTTTTGATTTACTGTTTGTATTCTTATACAATTTAAAACTTTAGTATAGATACTTATTTGGATATTTTATTACACAAATATATTATATTCCACGGTAAACTATTATCTATTGTCAACTTGACGCTTACAGCTTCCCTGAAACCTTGTCTTCCCTGAAACCTACCCTGCTTGTTCCTTGTCAAACGACCGAAGTGGAACCCTATTGGATTATAGTTACCAACACTCTCTGATACGTTAGACAACGCAGTTTAGTTTCGTTTCCCAGTTATTAAGTTATTTAGAGAAAGTAGGTCTCTATTCCTCAACAGGTCCATAGAACCATTGGAATTCCGTTACAATATTTAAAATGCGTTACAGACTTGTGGCTAACAAAAAGCTATTCCTCACAATAACAAATGTGTTGATAATTGTTGGTACAATACATGCATTTTGTTTTTGGCATAGGTAATATTTTTATTTTAATGTTAATTGGTAGAAGACGTTTTGGCTTTATATTAACTGTACTAATTTGTTGTTTAATATGTTAGTGAAACGCCTAGCATTAATTTGTTTTTTTTTCAAAAACATATTTTTGTTATATTTCTAGAACAGATAAAGGACATCTATTGCCCGTCTCTTGATATCGTAGTAACATGCATAAACAAGCCGTATAAATTGAATTATATGTGAGATTCTTAGTTTAAAAACATAACCTTCAATTTGATAAGAGAACGTCGAAGTACTCTCAGAACAGTGGTGTTAATAATTTTAATGGACAGACATCTCTCGTCTTTATCACGCTACTTCCAATAATTGACCTAGTCATTATCTAGATTGATGGTCATAATTTCCAGATTAGTTTGTGTCCAGAAAATTTCTTGACCGTCTTTTAACCAACTTTAATTATGTGCGTTTTCTTAGTAATACTTATTATTACAAGCTTTTATTTAGTTTAACCTGTCCCGTTATCAGTCTGTCGGTCTGTAATCAAATCTTGCAAGTTAAATTTGATCCACTTCCCGGTTTCCAAATGAGCTGAAGTTTAACACGCATGTATAAATCGGATGTATTTATATTTTTAACACTAAAACTATACACCTTAATTTATTAAATCTTCCCGTTTTTATCACAGTCCCAATTTTATAAATAAAAGCGTGTTACATTATGATAGTGAGAGGAAAAAGAAAGTGCTAAATGTTCTTAATTATACCATCAAAATGTAACACAATTTTATTTATAAAATTGGGACTGTGATAAAAACGGGAAGATATAATAATTAAGGTGTAAAGTATTAGTGTTAAAAATAAATACTTATGTACCATATGGAAATATTTTGTCGTAGACGAAAAAGCTTAATTATCGTTATCGGTTACAATGAATTTATAGTGTTATATTTCTTATTAGAGTTAATTAATTTTTAACTTTCCAGTTCATTTTATTAACAAGTAATAAAAGCTTGTTTTTTAAAAAGGTTTTTTTTAATTTTATTTTTTTTATATTTTCATGTAGATGGGAGACATATTCAACAATCGACCTACAATAGCTTGCAATAGCAAACGTACGAAATGAATATATTGTTTATCAACTGCGCTGCGTTAGTAAGGCTCAGGTAAAAATTCATTGTAGGTACTTTTAAGGTTGATTATAATTTGAAGTAAAAGAAAAATAAACTATGGGTTTTTTGAAAATTAAATTAATAATAAAAATAAAAATTATACAAAAAGCTACTGTTCGGCACTTCTCAAAAGTTTAAAATATGTCAAAAGCATTACTTCTATTTTTTTCTGTTTTTTTTTGTTTTACACACTTGAAGTTCACTTAGCACCTACTCTTAAATATAATTTAAAACAAATGTTTTTGTATGAAAATTAAATTTATGTGTGAAGTCTAAATAGCAACGTCATAAACAAAAAGAGTGATTTCCAAAAACAGACAATTTACCTATATACAGACATTGCTACTTCATAGCTTGTAAATATATTGATACCAATCATACGAGTTAAACATTCGGTGCCTAGCAGGAGATGTGCGCGTGAGCCGTGACGCCGACGGCTTCGCAGTTCACCCATGAGCCCCTGAAAAATGTACGCACGTAATACAACAAGCGTAGATGAATTCACGAAGAGTTCTTTCGCGCGCACGAAAGGGAAATTCCCTTCCACCGCGTCTGAGTTACATAATTCAAGGCAGACGTTGGTCCTGCGCCTACTGACAAATTAGATTGTCGAGGGAGCTCCCCGCCGCGCCCGCCGGCTGTCACTCCGCCACTGACGCGGAGGAACGTGTGCGTGCTCTTATAAAAGGATGTAGGGGTGCTGCTTTAAACATACTACCTCCTCTGATCGCCGCGGGAATACCTAATGGCGATCTTAACTCATGAGGCTGCAACCGTCATAGAAATGTTGTTATATAATTACTATTAGTATACTTTAGTTTTTATCATGTTACATGTTCACTCAAATGAACACATGCACATAGTGAGAATTGAAAAATAAATATTTGTAATATTTGTTTCGTTAACAACTTGATTACTAAATATTTATTTCAAGTCTTGTAAATTATTGCTGTAAAAGTGAAAAAAAAGTGGTAATAAATTATTTGAGTAAGCATACAGCAAATGTAGGTCAATATTTGTAAGTAAATCGCCAGGTCCGTTCAGTAAGCGAGCGTTAGGCCTTTGATAAGTTCATCGTTTCTTTGTTCTGTCTCTACCATTGTCACAACGTCTCGACGGCTTTTTGAAATCAAGAACAAGTTTAAGAAAAACATTTTCTTCTTTTTATGAATATGCTATTTTTATAGATTAGACTCTTATATATTTATATTTGCATTACAATAATACCTTAGTTTTGCTTTTATTCAAAAATTCCAAGACTGTTATGGGCCATTCATTAATTTTAATTATTATAGAAATAAATTTTCTTTGATATAATTAAAAAGAACCAAATTTTTTATTTAAAAAATCAAGCGGTCCCTAGTAATATGCACAGTCAAATAAGTGATACCGATAAAAAGGACTACTTTTAAAAACTCCATATTTTTCAATACCTAAACCTGCTTAATATAATCAGTATTTGAGATACCATTTATAGACAATTTAGATTGGTTACAATTATTATCATATTTTTTTAAGTAATTTTCTGACTTTTT
This sequence comes from Eumeta japonica, assembly GCA_005406025.1. Classification (NCBI taxonomy): domain Eukaryota; kingdom Metazoa; phylum Arthropoda; class Insecta; order Lepidoptera; family Psychidae; genus Eumeta; species Eumeta japonica. The sequence continues at coordinate 157,273 of BGZK01000530.1, forward strand.
CATTTTCCTATTGCTAAGGAAGATTTATATTATACTACCCATAGTTTATTTGAACGATATGTTACCCTAAGTTTAGGAAAATAAAATGGAAGAAAATCTTTTAGACGTTTTTGTTTTCATTACCATTTTTATCAAACTTTTTAATATAATTTTCACTTTATTGACTCTTCGTAACTATCACTTAAAAAATCTTTGATGATATACGATATTTTAATTTGATATGCAACCATAATTTTTCAACACCATAAACAAAATAAAATAAAGCAAGTCGTATTGAAGTCCTTAAGCTTTAAAAGCTAATAGAAAAACATAGACGGCATTTCTCGGCGCTCGCGCCGGCCCAACACGGCTCATGAAGATTGATGTTCACAGTGACTCGCGCGCGCCTGATTGACATAGCAATTTACTTTATTGGCGTTTTTAATTTATTTACCGGCTCCCCTCTTCTTGCGATACAAAATTGAATCGAATAGTCTCCCATTCGGATTGTCCTCTTGCGCTATAAAATTGATCCCTTGGCCTCGATCAAGGGGAGCCTCGAGGAAGTCCTGTGAGAAGATATAAGGTTTTGTCAAGACTATGTTACAGCTTGAGAATACAACAAAAAGCTAAGTAGACTTAAAAGCTAAACAAAAATTTTTTTTTGGGTGTTTTGGACTATACGAAAAGAGAAAAGATCTATTATCTAATATAATTTTCAGATGTATCTTTGTATTTACTATACTGATTCAAATTCTGAGATAAAATTTAAGCGACGACCATAACATAATGCTTAAATTCGTAGGTGCACTATAATGTTATTTTATAAATTAAATCCAGTCTCGCGTGACTTACGAAAAGTCAATTAATTAGCGTATTGCGGTTCTCAATTTTTTTTTAATTATAAATCCTTATCGTACCTAAACAATAGTTGTACATCAGATGATTATTAAACGTTTCTATTCCTAATATACAAAACCCCATCAAACCTTATCGAATCCTAAATCGACTTAACAGTTTTTAAAATGTGGGTTTTGATACTAAAATGGAAATTGAGACATTAAAAGCTTAACGAAATTCTTATTATATAAAAATCTTTATGATATGAATAACTTCTATACTTACCAGCAAATAACATATAAATAAACTCTAAAAAATAAAGCTAATAACCATTTTATCAAAATTCAATACGAATTCTAAATATCTACTACAAAAACAACGTTTTTCGCTTGGTCATCTATTAATCCAGATTTAAACATAACGAAATATCCTGATAAGGAACATTTTTGGAACGAAATAAGCAGTTATCTACGTCTTTCTTGTAGATTCCCGCGTCACCGTGTCCCTCGGGGTACCATTTACCGAGCGTTGATCTCTTTCAACGTCCTTCATGCGCTTGAACGTTCCAACTTCGTGCTTAAACAACCAGACAACCAGACGGACTTATGCCGGCAATTTTGCAGAGGAGGTGTTATCTTATACGGCTCGCCACTGGTATTTTCAATTCGCAGCGTTCCATTTACAAAACAGCTCCAGAGTCTCCGAGACTGAACCTGTGGCCAAACAGAAACAGGTGAAATATGTCCATTCTTCCAAGTTGCTTTTGAAACAACTGACTCTTGAAGTAATGACGCGAAGTCTTTTATAAGGGATTGAGGCGAGAAACTAAAGGACAAATTAGGTGATCATCACTTTGAGTCATACCAGGTCCAATTTCATTTTTTGTAATTTCAAGGCGGCAATGCCATTAGTATAATGGAACCTTTGGGACGGATGATATATATTTGAAATTTAGGTTTCATATTATTACTTTATTTTATTTAACTCATTTATTTCCATCTAAATTTTTAACTTACTTAAATACTATTTTTTAAAGAAAGCTTTTGGTTAATATTTTTTTAATGTAATCTTGATAATTCATCTTAAGGTAAGCGATAAAATTATTAATTTATAACTAGCCATATCAGCGATAATATGTAGTACACTTAAAATTATATAGATTATTTTATAAGATGTGTTAATTTTATTACTAAGTAGTTCAAGGATTGAAATAGAATAAAAAGTAATTGTTCATGAAGAACAAAGGCATATATGTTCAGTAGCACTGAATTACAGAGATGCAGCACGGACTTTATTACTTTTAATTTATCAATTTTAACCTGTAAACATATTGATCGGAAAGAGAAAACTATCTTGCTAATACTCGAATCAAGTATTTATGCCCTCGGTAAGTGGCCTTGATCATTTTCCGAATATAAACATAATAAATCATTCATAAAACAAAGATATAAATAAACTGGTTACATCCGATATGAACCGGTTACATCGGATGTAAACGAACATCTTGGTTAGAATATTTCAGATTATCTAAATACCATAATCAATTAAAATATGTAAAGGTGATAACCAGCTCACATATATCGAAATGAAAAATGTATGGTATTATCTTCCAATATATCTTTGGGGAGTTATTCTATTTTTTTATTATTTTGTTTATAAACGTAGTTCGAAACATATTTCATAGTTTAAACTGCTATTTCAAACCTAAGATTAACAATTTACTTGTTATCTGTTAAACGATTTCAGTTGAGCATCTTTTTTCTATCACCTTACTGGTTGGTCCGATAGACCTTCCTTCCTCTCCATTTGGGTAGTGTGCCCGAAATTTATGCTTCCGCATTTCCACCTACGTAGATGTAAAACGAATTCATTCGTCTTTTACGTCGTTCATCTTGTTATTTATCTCGATCGTGGCCTCGGTTTCGATTTCAATCCCAGTACTGTCTCCGATTCCCATGACTACGCTATCGATTCTGACCACGGTCTCATACCAGTCCCGTTTTCTATTTCGATTCTGTGACAGCTCACAGTATGAATTTGGGCAAATCATAGTATGTTAGAAGGTCAAAACAAACTATGACTCAATTACATTGCTCTGCAAACATATCATCTTTCGATATAAGAAAGTATTTTTAAAATCCGCATAACTAAACCGATTTTAAATGCGGACGAAGCCGCGTATTTGTCTATAGTAGAAATAGAGACAGCAATGCAAAATTGAATGTATTAAAGATAAGTAAAATACACAAAATAAAGCGCGAAAATATCGGACACAAAACGAAATTCACTGACGCTTTCGAGCATGGACTAACTCTAAAATGGAAGTGGGTGGGACAAATCCTACGGTACACGGATAGAAGGTGGACTACAGAAACCACACGATAGAAAAGACCGAGAGGAAAAAAGAGTGTTACTAGACCGCTTATAAGGTGGGCTGATGATATTATTGAGATAACCTGTAACAACTGCATTAACTCTGGCAAGGACAGATATAAATGGAAGAAGTTGGCGAAAGATTTTACACAAAAAGGGGTTCATATTTCATTTTAAGATGACAGGCAATACTAACAACAATTTAAACAAATTTACTAAGAATCTATTACCAATATTTGAAATGTAACATAGAATTATGAAATAAATGGCTTTTTTATATTATTAAAGTACAAATACGCAACTTCGCCCGCACGGACTAAACTTTTCACACTTATTCCAATGATTGTGCCAGCGTGGTTTGTTTTATTGTTTTTTAATTTAACGTCTATATCTTCTGATATAATATTCTGTAATAAAATATAATGAATACCCTTCGTCGGGATACAAGCTCACTTGCTGGCAAATTTTATCAAATTGATCAGTGCTTTACTCATAGAAATATAGCAAACATACAGACACCAGATACATTTCCTATTCTTTCGAACTTTTTCCCGCAGCTACACCCTCTTATACACGTTTAAATTAGTAGTAGATTTCGCGAGGGCTCACGTAATGCACCTTCCGACCTTACCCTCGCTCTTGATTTGTTTCAGTCACGCTTCGTTCTTAAATAAAATGAAAAATGCCAATTCATAATAATTTCAACTATATCAATAAGAGAAAACCAAAAAAATCAGCGAAACCGGTCACATTATAACGTTTCTTTATATCTTTTGTGGATTTTTTACCCGTGGAACTATAAAAATAATATAGGTTACATCCTATTCCTTATATACATATAAAAGGACATTAAGACAGACAAACACGCAGACAGACAGACAGTACCCTATTATGTGCGCAATTACATGTTCTTACATCACCATCGATTAAACCGATCTTGAGTTTTAAAAAGACACACAGACAGACAGACAAACAGACAGGATTTTAAAAAGTGTTAGAATTTGGGTCAGTTAGACATAAAATAAATATCTGTCATGAAAAAAAATCAAATGTACAAATTTATATAGTAGTATAAATAAATATTATTTCTGATATGTTCTAAATAAATAAAAATATACAATTTAATGTACAGCATATTTTGTAATAAATAGCTCAATAAGCAATATAGTCAGTTTTATTTTAAATGACTAAAATAACATCCACAAAACCCTAGGTTTATTTACAATGAGAAAATGAAAACAAAACATGAAATCTTAAGTATTTTTCTTGTAAGTAACTACGGCCACAATGATACATATTTTCACGTTTATTCTTATCCAAAATATAATACTGACATGAGATGATCATATTCCGGCTATAATTAAAGGCGAAATATTGCCCTTATCTTCCCTTTGATAGAAATTTGACAACAAGAGATGAGATGGCAGTTTGCGAATCGAGTGGGCGGGCGGAAGGGTGAAATGGCCAAGTTCGACGGCGAATCCGGCCGGATTACCAAATTGAGATTGCGCTTCTTCGTACGAAATTTCGGAAAATTATTAATTTAATTATTGTGAGCCTTCTTATCTGCAATCATTTACTCTGAAATCGGATTACATTAATTTTCTCGTGTATATTATGCCTTATCGATGAACAAATTAAGCTTTAGAGTTCTATTTGATAGAACTGATTTGTTTTTTGTGCATCAATAAGTATAAGAATTTCGATGTTCATTTTCGAAAGGCAGACGAACATGTGAGCTACTAGAAAGTAGGTGGTCAATGTCGCCCATGAACATTCGCAACTCCTGAAGAGTCTCCAGTCCATTACCAGCCTCTTGGATACAAATAAAGTATTTGATGGAGTATTAGTGAGCTGCTACAGGTGGAGTAGATTGATAGAGGGAGGAGTGGGCTACCGGAAATCGCACTCACTGGACGAGTGACATTCTCTTTTACTGTGAGAGTGTGACATTTTACCGGTCATGTCGGCACATTTTGATGTTGCAGCTACGCATGGTTCTATCACATATGGCTTTAAATCATATTTTTGACTTAATTTTAGTGTTTTACCCAAAATTTAAGAAAAAGTCTTAATAATAATAATAATGTTAATAAAAATAAATAAGAGTAATTCTCTCAATGAAACCGAGTTTTTTATTGATGACATTTTTACTATGATAAATTTTTCATAAATCAAAATAAAAACTCAAATGTAATATTGTAGTGTCCGTCAATTTAATAAAAAGCTTTTATTGGTTCTTTTGTTCCTTTCAGCTGTTGGATGATCGTTGCTTAACATTTGGCTACACCTAAATTTGAACAACTTAAGATGCCTTGGCTTCTATAATAAAGGGTGGATAGCAACTTTTACAGGGTCATCAGCTCATCTATTGAGAGACCTTCCAAGGCTGCAACATCTAGTTTAAAGAAGTCACTCAAAATTATATTACGAGTGTATGGCTTCTTCGTTAAACTTCAAATTGCATTTTAACATGCGGATTCTACCAGCTACTCGGGCTTTGTAAGAACCACGTCTGGTATCTACACTTCCAAAGACTTCTGTTTTTAAGTACTGAGGTATTTTGATCTTGAATATGTTTCGTAGTCTCCCTATAGCTGCGCAGGAGAGTTGAATTTTTCGTGTGATCCAAATTAAATGTACTCAATTGGACATTCTCTCTTAAATAAACGTTTTCATGAATAAAGTCGATTGGCGAGTTCTTCCTGGAATGGGTACAATGTGCACATTCGACAGATCTATGTTTGCTTATAAATCTATCTTTCGGAGACACTTCACACATATTACGAAGAGATCGCATCTCCACCGCATTAATTCTATTTCCACTTTTCTTCTGCCATACCCAACTCTTATTACCATACCTACATAAACGCAAGGACCAAGACCCCATTATGGATAGTGAAACAAGCTTATCGTGAGACACTTTTACTATTTCTAATTGGCCCAATTTGCTTTATTTCCCGCATTCACTCTCCTTTTAATATCTCCATCATGCTTACCATCATTTGTAAACAGACTACCAACATATACAATATTTATCAAAACACTAGTTGGCCCTGTAGAACTTTTTCTACCTTCTCATTAGGTGTCGTCCACATATTACATCACACCTTTTTTCACAATATTTTTACTCCCGCTCCCCCTGTCACACTTGGTCACGCACACATCACCCCCCCCTACAAATATTATGTCACACTTTACCATTACCCCCCTGCCCTTTTTTTTTGATTTGATTTGACTTTCATATTAACTTCCTCTTTTAAAATTAAAATATCAAACAAACTTTCCAACAAAAAAAACGATTAAGGTTTCTCTTTTGTCCACGGACTTGAAGTCCAATCAGTAATTGACTCGACACAGGTAATCCTATATATCAGTATTTTCTGTAGGTATACTGGATGGCTCTACCTCAACATCATCAGTATTGAGCCATTCAGCGTTTAAATCTCACTACTATGACAATACTAAATTGTTTAATAAATACATTTACTTGTTTTGAAAATACTTGCTGAATTCTGAACTGTCAAATAATAAGATAGCGCTGCAAGCACCGGCAAAAAACATAACTAAATATCAAACACTACTAACCTCACGTCGATAAATATGTGATTTTTTTTTAATTTATGACATCACACTTAAAGAAACCCCCAGGCCCTACATGTCACAGTTAGTAATGTTCTGTCCAGACCCCTACCCCTCCTCCTAGTGCGTGGCGTAATATGTGGACGACCCCTTAGATAGCATGCCCGTATAGTATACGTCCACATTTGTACCTATGTAGAAATACAGTGATTTCTTTCATCTTTTACATAGATCATCTGGTTATTAATCTTGATATTAGTCTCTGTTTCGATTTCGATCTCTGTACTGGTCTTGATTACGATCTCGTTCACGCTATCGATTCTAAGCCTGGTCTTATTATCGATTCTGATACTGGTCCTATTTTCTATTCCGAATCTCCTATAGGTCACAATTTTGATTTGATCGAATCATATGATATGAGTAGTATCAAAGCAAACCATGCCTCAACCAATGCCACTCTGCGAAGATGTTATCTTTCTATACGTGTTTTTAGAATCGGCTTAAAAAGCCGATTAGCCGATTATATTAACAAAGCCGCGTATTTGTACTAAATATAGTGGAAATACGCGTCTTCGCCCGCATGAATTAATCTCATCCCATTTATTACGATTATTGCGTTAGTTTGGTTTTATTTATGTTTTTTTTAATGGTTATATCCTCTGATATTCTGGCAATCTAATGTAGTAGATGCCCATATTCAGATTGTAAACTATCGTAAACAGATTGTAAATTTCACCATATTAGCCAGTGATTTAGTAAATAAAACAGATATAGAGACACCAGACACACTTCCCGTTCTTTTGAACTTTTGCCCGCATTTTCGACCTCTTAATCAAGTTTATATTAATAGTACCTATCATGTCGCGGCTCTCGCACCGCCTCTATTGCGCCCCCGATCACGCCCTCGCTTCTGACTTGTTCCAGTCTCGTTTTGTTTTTAAATAAAGTGAACCATGCCGATTCTTAATAATTCCTACAGAACCCCAAACGAACAACTAAACTAATAAGCTGAATTTCATTGAAATCGGTCAAATTATGAAGACATAATTTCACAGTACATGAACACGCAACTATAAGCCACGCGAAACACTCTCTCTGTGTTAATAAGAACAAAATGTCTGGATTTCAAAGAAAACAGTCAAACTTAAAGGGTTTTTAGTAATTCTCACGGTACCCTAAAATATCTACGTTGTATATTTCACTGGCTTCCAGCTATTTCCATATTGTATTTCAATAGAAACAGTTAAACTATGAGAGTTCTCAGTAATTCTAACAGTACCTAATAATATGTGAATTCCTAAGAACCCTAAAAAAAAATCAAACTCTTAATAGTTTTTATTGTGGACAACTTTCGTTCACTTCTTTGTTCCGTATGGACATAAAGAAGGAATTGCCACATTTTTAATATAGACTGATGATGTTGTGTCCACCGTAGTCCCGACCCCGCTCCGCGAGCTCTATTTCGTCTCGATCTATATCCTAATTTCGGTTCAACTTCCGATATCGATCTCGATCCACCTTTGACTCAGTTCCAATAAATCATCCCATATTTAACTGTTTTTCTATTTTCAGGTGGTAGCGCTAAATATTTCCGGAAAAAAATACCCTAAAATAGGTCCGTAAATTCCTCTACTTTCTAGTGAAAACATCGTGATCGGTTCAACTGTTACAAAGGTATGCTGGACAAACAGAGAGACAGACGGATAGAAAAGAGTTACTTAATTTCATAAGAACCTTGTCTTGACAATTATGAACACAAAAAATGGAATCACTCAAATTGATTAAGTTGTTTTTAAGATAGAGCAAAACTGACGAACAGTAATTGATTTAACTCAGATACATGTCGTATTCAGTCGTGCGTTCACTTCTTTCAACACCATTACTTTAGTCTTGCTGATATTTACTTAAATACTTTTTTATTAACCGAATTTTTATTTTAGTTACCATCTCCTGCAATTCGTACGCTGTCGGTTCAATATTTCTTACAAAGACATAATCATACAAGTTAAGAGAAGTCTACAGTTTCCTCTATTTTTTTATCACAGTCTTTTAGTATTTCAGTGTCAGGTACTAAAATAACAAGTTTATAAGGCAATCGATAAATTTCAAACTGATGTATAGAATCTAATAACTTGTTTGGACAGTGAAAGAATACACGGCAAGATCATAAGATCTATGGAAAAGTCGGACCTGTAGACTGCTAGTTGGTATTTAATGCGAATCGTACAAATACATATAAAATCACAAGCAGTTCAAATGGTCAATTATGCAGTTCCCTCATTTGACAGACGCATTAATCTCAATCTAGAACATCGCTCATAGGACGTAGACGGAGGAGAAACGGCCGCGGCGCGAGCAGATGGCGCTCACGTCGGTGAGAAATAACTGGAATCCATTAGGCGGGGTGATAGACGGCTTGCGTGTTCATCTGTACACGAGGCGGCCCGCCGGTAATAATATGTAAACTAGAGCTCGACGTGACCCGGGTTCCGAGGGCGCAGCCTCTCATGCGGAGGTATCACTCCTCGTGCTTTCTAATAACTTAACGGAGTATATTGTCTTACCGAGCCACGAATGTTGCGAAACAAACGCCACTTTCGGGGTTCATATGCCGGTGGCGTTATTTAAATAACTATTTGTTATTCATATAAAGATGATATTCTTTTATAATTTAACGCATAGGGACGTGAACGTAACAAATAAAGCAATTATACGAAAATTAAGTTGATTCAAGTCTACGCAAACTTAAATGATGCTACAATGATGACAGTGAAATATTGTTTATTACAAAAAACTAGCGGGTGACCGTGGCCTTATTATCAAAAAGAAATCGCTTTCTGTTTTCGCATGATTTTAAAATTATTTTAGTAATTCCCAACTTGATATTTCGAAATGCTAATTGTCTTTTTATCAACAGTGTTGCCTTTACTATAAAATCACTAAATTATCAAAATGGAATTTAATCGCATATTGAATTCAAAAACCGTTAGGGATCGCGATTTCGCAATTATTCAAAAATTACGCTTCATTATGGAGTTCCTTTGTTTACCTTCTGGTTCCATCATCAGATCCTGAAAGCCAATTATGGCCAAAGTGCACAAAATATTCCATTAAGCCCAAATAAGGCGTTGCTCTATTAGGAGTGCTAGTGCTTACTTTCCAGCTTCATCATCAGACCCTAAAAATCACTCATAGTGAGAGTACATCTCAAAACAACTCTGACAAACTCAAACACGACTGAGATATGTTATTCTGTTATGGAATTCCTGCGCTTGCCTTCTGGCTCCATCATCAGATCAGTCCCATTATACCACATTATTGCAATGCATCGGTCCTCGTGTAATAAGTGTGCAAAGTTTTAATTTAATCTAACACATTAAAGTCGCTCAAAATTACATATAAGAATAACATTTTTTTATACCCAACAATTTTGACACACAAATCGATTCCGGAATCGCAATCGATTTATACTTTTACGTGATAAGGCCCTCGCTCGCCTCACTAGGCGTAAATTTATATTTAGCGATTTTTTTAATATTTAAATGTGATCCGAGTTTCGCTCCCATGGGTATAGAATGAATCCCTTAATTTTCTATGTCAGTCGACTTTTCTGTCACTTTTGATCGTGATCGCAGTCCTGTTCTCGATGTCAGTCCTGGTTAAACTGCCGGAATCGAGCCTCGTTCCGTATTCAAAATACAGAACTCGATACCAATCTTAGTCCTCTCTTAGGCGTTAATGGTAGTGATAACAAATTACTACTCATACTGGAACGAACATTCAAAGAAACATATTATAAGAATTTTAAAACCATCTACAAACGATTTCGCATCGAATAGTTAAAGTCCCAATTACAATCCGTCTAGCCGTCAGCGTATGACGAACGTCCATACAAACATACTTTTACAGTTTTTATATTATAAATGGCTCATAAACATTTACAAACGATTCCGCATTGAATGGTCGCAGTCCTATACCGATACATTGGTATTTTTTGCGTGACGCAAGGACAAAAAAACATTTTATTTATATGTTTATAGACAACAACTCGGCGGGGGCACTGCAGTGCCCCCGCTGAGTCGAGCAAAAAAATGGCACGGCCATACCATCGTTTTCTCGAAACAGTTAAGGCCATTTTCGACCACCCCTCATAACTTCATTGTGGATAAAAGTAGAAGCCTGAGTTTTTAGTAACCTAACGGGCATTGTTTACACACGGTATATTTTAAATTTCGTACAATTTGAACCAGTAGTTTAAGAATTATATTTAGTTAAAGTTTCTTAATTTTGTCATTCACTCGCTCACCGGCTGATTGAACGATCATCAAAACTCTAAGGCACTTGTAGTAGACATAGAAGCTTCAAATTTAGAATACAATTAGTGTTTAGCATGTAAATCAAGAAAAAACTAAAATATTTTGCAACTTCGGTTCAGTTTTTTAGATACACCAACTGTATAAATAACTTTGTGATACCATACAAATATGTAGGATTAAAAAAGTCATATTTGCAGTGTATAATGTATATAATGGAATAATAGGTATAGATAGGTACCTAGATGTAATTATGTTCAAAGGTAACTTGTAAAATGGTCAATCAACGGAATGAAAAAGCAAGAATGGGACATGCTTTATGAAGTTGTACCAAAATCCTGCGAAGTATTAAGTAGACTAAACTTCTCGAAATTGCCGTGAAAGAAAGAACACTAATAATCATAACCACGGCCGGCGGAGGTGGCTTGCCCGTGCCGAGGCTTTCACGCTTCCCGTCCGTCACATGAAGGCGGCCACTTTCTTTTAGGCAACCTTTGGATCTTATATCAGGTATACACAGAAACCACGTTTTATTTAACTTATGCAAATTATATGTCAGTATGGGTGTAAAAATTTAAATAACCTTTATATATATCTAACTTTATAGAAACATAATGGGTTAAGTAATTTATTAATTTAAAAAAACTTTTAGTGCGGCAGTGAGTGCCGTACATTAGTTCAAGTTAATCCTCTTTTAAGCTTGATGTTGTAATTTTCTGTTAGGTATATTGACAGTATTTATAGTGAATGAGAGATAACAATTTTACATAAGCATTAACTTTAACTGACGTTTGATGAGTGCAGCCCTAAACATTACTAACTAATGCAAAAAAAAAATATTTTAAAATAAAGAACACGACGCGACCGCTCTCGTCTCGTATGATGAGTGTTGCCATGCCAGCCACGTATGGGCGTATTCATATGTGCGTAAGTAAGATTGTAAATAACCGCGCTAGCGGTGTAAGCGAGCGCGGCGAGCGCAAAGATGAATGCCGCCATGCGAGCGGCAGCCGCGCTCATACGCCCGAGCGTACTCTTACTGTTCGGATGTGCCTACAAATCTTATCTATAAGTTTGCGATTTTCGTTCATAATTTCGATTGTTGCATTAGTTTGACGACTAAAAGGATTACTCATTGGCTTACTGATATTATTTACTAACGATTTGGACGTTTTTTAGATATTTTTAAGGTATATTAATACGTTTTAAGTAATTTAAGGTGCCTTTTGTCTATTAATCGTATTCCTGCACAAAAAAAACTCTTGCATAGTAGTTGCAATGGATTCGGAAGTACTGTATGTGAATGACCATCTTTGTCCACACTGGACTGTCCCTATACCTGGCGATGGTTCGTGTATATTTCATTCTTTGTCATTCTCTATGTATGGGAAAATTGAGTCGTCGTATGAGATTAGACTGGCTATAGTCGAGTATGTGGTAACGCATTGGGATGAGTTACAACATATACTTGAGGAGAGACATTAGCGCTGATTTGTACACGACGGCAGTGGTAAAAATAACTATCTATGGTTCCGCGTCTGAACTTATGGCGGCCGCCGCTTTATATCCTTATGTTTTCGAGGTTTGCGAAAACGACCTTTTGAGAGGATCATTCGGTGGTTATTCTAGTAATCGGATGAAACGCTTACGATTTTCTCGAAGTTTCTTAGGCGATTATTATGAAGTGCTCCTTTAAGAAGTGTCTCAAAATGATGATAATACAAATAAAAATAATAAAAACTTACCTAAAAAGGGAGGAAGACCTCAAAAAGTTAATAAAGGAGGACTTAAAACTTCGGCGCTATCCCATTATCAACAAATCAAAGAAACAGCGGCTCGTTATTGCCAGAACAATCCCGAAAAACGTAAGTAGATATTAACTCGTTACAGTTCTTCATGGCCGGAAGTTCACAGAGCAGCTGTAGCGCGTTACACTGCATCTGATCTCTAAGTTCACCAAAAAGTGGTGTCATGTTACACTGCTTCTTATCCCGATGTTAACCGAGAAGCTGTGGCACATTACAAAGATTAACACCCTGAGCTAAATCTTGAATCTGTCCAGAGTAAAAGATCAAACGAAAAATTACAATTTCGAGCAAAAAAATTTAAAAAAATTACTCAAGAGCTAACATGAAATTAAGAGCCGATTAGAAGCGGAGAAACTAATTAAATGAGCAGTTCATAACAAGCAGCAAAGATTAGGAAACTTTAATAAAACTATTTACAAACTGAAAGATAAATTTAAAGTATTGTTAGAAAAACTAAGTTCTTGCCCTCCAGATAGTTCTTTAAATGACAATTTAGAACCTTTTCTTGGAAAATCAGAGGATAGAAATAACAAGGAACCATATTACGCAGAAAAAGCTTACACTTTAATTTAAAATAAGAACAAAGCCACCTAAAACAGCGGAACGAAACAGGGAAAGCGGTCTTTGGGAATGTAAAAAAGCATGACTGTAGTTTAGTTTGGTCTTATAATGATCTGTATGCTCTAGATGAAAAAGTAATCATACAATTAACAAACATTTTCGAAAGCTTGGTAAACAAAAGTGCAGCTCAGTCTTATACATTAATTGAAATAAAAAAAATATTAGAGTATTGTATTATATTAACACTCTCAAAGTGCATTTTCATTGTCTATGGACAATTTCAAGAGAAATATATCAAGTACAGAGTATTTTAACATTACAAAAGATATTGATGAATCATTAGAAAAATCTGGTGTAGAAAAAATAAAATTACATAGAAAACCACAAAAAGTTGGCAGTAATAATGTGAAAAATGAAGCCACATGAAATTTTAGAAGATGAGGTTGTGATAAACATAAGGCTGTGTTAAATCTCTAAAAGCGAAGTGTCTTGATACTCCAAAGCTTGAGTGCATGTCGTCTATAAAACCTTGTTATTCAAGATATATATCATTTCTGAACAGATTGAGGAAAGCTATAAAAACACGTATTTGAAATATTCTCAATTATTACAAAACCAACAATCGAGATCACAGTACATACATTTGTTACTCATGTTTACAAAAAATTAGAGCAAATAAACATCCAGCAGCTTGTGCTCTAAATTATCTTCACGGTAATACTGTTCCACAACAAATAACCGAGTTAAATGACTATGAAAATATATTAATTCATCGCGCCAAAGCATTTCAGGTAGTAATGCTAATAAAACCCGTTGCAAACAAATATTCACCTAATAGGCATATGGTGAAAAAGTAAAATACAAAACTTTTTACCTTTCTTTGCCTCTTGAAGAAACGTTAAGAATGCTGCCTAGACCAGAACACCCGATTACTAATCCTGAAATATATGTTATGGTACGAGGTACGCCAATAAAATCAAAAATAGTGTGGGAGGAAATTGTACATGTCAATAATATTTACCAAGCCTTACAATATTTAAAAGATATAAATGCTCTTTACTTTCAAATATAACTTCAAAAATTGATTGATTATATTAATGAAGAGGAAAATATCCATCATATAGTAAACCAATTAGAATCTCAAGTGCATAACGTTGTAGAAGAAAATGATGGGCTGCTAACACAAGTTACATCAGGAAAAGAGGCTGACTATGAACAATACACTATTTACCCCTTGCATGAAAGAAGGAAAAACGCTTCTATTTCAGAACTCTACCAAATGCTCAAAGTCAACACTGCTCTAATTGATTATAGAGATAAAGATTTAGATGAAAAGTGCTTTTCTGATATTTATGTTGAAGGTAAATTTGGGCAGTTTTATGTTCAGCAGCAAAAGTTAACATCTACTGAATATATTAAAGCGAGACTAATGTGAAAACGTTCTCAATTCCGCCTAAATAAACTTTACTTATTTTTTCTACTTAATGATGCTAATATACGTCAAATAAATTCATGCATATTCTATAAAATGAATTGCGTTAATCGAAAACAAAAATTACAGCTAAAAAGTATTTTGAGATGCTTAACAAGTATGAATTAGAAGGTGACCTAACAGCGATATTTGGTAGGTTAAGAAATATGCAACAGTTTTAGAAAAAACCGAGAAATAGCAAGAAATACATTGTCTCGTAACAATGTAGTACAATTTACTATATTGTACGCAAAAAAGAATGGGTCATAGTTAATGATTTTAATCCCGCGATTTTGCTAGCATAGAATGGCAATACAGACATTCAATATGTAGGCAAAAAAACAGCTATTTTTAATTATTACGTCACTAAATATACCACCAAAAGCGAGAAAACTCACGTTTCTAATATGTTTCAAGACACAAATTCTACAAAACCTTTAAGAAGCCTGCTGTTTGACATTGATCTCAGAGTTTTATATAATAGAGAGTGCGGCTCGTTGTAAGTCAGTGAAATTCTGCTTAGTATTCCTTTGTACGGTACAGATCCTACCACAAAAATTCGATGGCTAGACGTCAACATCTTTCGTAATCAGCGCATTAAATCGAAATTTGATGTGATGATGCTAGAACCGCAGTCCACCGCTATTTATTACGAGCCTTGGATTGATGACTTCTATCCTAAACGATCTAAAGATTTGGAGACTACCAACTTTACAGTTTCGTTCAAAATTACGATATTGATAAACACGCTCAGTCTTCTCTAAAGTCGAGTGCTACGAGATAAATAACGGTAAAAAGTTCCTGAGAAGAAGAGCTAACCCGTATTAGATCAATCACTACTTCTACGACGAAGAACAAATATCATAGAAATACTTCTTCTCCTTATTTATTTTATTCAAACCATGGCGTTCCTTAAATGAACTCAAAATGGGGTGTGATACTTACACGGAGCCCTTTAATTTGGCGAAAGAAGATTTCGAAGGAATCGATTATGGTAAATCAATGAGATTCAACATACAAGATACAAAAAGCTTTGAAATTATAGAATCTAAAGTTGTTGAGATACCCGAATAAAAGGAAATGGTTGATCATGACGATGGTCCTGAAATCTCTTTAGACTTTGAAGCTATGGAGGCTGCAACCGCAATGGATGACTTTCAGGAGAAGACTTTCTTGGTAGAAGAAGAGCCGACTAATCTTCAAAGTATGATCGCAAAACTTAATGCCGATCAAAAAAGAGTCTTCGATATAATCACAAAGAAAATGGACATAACTGATAATAACACTGACGTTTTACGCTGTTATGTAAGCGGAACTGGTGGTACTGTAAAAAGCTCTTTAACAAAAACTCTGAAAGTTTGGGTTAAGACGTGGGTAAATTCCGTTCTAAAACATATTTTTAAGGCATAATCGAACACTTTTGTAAATACAATGATTTTATGACGTCTGTCCATAAATCTTTGAAGCTAAAAAAATAACTGATACCTATAGTACAATTTTAGATAGTATTATTTATTGAGGAAGAAAAACACATATTAATAAGTGCGGCAACCTACACTCAAGTGGTAATTCCAACGACGTCTGAAGAAGGTTTCGTAGCAAAAGCATTAAACAGTTATAAAGATATTAATCACTTTGTCAAATGTGTGGATTAATTACCGTTTTTGAACCTGGTTATGACGTCTGTAGCTGCTGTAGGTTATTATGTAGCTAAAGTAATTTAAATGTTAACGACGAATTTTCGAAAAGTCTTTTGTTGTGTCAGCGAATAAAAGAATTTGCTATAAAAAGAAATATAACTCTGAAAATAGCTTTTACTGGACATATATAAACGTAATAAAGAGATTATAGAATTTGGATTTGAAAAAAAATTGTGAACTGCGGATTTCTGGGATCGTTACCATGCGGCGCTAGAATTATTTTATTTGCTGTCAAACAAATACGTATGAAAACGATTGAGGTGAATACTGACATGATGGCCTCACTAAATATCTAAATAAATTATTGGAAAAACGGATTTATGTTCCAAATAAAGTTACTTTAAATTTCAATCACGGAGATCCCTTAATATTTAAAAAATTGAATATAGTTTTGTGTACTATATATGAAAGACATGACATTGAACCGTTTGTAATTGATATCTATTTTTTTGTTGAAAAACCTAATCAAATTTTTCACCATTTAGATATTGTTGACAAAATAAAACATGCCATTAAAAACGTAATATATATTGAACAAATCAAAAATAAAGTGCTTTTTAAAAGAAATTGTTTTATATGTGATTCTCCCGCGAGAGCTTATATTAAAGGTAAGTACATGAACTATTTTTTAAAAACAAAGTTATTAGATATTATTTTGCAATATCTTCCTGTCATTTGATAAATGTTCCCTACACTCAAAGTGACCAAATATTTTTTATTCGATATTTTACCCGTACGATTGCAATGAAACATGTTAATTTGTTAAGGTATAGAGGACGATGATAGCCACGTGTTTGTCTATGTACTAACTCTTAGGCTTTAAAAACAATAATATATTTTTAACTTCCCGCTAAAAAAATTGAAAATATTCTAAAATTTTCGGGAAGTTATTGGTTTCACTCCATTTTGCAAAAATCGAGTTCTCATCAGATCTTGACATTCTGAGGGTCTAAGAAACTTCCCTGATCATCCCTGAGATGAAGTCCGCATGACTGTGTGGATGTGTGTGTCTGTGTGTGTGTGTGTGTGTGCGCATGTGTAGATATATGTAAACCTCTTATAACTTTTAAACAGCTTGACCGAATCGAGCCCACTAAACGGCATTCCAAAGAGTTTTACCAAACTTAGATTTTCTGAAAGTTTGGGTCGATTTGGACCGGTATATTTTGAGAAATTTTCAAAAAACTAAGATTATTTTTTTTAAGTGGTTTTTTGAAAATATCTTTAAAATGGCTTGACCGATCAATTTAAAAATCTAATCAGCTCTTAGCTCTGTAAAAACACGTCGAAAACCCGGATCAAACAAACCGGGTTGTAGAAAGAAATTGAAACAAACCGTTTTTTACTCAAAAAATCGCGTCAAATCCCATATATTTTTGAGTGTTTTGAACTCGAAAATAGCGGGAAGTTTCAGGATTGGCCTACAGGGTTAACCAATTTTTTATCTTAAAGACAATCACCACTACGAGATTACGGGTTTCTTTAAATGCGACCTAAACTAAGAGATAACAGAAATTAAGAACATAACGTTATCGATAACGATATTGTATAATGAGGACAATCACAGCCACGAGACTGTTCTTGTTTTAATGCGACCTAAGATAGTAGGTAAAGAGAAATCAAAAGCATAATTCTATCGATAACTGTATTGTGTCTTAAGAGAAATCACAGCAATAAGATCATGTTTTTTAAATTGATGTTATTTTTACATCAATTATCAATTTCTGTGTCGCTATTTTGAAGCATGACATCTATTTCTTAAATGGCTTTCCTCATATGATGGTAATGATAGTCTTTTACACGGCACGTCTAGGTAGACCAATTGCGTAAATGTTTAGAGTTTTGTATTTTTAATAAATTTGTTCATATCTAATAGCTTTTTACCCATTTTAGTTCGCCTTTTGATTCCTACAAACTTGATACAATGCAAAGCTTTTTTTGCTCTTTCTCTATGATTTCTAAAATTTTAAACTGCAAGTTTTCCTGAAAAATTAAATAAAATACACAACACACTAATGATTATTTACAATAAGTTCACTTAAATATAAAAGGAAATTGTTAGCACTTTTGGTAGAACCACAACTATGTAACGTACGAGTAAGACGACACGGCATAAGATAAAAACAAAACGAAATGTGTGCGCGCTTACCAGAAGCCCTTATTAATTAAAAAAATCAAACATTGCGGTTCTAGCGTAAAAGTACTACGTAAATAAATTATACAAAAAGTTCAAATACAAGTTATATTCTCCATCAAAATATATTATAACATGATTTTATTTGAATTATTAAATTTAAATGACCGGAAGTTCAAAATTACAATTAACTTTATGTTCTATAACATATTCAATTTGTAATTTTAAGAAATAAAACAAGGAACTTTTTCAACTTTCCGCGTGCGTGCGTGAGTGTGTGTGTTCATAAACCTCTAATAACTTTTGAACAGTTCAACCGATTGAAGCATACTTTGCGACATTCGAAAGGGATTTACTCAACCTAGACCTCCTGAAATTTCGTTTCAGACATTAAGAGTTAGTTTCTCTCGGTAGATTTTGAGTAATATCAAAAATAAGTTATTTAAAAAAATATTTTTTTGTAATAACTTTATTCTACTCTGTCGATCTACCACAATCTAATCAGCTCTTTAGGCTAAACAGTTACATCTACGGCCAGAAACTGTATGAAAATTTGTTCATTTGTTCAAAAGATGTAGTTGGAGAAATTTTTTTAAAAAAGTGTTTTTTGCAATATTTTTTAAACTATTCCACATAAATTTCAAAATAAATCTAGTTTTTCTCCTTCAAAACAACGTTTATTTTTTCTAAATGTATAAAAATAGTTCTTTTATTTTATAGATCGGTTTGGAGAAAAATTTTTCAAAAAGTGTTATTTTAGAATATTTTTAATATACTTTACCGAAAATTTTAAAATTTAACCAGTTGTTCTCTTTAAAAAACAGCGTCAACCGTAGCAAATTGCAACAAATTCCGGTTATTCGTTCGAGAGACATGGTTAGTGAAGAATTCGAAAAAAAAAAGGTTTTTATTTTAATTACATATAACATACTCGATGAACTTAGTTCGGCATTCGTTTATCTGTTTTTGTTTATAAAACTGCGACGGAAGCCATAAAGCGGATAGAAATCGAACAACGTTTTCAAAAGATATAGTAATTGAAAAATTAAAAGAAAACATATAAATTTTGAACTAGTAGAGTTCAAAACGAATTAAAATTATATTTTTGAGCTTGGAGCTTTGAAAAGCACTAACACCAATCTCTTGAACGGAATGAACGCAATAATTTATTGCTAACTAATTTTTGAATCCTTTGAACTTGAAAGTCGCATGAAGTTTCAGTGATGGTCTGCAGGGTCAAGCGTGTTTCAAATTTGTAAGCTCAGAAACTAATAGCTTACCAATTTAAAACACACTTGATTAAATATCATAACGGAAAGTTCTAGGGATGGGCTGCAGGGTCAACCGTTTTACAGATTTTTTCTATGAGTGTTCTTTTGGGCTCTGTCAACTCCATAATGGGATAAAGAAGTTGCAGTACGCATATATAAATATTTATTGTCTTTGACTGCATGACCTTATAGATTTATTCTTAGAAGTAGATAAAGAAGTAAATACCGCTTTGCTCTTGTGTATAAATCGAAATTTTATTCCCCTTGCACTCACTACAAAATAGATCTTTACGAGCACGAGAAATAAACATAATATTACACTATACTTGCTATTTTATAATATTATTTAGAAGAGATCAAAGTCATATCGGGCCCAAAAATTTTCATTTATTACACGAAGCTTTAAAAAGCATTATAAGTTATATAATAAGAACTGATAGTTTATTAAGAAAAATATTTCATTCTAAAGCTGATTGAAATCCAATAGCTCTACAATATAATATATAAATGAATAGCACAGTTATTAAGACTATAATACGAACTAAATACCGTTTAGGTTGTTTAAAAAATTGTCGGCCTTATTTTGATGAATAAAAACAATACAGAAAATATAATTATAAGGATGTTTAACAATGTTCGACAAGAAGTAAAGCAGTGTCACGATTATCAATTGAAATAATTATTAGTGCGCCCTCATGTCATTTATTTTAAATACATTTTTTTTAATCCGACCTTAAAAACAATCACAATCACACAACCCGTATTTTGCATATTTTATGTATGATGACTTATTATATTGTTGGCGCGTGACAATTTTATTGGGAAACACAAGTTTCAACATTAATTTCAATTCGCACTTTTAATTTACCAATTATTGGCATCAACTATCTAATTAAAATCCAAAATCCAATTCTTTCCTTTATTTTCAACAAAAATATTAAATATGTCGCCTTTCAGGTACAGCGTAAGCCTAAAAAGTTTAATTTCGATTTTATTATTTTTTAATTGTCTTCAAAACCATATTTAGAAAAATTATCTGCATAAGATATTTAAAAATTATATCTGTAATACAACAGTTTCCTTTTACACAGCTCTCATTAACTACCTCTTAAACAACTCTAATAGCTATATTAGCTATAACATGAAGCCTATTCATTGCTTCTGCGGCCACTACACAACTCCACTAACGCAAAAACCTGTACAATATGGTCCCTTTTTGCTCTTATAAGGACTGTACAAGCGCATATACAGAATTTTTACAGCCTTAATATACAGCTCATAGTATAAAAGTGAGCTTAAATGCAACTCATATACAGCTTGTTGTGTTATTTGTGATATATTTTACGGAACAATGAATTCCATCACTTTTCTAAATTTCATCAAAATCTGTTGGCATTGTCGATTTTTAAGCAGCCATAGAGACAAACAGACAGAAATATAAACAAATAAAAAAAAAATATGTCCTTGCCTGGAACTCAAACTATATCGAATTTCTCCTATATCGGATTAGTTGTTTAAGTGTGAAGAGGTAACAGACAGACAAAGTTACTTTCACGTATAAAATGTTAGTAGGGATATTTGTTATTTCTTAAATTATTTCATTTGACTACGCACCACCTAAGTTATAACCACACGTCACGAAAAGAATTTATCAACGAAAACAAATAGCCCAAAAATCACGCTTAATTTTTACTTTTTTATTCTCCTTTTAAAAATCAGATTGGACAATACGATAATTTTGACAATCACAATACAATAACTTTTTTAATAGTTATATAGAAATCTGACCTTGAATTCTTTCTCTAAATTTCACTCTTCATAATATTCAAATAATACTTTTTTCATAATATTCAAATCTTCTCGTCAGCCAGTCAGTTACCACTCCTTTCCTATTAGAATATGTAACGTATGCAACATATGTAGGACGTTATAATATATATCTTCATACTTCTGAAAGTGTAACTGGCGTATGTTAATAGCATAAGTAATATTTAGAACGAAATAACAAATCTGTATGGCACTTGATTTAAGAAAAATTAAACATTTGCATATTTTTACAAACTATTTATGTTGCCATCTACGTTTACAGAGAATTACTTGCTGTTCATATTTTTAGAGACAAATAGCGTTTTATTTGTTTTAAGTGTTCAGGCTATAAAATTGTGTTGAGGCTATAAAAATGTGTTTAATTATGTAAATAATAGCATTTTCGGGTATTAAATAGGTACTTATTGTGCAATTGTATTCAGTTTTTAAGTTTGAAAAATAAGCAAAATCCCCGAGAACGTTTGCTTACCTGGTATTTAATTTACACCATAGTCTTTATTCACGTTGCATTTTATTTTGGTTCTTTTTTCGTTGTGCATATCGTTTTTATGTTACTCCACAGAAAACAATTTTTTCGTTGCAGGAAATCGATTTTTCTAACTTTTCGAGCCTTTGAACTATAGCCATGCAAAAAATCACATCGACTCCTTTCTCTGTACCTACATGGAAGCGAAACAAAGATATACATAAATTCTAGCAATTTAACAACCAAACCTAACTTACCTTACCATAACGAATTCTATTATAAAAAAATGAATGAATTTACACAGGTTCTTTTTTTGTACCTTTCATCCGGCAGCAAATTTATTTGAACTATCGGCAGAAGTGTGTCAGCATTTTATACTGAATAAAAATTATGTCTTTATTTCATAGGCTTATGAAGGTACTCGTGCCTAACAATGTCTGTGAGCAACACACAAAATTGAGTAATTCGTCGTTAGCACGACACGAACGTAACTCCTAAGTGAATTAAAGTATTTCAGTATATTTTTCAATGTCAGAACCGTTTCGTTAAAAAATATTTAGGGCGCTAATACTGATTTTTTATTTTAAGCTTTTGATTGTTAGTGCATAAAAGAATACTTACTTCTTACAAAATAATGTACCATTTTTTATTATTCTTATAGCTCTACTATTATTTGTTTATTTGAGCACACATGGACTCCGATCAGACTAGCCGTTCGACACCAACGAATACAGCCCTTTTGAGCTAGGTAAGCCGCACAGGCCGAGGGCACATAGCATAGTTCACATCAGGACATGGTGACGTCAGAATTACGAAGTCATGCGTGAGCCATAAGTATATTTACACACTGAACAAACGTCTAACTCTCGATGGCTAATTATCGTGGACTCGAGAATAACCATTTCGTATCCCTCGGGATATCGATTCTAGAACGATGCCACGTCACGAGAATAAAAAATATATCTACATTTACACAAAAGGCAAAAAGATATGCGTATTTTCAGAAAACAACGAGAACACACGGCAGCTCGTTACCCCACGCATTACACGCCGACGCGATACATCGTACATCGCGGCCGAGTTTTACATGATATATCGTTAGTTGAAAACATGAAGCGGTAGTAATTAAAACGGGTGGGCGGCGTTCATCGCTCACTTTGATCGGGCGGCGGACAAAAGGCGGCCCATTTATTATGAGCTCCGACGTCAGGAATAATAAGGGGGGAACTTAGATATTTCATTCTAACTCGAGTTTCTAATAAGTCGGCTTCGAGTCGACTCGGCCGGGCCGGGCACACTTTTATCGTCGTTCACAGTCCTTGGACTCCTATTAGGCGATTTCTAAATTAATCATAAATATTACCTACGCTAGATGATGTTATAGAAGGACATTTATTCGTTTACGGGTAGGGTTAATTTGCAGCACTACTGAAATGTTATTTAATATTACAGAAACGCACATTGTTCTCGAGTGATATCTATACAGGCTCTATCCATGTTTTATTTGTTTTTTCCTTGAAACTGTCAAGTTTTTTTAAGAGTTTGAGCGTTTCCTGCTCGCTTTATAATACTTTTATTTAATTTAAATATAAATTAAAAAAAAAAAATTCAAAAACCACATCACAAAAATGGAAATGAAGCTTCGGTTATATAAAAATGAAACCGAACCCCGGTTAAATAACTTAACAATGTACTAAAAAAATAAATTAATAGCGATCTGGGAACAATAATCATAAAGTTGCGAAACTTATTTTTAGCGATGTACTTTGAATCTTTGTGAAAAATGCTTAAAACGTAATTTTATAATTTTAAACTTATTAATGTAATGCATTTAATTATGTATTTCAATGAATGCGTGTACAAAACTACAAATGCTTTGCCATCGCCTAACCTATTAAAGGTTAGCCAATAAACCAAAGAACCTGTTAAAGAAAGGATCCCGACTCGGCAACGAATAATGTTGGAACGTTGATTCGTTTTCATAACTGTACGTGTAAATAAAGTTTCCAGTAGATGACATCGCTACTCATTCAAAAGTACTTTTGTGCATCAACGATAGTGATTGACATATCATATATGCATCTTCAAAATGTATGTAAGATCATTGAAAATACTTTGTATTCTGTTCTTAACATCCTATTCCTGAAAAACACCTACCCACTGGCCTTTCAGTGCTGGCCTAGTACTGTTGAGAGCCTCGAACGATCATCGGCAGCAAAGTGGTAAGAAAGTTCTGGATCGACATATCACCACGGTACCGCAGGTGTTACGTGCGATTCCGAGCAAGGAGCTGATAGGTTAGTTCGTCGAGTATTACATATATACATGAATTACTTCAATTCGATCGACCACACCAGGTAGGCAGTTACAAATTTAAGAATAAATGAACTGGACTTACGAACGTTTTCGATTTAAGAACGGTTTGATAAAAGAAATATTAAATTGAAAATAAAGGAATGCATTTTGAGCTAACAAAGTCGTCACTTCACGATAACAAGGGAGGGCGCGAGCGGCGCGCCTTTCATCTCAGCGGTAACTTCAATCAAAGCGGCGGTCTAAGGCGGTGAAAATCAGACAACAGGCCCCATCGATAGCTGTGAGTATCGTTGCCGGCGCCTATTATTACGGCCAAAGGCTTACAATTTGAGAAACGAGATGAGTTTGCGATGAAATTTACGGCATTGTGTTGTGTTGTGATGTATTTCTGCAGCGGTAATTAGATAAAATGAATAACTAAACTGGATTAGAATTCATTGGGAGCTCTTATTTATAAAGTAGCTCTTGGCGTGTTAGGATTCTAATTAGTTCTCTTCACGTTTAGGTATAAGTATAAAACTTAAGGAAATAAATTCCAATTTGAGGTTTTTAATAAAGTAGGGTTGTGTATAGTTGTATATGGTATATCAGGTATTGAACGTTATCAGAAACAATTCACTAGCACATGCAAAAGTTGTTTTTTCTAAAGCTTTTACCTACATTAAGCCAAAAAATCTATAAAATGGTTGATCTTGCAAACCATCGCAAAAATTTCCAGTATAATATTTATCGATATGTTTTTGAGCTCCTCGAGTTCAAAAGCATAGTTGTCTCAAAGCTCGAAGACTTATCTCTAAGCTTTTAGAGCTTTATAATTCGAAAAATGATTGACGTTATAGGCCATCTTGAGAAATTTTGCTACTTTGGAACTCAAAGTCTTCAAAAATATAACTAATAGTAAATTTTTGAATTTGAGCTCAAAAAATGTATATTTGTGTTTTTGTGTTTTATCAAGGTCTCCAAGTTTAAAAGTATAATTTTAATGCATCTTCAGCTATTCGAGTTCAAATATCAAGTTTTTTTTTAAATATAACGATATTTGTTTCTAATCCTATTATTGTATATTTTAACTATAGTTTATGCACAAAACATAATAAATGGTGACGTTTCATACGTCCAGAGTTTAAAACTCGTCTATATGAACTATAAAATATGAAGTATATTCAATTATTTACCCTATGTAGATATTGATGTGTGTAGGACTTTCTCGTTAACTTCAAATTAATTAAATGAATATAATTTGAAAAATTTCGTTG
Organism: Eumeta japonica; assembly: GCA_005406025.1. Classification (NCBI taxonomy): domain Eukaryota; kingdom Metazoa; phylum Arthropoda; class Insecta; order Lepidoptera; family Psychidae; genus Eumeta; species Eumeta japonica. Next base: position 183,170 of record BGZK01000530.1, read on the forward strand.
AAAGAGATAAAAAAGTTTATCATCTACTATTTATTCTTAACTCATGAAAGGTTTTGGATATGTCAACCAAGAAACGCTTTGTCGTTTAACTTACTTCTAAAACTAAGTATTGTAAAAATACTTTTACAAGAAGTTTTTATGTAATATACGCAATGTAAAAAATCGCCACCATAAATTTTGCCGATAGAACACATATCGCGCTATATGGAAGTCGTGCCAAAGTGCCAACGTTTTCAAAAAACAAATTAATTCCTTGGTAAACTATTTGAAAATAAATTATCATGGCGAAATTTATATATATTACAGAGCGAATGTGTATAATTAAGGGTTGGCAAGTGTGGTCCCAGAAAATTTTGCGCTAACAAAATTGGTGGTATTGAACTAAATTTTAAGCACCGGAAACCAACAAACTTGCATTAAATGATTCATTTTAGTGAAGCTAGAGAGATTGTACTATCTGAAAATCTGTAGTCTCTATCTAAGTCTATAGGAATTAAGCGTGAGCATAAAAAAAAAACTTATAAATATTTCATAATATCGTGATAATAACACAAACTCACGCCTATTTCCCAGAAGTGTAGGCATAGACCTATTATGACCCGACCTGGCAAATTACAACGCACGTATTTTGCGCTCTAAGGAGAAAATCGTTAGATTGTAAGTAGTAGTGGATGCTTGCTGCTGACATATTATAGGTTCATCGGAAATCTGAAGACAAGGAAAAGATACAATAAGTTTTTAATCCGGCAATATATTCTACTGGTGTGAAGATAAAGACTTGTCTCAAGGTAATATCGAATGCATCATCCATACGTCATCAACAATATAGTGAAAGAACCGATTATCGTTTCGTTGAAATCAGAAATTATAAAGGAGATCGAGAACTTCTTTTGACGGTTACACACATCAACAAAAAAAAACCTAATATCATCAACTTTAGAGATCTTCATGCGATGTTGACCCGACACTATACTAAGGACATCCTGGATGTCAGCCTGTACAAGGTTGAGAAATAATTGAAGCAACCAAGAACAATAAGACGCTAGATGAAGCCTGAATTGCGAGTGAACTTCTCAGATCGTATGAAAGATTAGTGCCGAAATTACTCCAGTAGTTATTAAATACGGTCGTACTTGAAGATAAAACGCCTGAAGCGTGGATCAGGGAGTACGATGGTGCTATTCTCAAAGAAAGGAGAATCTGTAATTTTTCAACAAGGTATTAACCTTGTTGAAAAGTTACAGAGTTATCAGGTGTATAAATTATTTTCGAGAGTTATCATAGACCGTCTTACTCATAAATTATAAACGATTATTTCCAGATAATAGACAAAACAGATTTCCGAAAAGGCCTAATGACCACACATATACGCATTGGCACATTGCACAAAAGACATAGAAGTACAATCAACCATTGTGTTGAACGTTACATACGTTCAACACAATGGTTGATTGTACTACGAAAAAAGCTTTTGCTTCAATCAAAACCTTCACCATGCTGCATTCTCTTCAAGAACGTTACTTTGATTTTCACTATATAGAAATGCTGAAGTGTTTATATCATAATGCTACTATATCAGGCCGAGTACAGAATGAAAGCACCAAATCAATACAATTGCATAGAGATTTGAGACAAGAAGACGTCGTATTTAAGTAACTCTTGAACTTGATGGAAGATATTTTCGAACTATTAAATTAAAAATAATATGGGATCAATATCAATGGTAAATAAGTACCTCACCACACTTTTTCACGATAAAGTCATAATAGTAGAAACACTAAATGACTTAAACGTTCATACTCAAAGACTTCAATGAAGTTTCTCAAGAAGTGCGTTAAAAATTAAAATAGACAAGACCAAAATTATGTTTAACACTAATTTTGTACACACTCCAGTAATATTTAAGAACTCTGCACTGAAAAAAAAATTTGTCGTTATTATCAAAATTGTGATTCGCATGATCAAGTATCTTGATTCCATACGAGCCTAACAAGACCTTAGACATTTCAAAAAAGATGATTTTGATTGATTATCATTATTCAATTGACTAGTAAACTGTATTGCTCTTATTATTATTAGTTAACTAAAGCAATTTAGATCATATTCAGTATGAATATGAAAAATGGCTATACCGAGTTATTTTAATAAATTCAATTAATATTTAGTCAATATCAAAAAGAAAATTATTATAATAACTAACTCACTTTAAAAAATTCAACTAAGATCATGATCACTACCAACACAGAAATGATTATAGTAATTGATTCAGCTTAATTAATTCAATTTAGAACTTGTTACATTTGAACCATAAATGTTTATTATGATCAAATTCAATTACTTGAATCATCTATGATACTTGTTTAGTATTAATAGGTAACATTGTAATAACAACTAAGTTACTCTTGTTTAAATCCACTAAGAGCCTTTCCACCATCTCCTTTTAAACTGACTTTTAACAAAAAGTCACTTTTAAAATTAGCTTTACGTTCCACGTTCTTCTTTTAACAGTTGTTAGGGCTGTAAAACCGTTAAAAGAAGGACGTGGAAAGCAAAACTAATTTTAAAAGTGACTTTTTATTAAAAGTTAGTTCAAAAGGAGATTGTGAAAGAGGCCCTTAGTAAAATTTTTTTAATTGACTAAGTTCTGCATTAATAAATCGCACTAAACTCTGAGAATGCTCATGAGTTAGCATATGACGGGTTGTCCTAAAGTTCACTCTTAATCACCTGTTATGCGTAATTGATTGTTGATATCTACCACGTTTAAGAGTGAACTGAAGTACAACATATTAATTAGGACAGCACCTTCAGTGCTAACTCAATCGCGGTCTCAAAGTTGAGTACGATTTATAAATACAGGTCTAAGATATTATAATCACTTCGAAAATTAGTGCCAGCATGACATTGTGCTCCACCCGTAACCGGCCTCGATCGTACTTAGCACGGCCGTGTGTTGTGTTATATTTTATCTATCAGCAATTATAGAAAACCAAAGTTGATGTTAAAGTTATGAAAAGAAACATGAAGTAAAATAATAATAAGAAACATGAAGAAAAATGAAGTTCAAATAATCACAGTTAAAAATAGTTCATAGAACATATCACATTTAAAAAATCTAATTTCTTGTCAAAAATTAAATCCTAAAAATAAATCTCATTGTTTGTTGTTGACATATGTGACAAATTTTAGATAAAATAAAACAAAAATAATTTGTAAGAAAATACTTGTTTATTATTTTTTAAACAGTACAGTGGAACGTTACATATTTTTTGCTATTGTTAAAATATTCATGTTACAAGATATCGGAAATATTAAAGAATTGTAGAAAGTAACAACCTTCAGTGCTGTGTTTGGTTCGTTTCTTGGTTCCTTTCACTTTTGGTACGTATACACTTGGTCTTCAACATCAACACCAACCAACAATACCACAACTATCCCATTCACTGATGCAACTACATCTGACTCTTCGCAAGTAAGAAAAATAGGTACTAAATGGATAAACAAAGAAGTCACGAACGAAATAATCCGATTTCAACTCGAGCGGCACACAAACAATTATTTGTGCAGCTATTGACTAACGATATGCGCTAGATTTGTTCAGCTTGCTTTGCCTCTTGCCTCCGCGCCGCCCTTTGAGGTGAGGTGGGAAGGGTAGTCACTTATTTCAATTGCTAAATTGACTATTTATCTCAACTAATACGAAAATCGTTTTAAGCAATTACTCTCGGTAGAATTTAATATTTAATTTATATTTAATCCAACAATATTAAGTATTAAAGGTGATCATTTTATCTTTGTTGTTTTAAAAATGATAAGTATTAGAGTAGTTGACGTAATTAACAGGTATTAGGTAAATTAAATAAATACTACTTTATTAATTTAAAAATGAAAATAACTAAAACTACTAATTTATTTAATTATTTCAATGAATTCATTCTGAATTGATTGACTATATATGTGTATAAGTTAACTAAATAAAACTGATCAAATTATGTCAGAAAACAAGTAATGATAGAAACAATGTATATACTTGTTAGAATGAATATAGTACCTACATTATTTTTTCAATCACAAATGAACTAGTTGTTATAACGAATCAACTTTCGTTAATATACACAATTTCGCAGTTGTTTTAATTAATTTCACGCCAACGAAGAGAAAATGTCTCTTAGTTAGCTTTCATTTTTTTGAGAGTGAGAACTCTTAAATAGAAGTTATTGACGAATATGTTTATTTAGGACAAATTGTCCGATTATGTACATCCAACTTCGATAAAAACATTAAATGAATCATTTAACTCAAATGGGCAGCATTCAGAAAACTACAAAGGTCTTCAAATCCCCAATGCCTAAAGACGTAAATTGTTGAAATTTGCGTATTGTCAGTGATGATATTCGGATGCCAGACGTAGTCCTTTACTATCGATCTAATAGATAAGCTCAAAATCACTCGATGTACGATGAAAAGAGCTATATCTAAAGTTTATCTGCGAAACAAAATTCAAAAAGAGGAATTGTGCAAAAGAACCAGATTAACCGCTATAGCTCAAGGGGTAAGTTCGTAGAGCCAATAAGGAAGAAACACTCTCGAGTGGCGACCGCGAATTGAACATTATAAGGGAGGATTGATGATATGGTCAGAGTCGTTAAGCACTGTTAGTGTCAGTTGACTTGGAACCATATGTCGTGAAAATCTAAGAGTGATGCTTATATCCAGTAGTCGAAATGCAATGCCTGTTACGAAAAAGAAATATTGATTAGGAGTCAAAATTGACTTCTAATTCGACTTGCCGTGGCTTGCTGGCATTGGCTCCTGTATGTTTCTGCATTACCATATCTGTTTTAAATCGCTTGATAAAATTCCTTACTTTCTCTCTCAATCCTCTCGCAGATCAGACTTACAAAAATCAGAATCAACACCAGATAAGGACCCCGATCAATATTAGAATAAGAATTTGGATTAAATGAGAAGTGTAAATTTATTTCATATACACAGACGAAACCGAATACGGTTGCTAGTTTCTTCATAAAATAAAATGGCCATTAGCGCTTATCGCGATGGCGGAAAAGTGCGCCCCGAACAAAAGGGCACGCAATCTATTTACCTACGACCTGCGTAAGGGATTTACTCCTTTCAACTAAAACCGCAAGTTAACGTTCAGGAATTCGGGCGGGCGGGCAGCGCCGCCGCTGGCCGCCGGCCAACTCGAATCTCGTTATATTCATTCCTTATTTTCAGGTATTTTAGCTAACTTTTAAAGGACGGGTAGTTAATTTTTTTTTTGACAGTATAAAAAGTTTTAAAATAACAATTAAAGCACTAATTGCAATTGTTTCAAAAAAGGCATTATTTTTATTATCTGATTTCTAATATTAACGTAACTGAATAGCGAAGGATAGACTTACACCCTCAAATTAAAGTACATAAGTATGAAAATAAATTATTTACTAATTTTCTCTATCGGGTTCCAAAAGTGAGTGCTCCGACAACACAAGGAATTGTGTTGTTGGAGCACTCACTTTTGCATTTTTTATTTAAATTAATGCTTTTTTTGGCATTTTATTTGTTTATTTTATTATTATTTTTAACATTTAAAATAATATAAATAAGTATTTCAATAAAAACAGAGGCTTTATGGTTCTAGCATCGCAATTGCTTCTCATATCTCAGATTGTTTTCTCATAGATTTCTTTATTTAATAATAATGGTGTTCTATCGAAATGAAAGAAAAAATATTATTTTTTTTTTCGTAATACACCATTAATTAAATTTATGAAACACTGCCTTTCTTACACTCAAATAGAAAAACAATTTAAGTCATAATATGCTCTTTTGCCATACCTTAGGTACTTTATCAGTAAACAAATAGACTTTCATGAGTTGTACAATAGGATCAACAATACCATGGTGCTTTACGATTGAACATTTTTTTTTCTCCTCTTGTCTGCAACTATTTCTATCACTATTTGTTTGTAAGTACATAAAAATGAGAAATTTGCATATGATTTTGCACATAATTTAACGAATTACTTGTGAGCTTCAAAAAATTAATTAATGTTATATAATACAAAAAAAAAAACATCAAATAGGAAAAGAAATCGATTTCATCAATCAGCTCTGCTTTCATCAATCACTTGTGAAAAAATCCCTAAAAAAGTTTTTTATTAGATTTTAAATTACAGCAAATAATTTTCCATTTAAAAAAGCTGTCAAATACGATGTTGTTAAGTCGAATAATCCACTACAATCCAATGGAGACTCTCACAAATAGTGGCGAGCTTTAGTAGCAAGTAAATATATCTCTTCGTTTCCATCTGTTTCGAAGAGTTTGAGATATAATAGTTGCAATTACATTCTAAATGGTACTTTCCTTTATTTTTTTCTTGTTTTTTATCAAAATTAAATGGAAACAATAATTTTAAATTTTCCAATTTTCTTATGTTCAATATTACTCTGTGAATTCAAAAAATTATGTTCTATGAAGTTATTATAAGTACATATTACTACAACAAAAATAAAAAAAAAAATAGTAAAGAAAAATTCTAAAACAGAAATTTATATGGTATATTTAGAACAACAACCATTATTCGGGTAGCGCCGTGCAGTGATCACTTTGGGCGCAACTTGAAACTGGGCCAGCGCGACCGGTGAGGTTCCACACTCCCACGTACAGAAAGCAGACGCGAAATAGCAACTTCCGTAGCTGCGTTTCGTCCAAAGAAGACAGTTCAAATAACCCACAGCCCCCGTCATCAGATATCCTATTCCTTCCTAAAAGGCCGGCAAAGCACTAGTGATTTCTCTGGGTTGAATTTATGAATAGTGGTAAAGGTCCACTCTCTGGTAGTTCGTATGTTTGTTGTCCCTCAAAAATGTTCTTAAAAACATGGTAGCATTCTGTGTAAAAGTTTAACAACTTTTTCATATTTGTATTTGTGCAACGCCATTATACTCTAATGCTTTGCAAACATCTCATGGAAGTACATATTGACACTGGAACGATTCGTACTTGGAACTTTACATATTAGGTATACATATAAAATTCTGGTGAACATTCCAAGACATAAGACACAAAGCGATGTTTTTCTTCGTCATGAAAAAGGATAAAATTGGTAATTTGGGTACGGAATATTTTGTTTAAAATCAAAGATTTTTAAATTGTTAAAATGACAATACATATCGTGGCTTTTGTTATATAAAGTAAATTAATTTTTTTAGAGAAAAAAAGTTGTGTTATTGTTAATACGAAACACTTTTGATAAAAAAAAATATTATAGATAATAAAAAGGGTTTGTGATATATGAATTTTAATAGTAAGCGATAACACGTTTCCGGTTTTAATATCTTAGTTTTTGGAGTTGAAAACCCACGCTGGTATACAATAAATTATGTAAAATTTAAGTAGTTGAGGATTATACATGACTTCTAATGTTCTAAAATTCCAAGATAATTTTCGAATTTTATTTGAAACTCGGTTAATTTTTTGATCCCAATAAAGATTTTTATCGATTATAAAACCGAGGTATTTTGTAGTTTTAACCTTGTCCATGACAAAACAATTGCAAATATTATCTGAGTTGTCGCATGTATGCATTTTTAAATCACTTCTCAGCCTAATGAAAGATCATCACCAGTTTGAAACGTCTTACAAGTATAGATTACTTGATTTTGGAAATCCTTAAGGGTAGTAAATTGGGTAAGGGTATTTGTATTGTAGTAGGTAAGTATTCGATATTTGTTTTTTTAGAAAATTAAGAATCTATAATAATAGTATTTATTGATATTGCATTATTCTAAATTGGGAATTTTACTTAAAAACTGCCTAGATTTGAAGAAGACATTATTTTAATTATATATAGTAAGAGCATTCTCTGGTTGTTATTGAAGTTGAGGTTTACAATTTGATTCTGTTCATTACAATATAGTTTATTTCGTTTCTATTCAGGCCGTCTGATGATATTTACGTTCATCTTACCGAACCTTGAATTTTTAAATGACTGTTCAATATTTTCAAATCGTTTTCGAAAACAACTCAATTCTTTCACATTTCTTGTTTTCTGCCTTTGTTTTAGGGACCCACCATGATGTCTTCTTCGTCCTTGGAGTTGAAATTATCAACGTTAAAGCCTCCTGTTACTATGAAGTTTTTGGGGATGTGCTATATGATAGCAGTATTAAGCTCGATAAAAGGACTCGATTATCTTTCGAACTTTATTTCTACTTTAATTTTTAAAGCTTTTCTTTCTATAAGTCTACTTCATTGTTTTTCTTATATTTCTTCTCATAATACATTACAAACTGACCGTTATTCAACAGCTTCACTGTTTTTTCTTACACTTCGCTCAGATCGATAATATCCTACTAATATGTAGGAAGCACGTTTTAATTTTTCTGTAATCTCTATGAAAGTGTATTATGCGTTGCTATATGATATACTCGTTTTCGAAGTATATTTTGTTTGAAGGTTAGTGGTTGCTGTAACTTGCGGTGACCGGATGTCTTGCAGTCGTTGCTTTGGTTGTTTCGTTGGGTAAATATATTTTGATAATTTTTTTTCATTTCCTGTTGTTGATGTTTATGTTATTTCTTTTTAGTCTCATAGGCAATGCCAACGATATACACATACCACGTGCAACATAATTTAACACATTTGTTTCATTAGTCTTCGTGCAAGCGTAATTCAATGATTTCACTTTTTATATGCAGAATCAATGTGATCTCTTTTATTTTTGTCTTCTGTCTTTGATCTTCTTTTGCGCATTTCTTAATTATTATCCAATTATTTTATTGCCCAAGTGTTTATTATTTTACTTTTCAATAACTATTGAAAAGTAAAATAATAAACACTTTAGAAACTTCTAATATTTTTTTTTCTGGAAAATATTTGGCTTGAACTCGCGTACAGTGTATTTAATTAATTTGTATGTATGAATTTAATTTACATTAGAAAATCCAATTTCATTTGCAAAGGAAAGGGGAGAGGAGGGTTTAAATTATTATATAAAATTTAGAAAACAGGTAGACACACCTGTCCTAAAATATATAATACACCAACCACGTTCAAGTTTGCCCTTAATTCTGTTAAATCGGTTCTTTTCACAATCGAGTCGCGCTTAAAACGGCGCAATCACAACTCGCGCTCGACTATAAAACAATAAAAGCCCATAAAGCGGCGGGCGAGCGCGGGACGTAACTTAATTTGCCCAAAGTTTTGACTAATTCGTAAACTGGAATCTCATAACACGCGATAAATCCAAAGATCTCGCCCCCCACCGCCGCTGGCCGCCCACCGACGCCTTTGACGTTTTCTGGAGCCGGCGAAGTTTTGCCCGTCGCTCGTACAAATTAAGAAAACAATTTCATTATGACTTAAAACATCACCCTGACGATTCTCTTTAATTAAACTTGTAAGACGGGCCTGTTTCGCGAAAACGGTTATTACTTCTTCCACTTCGAGACCGATTCTTTTTTAAGTCTTTTTAACGACACTTCGCAGCGGCATTCACGATGATTATTTGACTTTACCTTAGAAATATGTTCAAATTGTTATCAACGAAATGAGTCGATTGCTCCAAACGAAAACAATCTTGATGGATCTGGGTGGAATTGCTCATTTTAGTTTTGCCAGTCGGATTTGACTATATGGATAACATATTCAATTTGAATTTGTGAATGTAGAATTAAACATGCAAAAAAAATGTTGAAGGGGGATTTGCAATATGGAAAGACAGAAGCGGATTGAATCTCAAAATATGTACCAAGTATTTAAAAAAATATACAAGGTTTAGATATTTTATGTAGTAGTAGATATGAATTTAATTGATGTTATGTTGCAGAATCGTATATATGAAATCTTATACTAAAAAGGTTATCAAATATGTTAATTATTTTAATAAACATTTTAATTTATATTACATGTTACCTTTACAGATTGTATCGCTGGTGAACATGCCTGCAGGAAATATTGTATTGCACGACTCATAATGCGAAGCATTAAGAAGTGCTCTACGAACGAATAATTTTTTTTCCTCAATTTCGTAACTTTTTCATCAATAACACGATTAATAATTCATGTAATTTTATTAACCTGTGCACTATTTGATAGATAATTTAATGAAGATTAATTCTATCACTGGTTCAAATCGATTTAACATAATACAATTAGAAAAAACTATCAAAATAGTCAAAAGAAATTTCCTGTCAATCAACACTTTTTTCGTTCCGGACACGATAGCGAGCGTAAAAATTCACTAATTTGATCCATTTTTTTTTTTAATAGCTTGAGATCCACTGTCCGGAGATTGGTATTGAAAATGGTTAACTTGATTTGTGTCGTTTAATAGTTATTAACAAAAAACGAATGAACATTATGAGTCGTGCACTTTTGGATTTTCCAAATATTTTTGACATATGCAGTCAAAAATGTAGAAAATTAAAGGCATTTGGAAACTTACGTATCGCTTTAACAATTTCAAGGTTTATGTAAGAAAACTATGTTCGGCGTTTCTCTACGCGATAAAACCTCAAGTGGAATAATCCACAGAAGAATCACAGTAATCCACATAACTCCGAAAATTGGTAAGTTGAAATGGCAAGGTGTAGCCCACATCGCTTGTAGAACTGGTAACCGCTAGAGAAGAAAGGTTCTCAGTAGCACCATGAATGTGACTTCACAATATAGGACAGCCTCCTACTAGGTGGTTTTACGACCTGGTCATGGATACGGGCCAGCGTTGGTTTCAGGTAGCTCAAAGTCATCTTGTGAGATACGGTTTGAAATTCCAAGGAGAATGCTTATGTCCAGCAGTGAAATTTTAATTTAAAGAAGAATGTAAAAAAGATGAATACTGTGCAAATAATTTAGTTTGTGAGAATATTCAATTAATCTATTAGAGTTATGCGACTTAATAATAATTTAATATCCAGAAAACAGTTCGGTTTCACAAAGATCAGTCAAAGATGCTTATGTCTATTTTGTTCAATGAATTTTAAAAACCTGAGAGGATTCCTGAGATGTGGTGGGAGTCTTTTCAAGGCATTTGTTTCTGTAAATCAAATCAAGTAGTCCACATAATAATATCACAAGGATCGCCTTCTTATACCACTTTTGTTCCTAGTTCATATTAATGACTTTCCCACTTTTGTTGGATGTATGCATTAAATACGAAGGACTTGAAAGTGACTCCGGCGTCTTTCAATTTTCATGATATGTTTTTATATACCAAATTTAATTAATTTGTTTCGAGTTTTTATCACTCTTTTGGTATAACATACTCTTTCACAGCCTTTGTATTTCAAGCTAGCCTTACCCACAGCCTCTTTTGCGTGATCATATAATCAATTCATTCATATTTTATGTGGAGAGATAGCTTTTATAAGCGTGATCCGATCTTTTTTGGCTCTCAATTCTAATCTCGGTCTCACTTTCGATTCCAATTTTGGTTCCGCTCTCAATTGTTATCTAAATCGCACTTTTGATTTCAAACTCGCTTTCAATTACGATTCTGGTCCCACTTTCAAACCAAATAATTTACTATACTATTGATTACACGTTTTTTTCACTGCCATGGTATACTAGTCTTATTATATATCGCGTTCTTTGAATCTGTTGTTCATGATTATGTTATTGTAGTATTTTATTTGCGTATTTAGTTGGGTGTATATGTAAGTCTGCTCTTTCTATTTTTTAACCTCGTACTCATGAAACATAAAATCATCTTCACATTCACATCATCTCATTCTTCTCATGATAAAACTATATTCACTCCAATATTATAAAGGTCTACGTTTCTCAACACTAAACGTTGACACCTTTGTATAGGATGTGACAAAACATTGATACACCAAAATAATATTAGTCTTTGGCACTAAGGGATATTTTAGGTTTCTATTAAGGAAAGGATTTTCACAATCGGTGGGATAGTTTTACAGATTACTTTCCACGTGCAAAACAAAGTTTTACGTCTGTGTAATATTAGTGTAGATCAAGGGGTTTGAACTTGAGTCGTCTGCAGCTCTAACAGCCGTTGTCACCAATGAGGCTACAATACCCGAAAACGACGACTTAGAGTGATTTACGACGTGCGGAGCAGATACTTCAATTTGGCTTAAGATCAAAGCTCATTGATAAATAATTGAAATTTGAATCCGCTACCTACCAGTTGAAAAACAAGGCTCTTCACTGCGCCGTAATTAAAACAGCTCTAAAAAAAATCAAAATAAAATACAAGTACAAATTGATAAAAACTGCTTCAATAAAATCAGAATAAATTTTTGATTGTTTCTTTTCGCAGGAGGAGGAAGCCGTGGAATTTATACTCGTATAGCTACTGTCCCGAGCGCCGGCCCCTGACCTGGCTATAAACACCGACGAAGAAATTCTAGGAAAGAGAAAATATCCATCTCGACGGGCCGATTTCATTTGGAGGGCCGCCAAGGCGACTTAGCATCCTGGATTCCACCACTAAAACTTACCATGCGAATCTTTTTCCGTTCTCGTAATAAAACACGGTATTTTTTACGCTCCTCTTTTCGGAGCTCGATAAGGAAAAACTTGGAAAAATTAGCACGCGGCAGTCGCTTCGGCATCGAAATGGGCCGTGTGATTTGCATTTTCCTTTTGTTGAGATTATTGCTGGGTTTTTGTTTTTGCAAACGAACCGACCACATTTTTTCATCTAAAGTTAGGTATATACAGTTTTAATTGTCGATTTATAACTCATGTTAATTTAATAAAACTATTTTTTTCTATATGTTTTTCAACAGTTTAGTTTGCTCATTTCGGTTATATTAAGATATAAAAACAAACATAATTTTACCAAAGTGACTGCCATAACAAGTAATTTCTAATCAAATCAGTTTTTGAATAATCTGCTTTACTTTTCTTTATCATTTGTATTCTTTCATTTTTGTGATGTAATCACGACTTATAAAGTAATTTATGTTGCAATAATTAGAATAAAAAATTAGAAAAATAGTTTGACTTTTCAGATCACTTCTAAAACTTTAAACAATATTGTATATATTATGTTTCTCAATATATACAATATTGTTTTTTGAACAATATTGTATATAGTTTTGAATTTCACGAACAATATTGTGTCTTTGAGTTTCTTAATGTTAAAAATATAGTTGTTGATAAGGTTTTTAAGCTTTCAAGCTCAAATACATGAAAAACTGTTTACCCTGCCCTACCCTGTCAACCCTGGAACTTCTTGCTACTGTCGATTTCAAAGCGTGAGAAAACGAATTTAAAAGTAAATCAGGCTAAAAAAATATAATATTAGTGCTTTTTCAGCTCTTCTCATTCAAAAATCTAATTTTTTTTAATCTTTCATGTTTTTAAACGTATTTTACAATTTCGTTACGCTTTCCGGCACTTGATGCAGTTTTTTAAGGAGAAAAATTTGACTTAGTACTAAACATCAATCCTACAAGAATTTTACAACTTATTTAAAAAAAAATTTGTAACACAGATTGTCTGATAGAAAATCTTTGTTTCATAAATATTAATGTATACACACACACAAACATCAATTGAAAAATAGTTAAAATATTCTAAGACCCTAAAACGTCAAGATCTAATAAAAATTCGATCATCTAAAATCGGATTTAATACGGTAAATTTCTAATTATTATTATATTTTTAATTTTCATAGCGAATTTAGAAATGGCTTAATATTCTTTTTATGAGCTTATGCAAAATAACATACAATTTAAAAATAAACATATAGTGAAACGGATCTTCATTTGACATGTGCGAAATCAAGTATTATTGAACCCGAATAAAGGCCCAGTTAAGACATTTGTAAGTTTTTATATCATAACAAAATTATAGTGTTGAGTCCAATTTTCGAATATAGATTCCACATGTGTTGACGTTTTAAAGGGTTAGGAAGTTTTTCTGACCTATTTCTAGGAGTCCGTATGCATGTGTGTGAGTGTGTGCCTGTGCGTGCGTGCGTGCATACGTGTATACGCACGACTGTGTGTACGAGCGTGCGCAAGTGCGTGCGTTAGCTTTTGAGCTTGATGATGTGAAAAATAAGGATTTCCATTAAAAAAACAAATTGAGCTTAAAACAAACTTGAAGGTCAAGTCCAAGGTCAAATTTAAGGTCACTATTGGATTTCTCGATGAAAGTTACTTAAGAAATGACCTTGATCTTTTTTCCAAAATGCTTTACCTAACAAAATGCATAGCCGTCTCGGGACAACTGACACCCGGTATAAACGTTTATTGTTTTGTATCACCAGAGTGAAAACCCGCTTTTGTCGCCGTTGAGCATCCGAATTCAATGACAGGAAGCAAGTGACCGCCGCTTCCCTTGTCTATCCGGCCCGTCCACGTCCGTAGTTTTATAAGATCTTGGGAACCAAACTACAACTTTGAAAAAGGGGAATATGGCGTAAACAATGACATATTCTGTAGCAATAGATTGTGTAAATATAGGTGTTTGTTCGTTTTTAATCATAATTTTTGTTTTGTCCCAATTCATGTGTACCTTAACGATCTCATTGTGATGTCCAAATGAATCTATTATGTGATTCAGTTTGTAGAGATCTTCTGACAGTAGTACTATGTTATCCGCAAATCTGAAGTGTGTGAGGTACTTGCCATTGACATTTATTCCTATATCTCTCTAATCAAGTTTTCGGAAGATGGAATCTAGGACTCCGATAAAAAGCTTTGGAAAAAACGGATCCCCTTGCTGTACTCTATTTCAATTATTAGCCCTTTTGTGGCTAGGGGTACCTTGTAGTGATCGATGTGAATATTTTATACAGACAGGATGTAAAACTGATATGTCTGTAGATACATATAATTTGGGGTCTCGTATTTCATGATGTAGAGCTATTCCCGAGTATATCCGTGATTCTGGTAGTTTTTTTGTTATTATAATATTGTGTCAATGAGTTATTTTACCAGTTTTTCTTTCACACCTTTTATAATTTCGTTTGTTACTCCCTCAGGTTCAGGGCCTTACTTGTAACACCTCAAAATTAACAACGGTGTTTACTAGCAAACTTGAATTTCCCTCATAAAATAGTAATTATATAACAGCTTCTGAACGAGATATTGTAGTGTTATTCTAATGGTTCCATAATTTGTTTTAATCAAAATTAAACAACTCTTTTGCCTTTACTTAACTGCTTAAACTTAACTCGTTTCAGTCGGTGAATTATAAAAAAGAAGAAATTTTATAGAATTTGTATTGAATATCTAATTGTCAGTATCATCCAATCCTTCAATAGATTTATCTGTCATCTGTCATTTGTGTCACATCAAAGATCACTTTTTCAAGTACAAAAATTTGTGAGTATTTTTATCTGATTGGAAAAGTGTCAGGACAGGCATTATGAGAACCGAATATCATTCAAAGAAATATTACAACTAGTCAATCTTCTCCTGTCTAATATAAGTTTTTATCGTGGGTTCCACCTAAGCAACAGGTAAGATACGATATTTTGTTCAGAAAAGTGATTTGTGAAATTTGTTATCCCGGCTATAATCGGTGACACGTGTCTATAGAATCCTTTTTATCACCCCCGCAAGAGTGGATGTCTTAATGTCTGGATGTGAAGACTCTGGTTAAGAAGTGCACAGCGTTCCATTCCTGAGGCATCCTTAGCCTGCAATATGTTCACTAAGACACATCTGCCTGCAGTACCTACTGCCCAGATTTCATCACAGATGAGAGTCCAAGAACAAATATAGGTAGAAAGTGAACCCAGTTCGAAATCAGGTACCTTAATCTCTTTGTATAACAGTGATTATCTATATCAGCTCTACATCCAAAGAAGGTGTGTCAAATCTATCTGTGCATTTGTTTGTGAACATCATTAAGTTTGATTACATATCTTTTCTCGGAACTTGTTGTCGGATGGCACCCATTAATTACTTTGTAATTATGTGTAAATTTATTACGTCTCAATTAACAAAACAGTTAGGTACTATAGACTTAAACTGAAACCTATTATGTATCAGAGGTCACATAAAAACAATTATACACCCTCAACCTAATGTCAAAAATACAGTGATACATACCGATTTCTCTTTCTTTTTATTTATACAAGTGTCGATGTTATTGCAGAACTGTGTGACAATCGTCATTAGGTCTTTCTAGGGCGTGACGGTGGTTCCTGAAGTATTATATAGTTGTATCATGACATGTTTGATAGTTTCAAATTTTTTATAAGCCTTTTTTATTCCACCTGTTTTTTAAGAATTCGCTAATTGTATCGAGTCTCCTCTTTTTAATGTTTTGTTTTATATTGTCATGTATTATCCCGTACAATTTACTCAAAGTTTTCTTTTCCGTCCTCGGTTTGTTTATCTCGTTTTTCAATATGTTTTTTTTTTTCTATTTCAAAGTTTCTATTGCTTTTGTTATGATTTACTTATTTCTTTTTTCAATTTGCTTTGTTTTATAGTCTTTAAGTAAAAATGTTTTTA
Organism: Eumeta japonica; assembly: GCA_005406025.1. Taxonomy (NCBI): domain Eukaryota; kingdom Metazoa; phylum Arthropoda; class Insecta; order Lepidoptera; family Psychidae; genus Eumeta; species Eumeta japonica. The sequence goes on from BGZK01000530.1 coordinate 199,625, forward strand.
TTTTTTTATTAAATTGGTGTACACTATCATTTTCACACTTTTTCGAGGATGATAAGTCTTCATTCACGTTTTAGTTTTTTCATATGTTTTGCTTCTGTACTAAGCTAGTAATTTCTAATTTGTCTCTATATGTATAGTAGTTCTAATTATTCCATGGTCGCTGGGGTGTTGCTATTTTCTTAATACATTTGCATTTAGTACATTTTTTGAACATTTGTAGCTATAAAATAAATTTCATTTTTCGGTTTTCCATCAGGTGTTTTCCACGTTCACCAAAATTTATTTATTTTTTTGACTATAGAATTAGAAATTTTTCAGTTCTATTGAAGAATAAAACTTCATGTACTTTTGTCGTCTATAGTTTCTATTTCCGTCACCGTTTCGCATTATTACAAGATCTTCATTTTATTTGGGCCATCCTATTTTTGCATGAATGTCTCCAAGAAATATTACAATTTTGTGCATTTATTCAAATTAATCGATATCTACAAAGAAATTATTTATTTTATCTGCAGTAGCTTTATTAGTAGATGCATGTCGATATCGATATATCGATTCGATTATAGAGAGTTTCTTCCTTGTATCTCTATTTGTAGAGCAGCTACTCTCTCAGATATTGCGAAAAAATTTTGTACGTCTGTATTCTATTGCTTTTTTTACTAAGAGTCCAGCATCATTTTCTCGTTTCATTTCGTTATAGAAGTAAAGAAAATATTTAATTCTGTCTTTTATTTTCTAACCATGTCTTCTCACTTCAGTTAAGCCAATAATATTCCAATTACTTTTCTATGTCGCGTATTCTAATTCTGTTACTCTTCCTACATTTGCTAATGATCTGACATTGAATGTAAAGATATAGGATTTTTTCTTTGTTTAGAATCCTAGATAAATATACGAAATCGATAAAAATTGGCTGTAACAGACAGATTGACAGATTCAAAAGTGATCCTATAAGAGTTCCATGTTTTCATTAAGCTTACGAAACCCTTAACCCTACAGACCTTAAAAATAATGCAGTTCAGGCACCGTTAAACAATACGGGGTTTTACACGACCCCTAAGTACAGACTCGTCTTTGAGAGCGTTCAATTATTAACAAAACTAACAAAAAACGTTAACTGTAGGCACACGCGGGCGGGCCGCGCCCCTCCAACAATGGGTTATATTCAAAGGCAAAAGCCAACAAACAATGAACTTTTTAGCGTGCGCCGGGAACAAAAGCCCGCTAATCTGCACAATTAAAGCGGCCCAAGTCGTTTGGTGGTTTTCCAAATAGAACCGCGGGGGCTCCTCTCGCGTAATGGCGGCGGCGGGCGCCGGGGAGCTGCCGGCGAGTTCGCTATGAACATGATTTTTTAGCACCGTGAGATGCGACAATCTGCGCTTCGTTCTTTTAAGCAAAATACATCTCTTAATTTTGAAAATGTCAAATTATCATTTGCTCGGTATCGCAAATACGACGGTGTTAATGTAATTGTTGATACAGAGAGGAAAAAGACATTTAGGGTCGACCTAAAAATTTATAGATATTTTTCTCCTATATTTAAAAACTAGACAGCTGTGATTTGGCTCCGTACAACTTAAAAAGTTTGAAATGCAATTAAATTATTAAAATTTAAAATTATTCAAAAAAATATTACCTGTACTAGTCGATAGAATGTCATATTAGAATCAACCACGATTTAAGCATCACGTCTTTGACTCCAGTTTTTAGGGCTCCAAACCAAAATGGCAAAAACGGAACCTTTATAATTTCATGATGTCCGTCCGTCCGCCGTCCGTATGCCACAGGCAATTTATTCAAAAACTACAACAACTACTATATTGATGAAATTAATCGTGTAGATGTCCTGAATAAGCCGCTACTTATTATGGTAGGTAAGTAATAAAAATAAAAGTTTGTAAGCGACAAACATCAACACGTTGCACATATGTAGATAGTTCTTTAAAAAAAATTAAGGTTTTTAAGTAGTTTTTCTAAAACGTGAGTAATTTCGGAAATAATCGCTTCAAAAGTAGCAGAAATTGTGTGTGTCCCTTTATTTTCTTAATCATATGTCCAAAAATATGAAAAAAATTACGATGGTAGAGCTTAATAAGTAATTTCAAGAAACTTTATCTTGAACATGATCTTATACATATACTTTTTTCGAGTTATTGCCGAAAAGTACGCTTTTCAACGAAAGGAATAAGTGCCATGAAGGTACGCTCTTTAGCTAATACACTTTAGTTTACGCTAGTACAATTGTAATAGTCGACATACCTACTCGTTTTTCTGAAGATAGGTGACTAAAATGCTTACAACTATTTTGTACGGGAAACATGGAAAAGGTGTAAGAACCTACTTTTTTATTTATAGTGCAATCTTTAGTAATAATGCCTTCGGAACCATACAATGAACATGGTTCGACATGCTTTTTGCCAATTTTTTGTATGCATTTGTTTTTTAGATATACCTAAGACTTTTTTTTCGTAAATTTCTTTTGGCCGTTGGGTGACCTCGTTATATTAAAATTTTAATCTGTCTGCATAAATCCGTTTTAAAATCATCGCTCTATTTAGACTTTCAATTTTGAAATTGCCACATTGAAAGGTACTTCATTTTAGACAGACAGACAGCCATGGCAGTGATCTCATAATAATCTTAATTTTTGTATCAAAAATAGCATTTACAAAAAAAATATGTAGTGAACGAGCACGTAAATTGTCCACACGTATTGATCATAGTGAAACTTTATAAATAAGCGCTTACATAAAAATTGTAAAACAGTTTTGACTGCAAGTCAATGTACAAAAATATAAAATGATAATTTTAGCCGACAAAAAACTTTTAGAAATTTCAATAATTTTTTTGCAAACAGTTTATGTTAAAGTAAATTATATCTATACTATATAAAATTATACCATACGCATGTTAGCATATTGCAAATATTTTTAAAACATAATTAAATATTTCAGATTCAAAATACATCATTTTTAAACTTCCTTCTGTTTATTCATTTGTTAGGACGTCACGCAAAATTGCTAGACCGATATAAATCAAACTTTTCCGTGTAATAGCTTTTAATTACACTTAAACCTGGTATATTTTGTTTTATCGCAATACAACGAAAATTACCGCAGGTATTAAAATATATATATCTTAACATTTATTAGGAAAATAGGTTTTAGTTATAAAAACCTATATTCGTAGTAAAGCGCGTATCGATGTATGTAATCGACATGATAATTACCTGTTCGTTGAAAACGTTTCGATGATTGTTAAGAAACACCTAAGTTTATTAGAATGTGCAACGGGACCGGATAAGAATAAAATGTTTACGATAGGATATCATCAAAGCCACAGTTCTGTCAAGGTGCAGCAGGGCGGGAGAACGTCCAATCACGATTCAGTTCGAACGCCTGCAGATCCCAATATCGTACAAATTTAGCTTACGTCCAGCAATGGAAGTAGAATGGAACAAACGAACGCACAACTATATCTACTATATGGGCATGCGGACGAAGTCGTCGTATGAAACTAGTTTTGCTTAAAACTGTTTAAAAACGTATAGTATATCTAGCAAACTATTACAAAAATGCAACCTATACTACTATTATGAATAGTAAAGTATTAATTAAAAAGGTGCCACAAATAGTTAAGTGGAAAATGAAAAGTTACATAAATTCTATTAGGTTTACATATATAATTCAAAAAACAATCTAAATACTAGCGTGTAGCTACAGCTTACACAATTTTGACAGTTTTGATTCGCGTTAAGCTAATTAGCACTTAGCTTGCAAAAACATGAGCTTTAAGTGCTCCTTAGCTACTTGATCAAGGTATATATATCTATACTGTATTACTACATTTGGATGATATTATCACAATAAAAATCAAAAAATGAAAGTATAAAGTGAAGTCCTATCAATATAAATAGTGTGCTAATTATTTAAAAAAATAGTAAATATGATATTTACTCCTACTCGCAGACAACTTCGTATGTCAATGAAAATAAGCGCAGTTTTATACGAAAAAAGTTGTTTTGATATTATTTTTCTGTACTTATATCTGTACATGTCACGAAAAATATTTGAGAAATGCGGTAGCTAAATGATTATGATAAGTAGATATACCATCTCGGGCGATGTCTAATGATGCATCCACTCACTGTTATTAGCTGTATAACTAACATCAGAGAAGGGAATTTCGCTAAGAAATAATTTCCGGATCGGTCTTTATGGTGGACCTATCGTATAATAAGTAAGAAAGAGAGTATAATAAGTAGAGGCGGCCGCGTGTGAGCGCTGCTGACGCGTGATTTTCTTCTATGCCGACAGATCCCAGACCCATGTCTAGAAGTGTGTTTAAAAAGCCAGATATTCAACTACAGACCAGTTGCCAATTGTATATTTTAGTACATGGGCAACCGAGCTTTTCTCGGGTTGTTTAGAGTTTGCCTTGGGAATATTATAACTTTCCATAACAGAAGTTACTTAGATTATTTTCAACAATAATATTTAGATAAATAATACAATAAGCCACACAATATGCAAATTTTCATACTGTCTGACCACACGTTATGACCTGTCTTACGTTACGTAGTGACATCTGTCTAATTTATGTCATCTGTCAAATAAATAAAACACATTATCACAAAAATATTCATGAAGATCATGAGAAGAAATTAAATACCAAGCTAATGTTGGCAGTTCTACGTTATTCTACTTCAAAGAACAAGCAACAAATATATCTGTAACTACCGATGAATTGGCGTGACCTCAGACGTTAAGAAAGGTTTTGCTAAAATTATATTGGAAAGAATCTCAAAAGCGTAGGATGAAGCCAGGTTCAGAAAAAACTTTAGTACAATCGTCTATATACATACAATAAAATAAATCTTGTAGAAATACAATGGTATCACAAACTACTAAATATTACATTGATCGACTACATCAACAGCTTGAATCACAAACATATATGAACAAGTCTAGAATAACAAGGAGAAAATGCGGTATTTATCAACATTATTAAAAAATATAGTTTAATCATCATAAAATTAGAGACAACAGAGACCCATTTTCAATCAAGAGAGATGTGAGACTGGGAGACCCAATGTCTCCCAAATTGCTTTCGGCTGTACTAGAAAGTATATTTAGGAAGCTTAACTGGGAAGAATATGGTCTAAATATGTCTAAACCATCTGACATTTACTGACAACCTTCTCTTATTTGAGGAAGACCCAAAAACCTTAAATAAGTGATAGGAAATCTAGTCAAAAGAAGCAGTGAAGTGCTAAATATACATAATCTGTTATGTATATTTAGGGCAAACAATCTCTCCAATAGATAAAACGAAAAAGAGATCCAAAAAAAATTTGCTGAGGGGTGAAAAAGCATTGGGTACTCAAGAAAATTATAGACAAAGAAAACAATTATTTAGGAACAAATTTCGAAAGGAAAGCATTCGGAAAATATATCCTGCCTTGCATAACTTACGGGTGTTAAACTTGGTATTTAACCAAAAAACTGAGGTAAAAACTATAAAGTGCCAACGAGCATAATAAAGAAGCATGTTCTGATATAGATTATGAGACAGGATGCCAGGTGGCGCTATCGCGATTGTGGATGTTCTCCTTAGTATTGACTACCAGAAGTGGAGGTGAACTGAAAACATGCTGCGGTGCCACAAAGATAAATGGGGCCAGCAAGCGATTGTATAGTACCCACGGATCCCAAAGTAGGGAACGCCTAAACAGGAGGTGGGAGAACGACTTGACTTTGACCTTGGCACCACAGCGAATGAGCATAGCAGCAGATAGGAATTACTGGAGAGAATTGGAGGAAGCCTATGTCAAAAGAAATTCCATACTAAGGGATATAATATAAAATAGCCTTAGGAATGGTCTCACGTAAGTAATTAAAAAATATATGTGGGTGCTAATTCGCGGAAATTCATAATTAGACGCTTCCATGTAACATGCATTAACGTGCAGCGTCCAACCCACCGATGACCCACTATTGTGTCTTTCTACAACGAACCCCTTACCAATGAATTGCATATTGATTCGAGAGGATTGACAGATATCGAACACCTAAGTAATATCTTCGTCCGCTAATAAATTATTATCTTATTTCTACGTATATTTCATACCAGATCATCGTCTTCTCAGGAAAATGTAGATAGTCACATCCACCAGGGCGTCAGAAGTGTTAAAGAACCACCAACGAATGTGCTCCCAAGTTCTCTCATCCGACGTACAGTCATGCACTAAACTATAGGTCAAATGGTGACAGAAGTCCTTCCACCAGTAGCCACAGACTATCAATAGTTATTAATGTGGGCTTTTCCATTTTCTAATAATAAGGCTTAAAAGCACATCAACATCCATAAAAATAATACTTTGATTTTTAAAATGACATAGTGACGCAAATATACATTTTATTTGACATTAATAAATATAATTTTGTATTGACAAAAAATAGGATGTTGTTATCAAAAATGTTTGAATGGTATTTGGTTGTTCGTCTATTGATATGCTATATTACTAAATACAGTAGAATCTAGTTTTAGTATTGATTGCAATGCAAACGGTTGGATTCGAAAATTCTGTAATAACATAATCTATGAATTGCTGTTTACTTAATTTCTTTTATAATAACAAATGACAATATTGTAAAAATTACGGTAATAAAAGGTAATTTTAGTTTATTTATTTAAAATAATTTGTTATTGAGAACGTTACGTTTAGGCTATTGATGCTTTGCTACTCACCATTAGCATAGGCATTCACCTCAAAACTAAGAGATGGCGCTATAAAGCAACGTTTTGAATTCTTGTTTTGATCGCATTTTTCCAGGTAAGGCTCTTCAATAAATAAATTTATGATGCAAAACGGTACCAAAGCATAGCTTTTCATCAAAATCGGTAAATCCGTTTCCAAAAATATATTTGTCTCTTTTTGTAGATTTTTTAAAGCTTATTTGAAAAAGATCAGTAAAAAAGTTATAAATGACATTAACAAATTCATTGCATTATAATTGCGTGTTTTCAATAAAAAAGCTCAATTTTAACAATAGGCAGAAGAATGCCATGATTTAGAACACAATTTTTAATCGCCTATAAAACTCTTGGTTTAGTTATAAAACTTTCGATATCACCAAAATTTATCTAAAGCTATCACTAATATTTTTTTTGAATCGTGTTCATTATTTCCATTTATATTTAATTAATACCCGTAACAGCCGGGCGAGGAAAATTTTAAACGTTATGAAAGCTACTGCTTCATCATAAACCGCCGCAGGAGCATGTCCGCTCTTCATTTTAAAATTTAAGGCCGCCCCGCAGAGGGGTCTTAATAAAGCTTCTACGTTAACCGCCGACACTCACCGCCCCACCGGCCGCGCGGCGTGGTGCCGTGCGCCGCGGCAAGGCACTGCGCGTGCGACGTGATAGTTTGGATTTTTGAAAAATTAAAAGTTTTAACACTATAATGTTAGTATAACAGTATAGTAAACTGTATAGTGCAGTTAGTAATTTATTTACATCGAAAAATATTTTATATAACACGTATTGCTAATATAAGACGACGTGTTGAAAGAGAATATATATTGAGATGAAACCGTTGCAGCGTGGGATAGCCCCGCGGGAGTGGACTGACGGCTGTAGATATTACGAAACATATTTGATTATATGTTCAAAAATGTAGGTAGCATAAGTTTTGGAGCATGTAGATCTATTCAAATTCAAATTTATTGGCTTATGATCAACATGCATAAGAACATCACTAAAAGAATGTTACCGAAGAGACAGCGAAACGACCGCTTGCAGACCACGCCCGTTATTAAACTTTTGGTGAGAAACAAATCAACATGTTGCCGTGTCGTCGTGGACGGATGAGGTCCGTACCAATACGAGGTTCATGTGTACGCGCGGGGCGGGTGCGGGGGCGCGAGGGCGCGGCGGCCGGCGGGATGATGTACGGCCGCCCAACGACGCAATCCGGCGGCGCGCTCGACACAAAACCCGTCCACGGCGCATTGACACGGATTGTAGGAAATAAACTCGGCAGTCTCCTGTTAGCCCGGTTAATGAACTGAGGAAAATGAACTCCGTGTATGTCTAGAGAGAACGTTTTTCTTGATAAGCAAGCGTTAGTGCAGATACGGTGACTACAGCGCTAAGAATTCTTTTAAGGAAAAATTAGTTTCATCTGTTGAAATGAACGTATTTAATGCAATAAGTAACATATGTATAATAAATCCTTTAAATTTTACCATTTTTTATTATAACGGTTGACTTTTTAATTGAGTGACTTTTTAATTAATTACAATAACCACGATTAAAATATGACATTATTTTAAATGTTCAATTCTAAAATCGAGACTTGCAACCTGCACATTTAAGATTAAAATATATTAAAATAATACATACATATATATATATATATATATATATATATATATATATATATATATATATATATTTTTTTTTTTTTTGGTGAGCTTTAAATTTTCAAATTATAATTATAAAATACAACCATGTGCCTTATTTGCATGCTTGTGCGTACACGTAGATGTATACAATATAGAAATATTTGATACACATAACTACCTAACTACATGATCCAGTTAGAACATCAACTACATAGCCCTTTCTTTAGTCAAATTCCAACACCGAATCTCTACTGTAACACATCTATGCGGTGCAATAAAGTTCACAGCGGAACACGTCACGTTGCACATACGTTACATCTTCGGGCGGCCGGGAGGGGCGGTGTGAGATTGCATCGCGTGCCGCCGACGCATAAATCGGCCCCCGTTAATTCCGTCGTCGTAACTCACGCGAAACGCCCTCAGTAATTTCAAAAGAAAAACTTCCAAATCATGGGTTTTATGCACTTTATAATTCTGGTAGTCGCTTGAGAAGCTTTTTACAATTAGCTTTCGTGTAATTTTAGACAAACCAAATATTGTAAGATTTTAGTTTTTAAACAATAACAAAAACTACGGCTTGTACGTTGCTGTTTGTCTTTTATTTGCGGGAAACATTGATTTGATGTACGACCTCAATTCCTTCCTTTAAATTTACATGATATGAATTACCCTTTTTTATATATTTCTAATGAGCAAACGAGCATAGAAGCCACCAGAGAGTACATAATCACCGCCGTCCATGAACACTAACAACTTCACTAAGAAGTCACTAGTACCTTGCAGGCCTTTTAGAAAGAGACATACTCTTTTCTTGGTGATCGCCTCGTCATAATAATGCGAATACTGCTGATGGTAAATCGTTCCAGATTTCACCGTACGCGGCAGAAAATTGGTCATAAAACGTACGGTGATAGAACGTCAGCCATCAAAATGGTGACGACAATACTTCCAGCAAGCGGAATGACGTTGAATAGTTTTTCAGAGAACTCCCTATAGAATATGTGATAAAACATGCACATTAATGCTAGATCTGTTCCGACATAATTTATAATTAAGTATATTTAGCTTCCTGTTTATGTAAGACTTTCAAAAAAATCTAAAAATCAAATAAAACCAAAATTACAATCAGAAATAGGGTCAATACCGGAATTAAAAGTGAAATCTTTACCGATAGCGAACATAAAATTATTATACCCATTGAGTCAGAGCCATAAACGACATCTCATATTGTTATTATTCGTAAAATATGTCATGTATCACAACTAAGTGTTGAAGATTTAGATTACCGATTCGATATGATATGATACGCCGTAATGTTAACACCTCATACAACCTGTTGTCGTCTATCAGATTTCAATCACCTCGCTGTTGCATGCGTTTTATATCTAAATCTACGTCTTTTGATATGAGAACATTTCATTCCGCAAAAGAGTCCTTAAGTTTATGTTACTAAAATTATCTTGGCTGTCTTAGCCTAGGCTGTTGTTTCCACAATGCAAGTGGTATTTTAAATAGGCTTGAGCTAAAGCTAAAGATATCTTCAGCCTATAGCTTAAGATATCAGCTATAGGCAAAAATTGTGTAATTTTATAAATAGCGGCCGCGTGGGATCTTTCGATCAATGCATGTCATTTGCTACAAAAACATGCGGTCCGTTCACTTCAATACACCATAACAGGTGCATTGGATAAATTTAAATCGTAATTTTTAATTAGTATTAGTCTTCTAATAGTAACTAATCAGGTATTCCTAATTTTATGGTTCAAACTTTGGAAATGGCGCATAACTTAGATTCAATTCTTGACTTCCATTTTCTTAAGACATAGAGGCTTAATTGCCATAAATTGTTTTTAGTGTATTTCTACAACCAAAAAAAAACGTACAAGTTTCCTATTCCCGATTTCAGTTTTTTGCTCTTCTGTAACATCAAAGAATTAATAGCGATTTATTTATATAAGATCAGAATAGACAAACACGTCTTATGCAAAATACTTAATTGAACAAATACCCAACTTATACCACATCGTGCCGAACTGCGCTCTCAAGATAAAAATAGAACTACTAAATTATTCCCCTAGAAAAAATATCCACGCATACCCGCGGCCCGGCCGTTGCCTCTGTGGACGCTTTCGATGTCTGTTTACTTTTTTTTTCAATTGGTTTTATTTAGTGAAGCGGAATTTTTTCGAGACAATAAAACTAGTTTGCTTATGTCAAACACGACATATTTATAACTTACTTGTTTCGAAAAATACGAGAACTTCCTAAATGGGCATTCGGCAGGTATAGATAGTAAAGTGCGGGCGTTCAGGCGTTAAGTTTTATTTGTTTGATCAATGCATTCACAAGTCAAATGTAATCAACGCAAAGCGATCAAGTGCTTCCTTAGTGATTTATTGTAACTCTGTTTTTTTGAACATATGCCTTCTGCTATCTACGTGTTACCTTTCGTTTGATCTCAATCTTTCCACCCTCGGTAGGATCATTCGGAAACAATACAAATAAATCACTATGAAGTATTGCTAACAATATTTTAATAGTAACCCACTAAACTCCATTACAGAATTTAAAATATTATCTTCGACTTCTCTACAATCATGTGCCCTTTAATCTAAAATTTTACTAACACTATTCTAAAAATAGACAATATATAAACTAATTCTACATCATTACGGTAACTATATTACGTATTGTGTGACAATTTTGATCTATTCACGAATTTAATAAAACCATGACGATTAATCTACATTTGTGTTTGATTTCTTTTCCCATGAGAAGTCTATTTTGAAATGCTTATACGTCAAAAACAAGCAGCTTATGGCTCCTTATTAGAATTTGTGTGGGTTTTGACATTTTTGCATTCCCCCGGGCCGGTTCGCCGCCGCCGCCCCTCGGCGCCCTCTCCGACCGCCCTACGTCAAAGTGGCGACGTGGGCGATGATAATAAACAATACATCTCTGACTTTAATGTAATATTAGCTACCACCGGGGAATTCACCCGCGTTGGTATAGAATAAGTTTTCTTGTTGGTCTGTATTGTCTGTTATATTCTTGTCTCGTTAACTCCATTCTCATAGGCGTTCGATCGACACCGGCTATGGTTCTGATTTCGATTTTGCTTTTAGTTTAGTCCAAGTTCTCATTTCACTTTCATTCTCGTGTCTTGGTTATGGTTCAAATTTTAAATGTTTATCTTAGACAAGCTGTTTTTGTACTAAAACTAATTCCAATTAAATGTCAGGTTGAAGTGTAAAAGCGTTACCAAAAATCATTATTACGAGTGCATCACTTTACAATATCATGTGCACGTTTTTTGGCTAAAAATCTTTATAAACTTTAACCATAGTTTTGTGAGTATTCATTACAGCAAAAAAACGTATTGTACTAATAAAAATATGGTGGCTTTTTTCGCCCATAATATATATTTTGTGCCTCTAATAGTTTATAAGTAAATATATACATACATGCAAATATTATCTTGCACCGTCCCAAATATATATCATCTACAATACAATAACTTTTTGTAGATCCACTTAAAGAAACTTTCCGTCATAACAAACAAAAACAAAGTAAACTCACGTTCCTTTTCACATCTAATTAAAACTGCTAGGTCATCATAATTGGATATCCGATATCTTCATATCCGGAATGTACATTATATTTGATGTTTTTGCTGATTACGTAGAATGTTTCTTAAACCTTTTTCCTCTTTCGTTTAAAAATAGAATTAATTAGGGTACAGAAATTGTCTTCACAAAAAAGGAATTCTTTTCATAGTGTACAATGAATCAAAATAAAGGAAAATGTTGAAAATTATCGCAATTAATTTAAGGCCTAAATAAATCTAGATTAACGTCAGAGAATAAACATTATTATGATGAATTAGATGGGCGCCTCCTTTTTCTTAAGACCCGCTTTAATATTTGATATTCTACCGTGGCTTTTTTTACCCTATTACCAAATATATATTTAAGAGTTTGTGAAGAAAACGAATCGTGCCTTACGGACATGAATTATATTGTTTTTATTTATGGTGAAATATTAAATGTATCAATTCGTAGAGTTTCGGCGATGTCACAGTTATTAAGTATTTGAAATTAGACTAAAACTTGTAACGGTATTGACATAATACGTTGTTGACTTTTTATGATAAAATGCATGTGTAATATTTTTTTATATCAGGGCCGGATGGTAGATGACAATTTAAGCTAAAGTCAAAAAAATTCATAATCCCAAAATATTTTTGTTGTTCGAATGCCTATATATACTAAATATCGATCGATCAACCGATATTAATCGGTCAATCGATAAGTTGATGTGCTGCAGCGCCATCTGGTGGCAAATTACAAGAAAGTGGAGAGCACAAATACCATCTATAGTTAAAGAACATTTAGATGTGCTAACTTTCATAGTGATCAGTCAAACAGTGCTGTACACGATATACGAATTTTTTTCTTGATTCTTTACAAGATAAAATCTAAAACGAAGAATCCAGAAAAAATGTGCTTAGTTCCGTTCTTTTGCAGACTTCAGATATAGCTCCCAGAATTAACAAGTTGAAGTAACATTGGTTAAGTCACATCATAGAACTGATATTTTTTGGGTAAGAAAGGTTCTTTAGTAGTCACCATGAACTGGGCGTCGCAGCATAAGACGGCTTCCCACTTGGTGAATTGAAGATCTCGTCACGATCGCTGGCCACCATCGGGTACAAGTGGCTCGGAAACATATATGGTGAAAATCTAAGGGGCAAGGTTAAGTCTAGCAATAGATGTCGAATGGTTGAAATAGGCAATGACATAATTCATTATCAATATCAACTAAGCAGCAGTCTGTTTTAATACGCATTGACGACTATGGATGCGTGAACCCCATTCATTCTCATTTACCATTTTGAAGTTTACTGTATTACTAGTCTTAATTGAAATTTTTTAAATGAATTTAATGCCTGAACGCCTCTTTAGATAGGTAAGGCCCATTACTCATACGGTATCCTAACGACAACAAGCAACTTTTTACACAGCGATATTGATACTGTAACTGCTTAGTAGACTTTGCTTTCTGATGTTGACGATAATGTGATGTGGTGGAGAAGCTATTTAATGTTTTTTCCGTCATCTTCACTATGTCCTTCTTTCTCGCTACCGCCTTGCTTTTCCATGAGCTTGGTTTTCCTTTATTTTGACATACATAATTACTAATTACATTACAGTATTGTAGATTTTTGATCTTATCGACTAACCACAGATGCATTCACAACGCAAATGATCAATACTTATTTCTTTTTATGTAAAATAAGATGAATCTCTGTCTTGCTAGGAGTACCCAGAGCTGATCAAACAGCTGCTGACGACGACCGGAAATGATACCTGAAATTTCCAAAATCTGGGATATTACTACTCCTTGTAAATTTTTCATTATTGGGCGCTTCCAAGCGTCGTAAACTGTATCAAAAAAAATATTTACCATTTACAGATTGTACTGTAAAAGCATAAATTACAGTTTATTTTTCTAAAATTTAAACAAGCCCAAAAATTCTAAGTTAATCTGAATCGTATGCTCTTCCTTTGAAACTGTAAAGAAACTTTCGTTATATTTGCTATGAACGATGATAATTAAATAAAAAAACATCATAAAACAGTAAAATAGTAAAACATGTTTAAATTTTTAAAAAATGTGTCTATTTATCGACCTTATATGTATCACTATACATCATTCATTGATCGCTTGTTATTATGAATTAGCGGCTAAACTAAAATTGTTTGTTTAACGTCATCATAAATTAAACACAAGAAAAGTTTCGTACAATAATTTTCTATGAATTTCGTTGCCATTTAAGCAAACAAGAAAGTAATAACAGACTTCGGTTGGCATTTCATGATAAAGATCCATACCTTACCACTGTTTATAACTGGTTTAATGAGTTTAAACGTGATCGTACTAATCTAACTGGCGATCTGTGCGAGAAACGTTGACGATGATGACGATGACGACCGAAGACAACATCAGTGTCTTGCGGCCTATGATAGAGACTGATAAACTTGCACCTAACCTAAACCTAGATAACCTAACAGCAGATTCAGAAAAGCTTGTGCATCGGCATGAGTCAAGAGCGTAAAATTATTCATAAATATTTTGCTGTTAGTAAGCTATGTACTCGTTGGGTACCTCATAATTTTATCGAAGCACAAAATCTTCGTCTTGTTGATTGGTGCCGCGGAGTGATGCAAAGAGTAAACGATGGTGACTCAAATGCTGTGTACAATAATGGTAACAGATGACAAAAGTTGGCTTCTGTTACGATCTCGGAACCTCTCTGAAATTAAGACAGTGGATGTTTCCTATTGAGAAGTTTCCTACCAAAATAAAACGAGGTCGCAGCGTCGGAACAAAAATGGTAAATACTGTCTTTGGAATGGCAGCTCATTATGTAAAATTGTATTAGAAGGTAAAAAAGTAGTCACTTCAGACTGGCACATTAAAAATTGGTTGCCTCTTGTTTTGGAAATAGTTCGAGACGACTTCGTAGTAGAATTATCCTTCATCATGACTGCTGTCATGATGAAGGATAATTGAGAAGCATCTAACGAAGCAGTAAGTCGTTAGATGCTTCTCACGACTTACTGCCGAACATACAACTAACTATTTTCGGGACGTTAGGTATAGAAATAATGTCTTGCCCGCCTTACAGCCCCGACTTAGAACTGTGTGATTCTTATCTATTTCCTAAAATAGAAGAAAAACTTCGAAGAAAGTGGTTTACGAGCTGATTGCCGATGAAGAAATGATCGCATATGAAAAGACCGTCTAAGCTATCCCTAAGTACGAGTGGACAAAGAATTTCTTTCAGTGGTTCACTGAAAGATACACTATTGTATTGATTTATTGATCTTAACAGATACTATTTTGAAAACCAATAATAGTAAAAATTACTTGTTGGTTTGCACAGTTTTTGATGTCCTAAGGACTTTTAGTTTGACCCACATGTATCTTACAATATTTTAAATTCTATGATAAGAATTTATGTTCTAAAAAGTTTAGCATAAAAGTTTTGTAATTATGTAAAATTTTATTAATTGAAATAATACATGATCAAATAGAACAAATGTAATATTATGGATTACCCGTGCATAATAACTTTTGCATATAAAATTATCAATAATAATTGTTTTCTATAAATATTAGGGACATAATGATAAATTTAAAAACTGAACGTGAGCAAATTAAACAAGTCAAAATTATTTGATTTTTTTAAATTTTTAATATAAACGATTAATTTTCTCTTACTGGTAATATAGAGTCATTCATGCACAAACTTAATTGGCATTAACTAATACAACAGCCCTACCAGAGCATAACATAATATAATTTATTAATATTCACTTAACGAAACCCAAGAAAAAAGAACCTCCTTTCGAATTACATAAACATTAGAGGATTCAGCGGGAAAGGGCTCAGTGTACATGACAGGGCTTAACTTTAATTTAAGGATAATGAATTTCGTATGCAAATGGGACCCCGTGTACCGTATTTTAAACAAGTTTATAAAGAGAGACGCCCGCCTGAATGGGTCGCGTTAAATATTGCGAATTTTAATTTAGCGCACGCCGGGAGCGTTTACTACCGTGTCTGACGGCGACATGTGGGAATCTCGTGTTGGGCTCCCTTAATAGCTAATAAAAGTAATATAAAGCCTTCGTTATTGTCTTCGAGGTTGCTGTTCCGGTGTTCAGGCGAGAGAATTGGCTGGAAAAAGATGGATATCAAATGATTAGTTTACTAATATCATTGAAGTGGGCAACTTTAGTCCCGGAAATTCCAACTTTTTTTGGATTCTTAAAATCACATAAAACTGTTCAGTTTTTCAGTAAGTTTTTCAACTTATCCCCGAATAATGTATTTTTTTTACAAATTGGAAAGGTATCATTTACGAAAGGCGTTGAATAACATGTGAGACTGAATATACTGCAGGTGACTTTTTTTTAATGTTATTTTATTTTCTTGTTTCCTGGAAATAGATAAAAATCACTAGAGGTAAGGTGTAGAGGATGCTCAATTGTTTTGAAGCCAGCATATCGAATTGCAGCCATATCAACAGCAGATCTGTGAGCCGAGGTATTATCTTTATTTGACAAAACAATTTTTCTAATTTGCCTTACCGTTTCTTTCGAGCTTCGTTATGTAATCTTGTTTATTAGTTCTACATACAAGATGCCCGTAAGACCGACTTCACGGTAGAAATATTTTATCATACCCTCCTTCACTATCCCAGAAAAGAAAAACCATGATCTTTCTGGTAGAACGACTCGCCTTAAATTTCTTAGGGGTTGGAAATGATGGTCTTTTTCAACTCATAAACTATAATTTTGCTTCTGGATCGTAATAGTGAATCCACGTTTCATCTATGGCTGTAAATCGAATTAAAAAAATATTGGTATCTTGTAAAAGTTCCAAACAAGAATGAGTCTTCATGGTTTATTTTTGTGCATCAGTAAACATTCTGGGGACCTAGCGTGTGAATACTTTTTTCATCCCCAAGCGTTCGTGTAAAATGCTATTTAAGTTACCAATCTAAATCTATGTTTCTTAAGCTATAAAACATACTGTTACACAAAGATTCACATAAAACAACTTTTTCGACTTTTTACCATTTCTTCGGTCACTACTAATTGGGCGACCCGAGCAAAGGTCATTTTTGGTGAATATTCTTCCACGTTTAAATTCGGTGCACCAAAGGGATACTGCAAAATACGGTGGAGCATTTTTTCCTAAAATATCCTATAAGTTTTATTAACTCGTCCTATAGTGACATTTATCAAACACAATTTCTTATTAACAACGCACCATTCAATGTTTTTCATTTTCAACAACAAGCTACGACAGACTGCAAATAAAAACCTTCCATTAAAAAAAAAACATAATATATTCAAAATATTTCATTTTGTGAAATCTAAACAATGTTTTACCTTTACCAGCCAGTACTTACTGTTTATGGTTCCAAAGAGTTTGTACCTCATTCTATAGTGCACGCCCTCGTAATTGTGTTTTATGGTAATGAAGCTCTTTATGGCTACAAAACTGTTTTCGTATGTCAGTTATAAATAACAATGCCATTAATACGGAATATTTATTAAAATGTTGATGAAATATTGCAATTTTAATGCAAAGGTGCTAGTGTTGTCAGATTAAATGGGGCCTACAGATACGGGTTTCATATCTGTAGAGGTGTCAAAAAGGGATATATAGCGTTATCATGGCTGTACAACCTATTCATGAACAACTGTTCGTTTAATTTAAAAATATATAAGCATAAGAGTAGATGAATTATCTATCAAATACCCCTTATAGGCCGACAACCTAGTAATCTTTGCAAAATCGGCGTGTAAGTTTCAATAAATGATTCTGTCGAAACCAAATTCAATGATTCTGTCGAGAAAAAAGATGTGAGGTTATTTTAGACGGAAATAAAAAGATTGGTAAATACTATATATATTAAGTGTATGTGACGTAAGAGAATTGAACAAACGAAAGGTTGTGAATCGTTTATTTACAAATAACGGTAAACATGATACTGTAGATATTGGAGGAAATGCGGGAAATAAAGTGTACGGGGTCCTGCTTACTGTTATGAATAGTAAAAGTATCTTTATTTGTTTAAAAGGGTGCTTATAGAAAAAGGACAAGATTTACAAGACAATATTTACAAGACAATATTTACAAGACAGAGACAAGAACTCCAGTCCTTGTCTCCATATTTGTATACGGAGGATGCAGTTGAATGTGGCCGAAGGATCATAAAAGTAAAAGCACTCTAATATGGAAGAGATTTCTGCATAGTACGTGTATAATATCGTTGAAACATGTTACAGAGCAGATATTTCTACATTCCGAATATAAATGTAGTATTTAGATCTGTAAAAGCTATATTAAGATTGGTTGTTCGTCTGGGAGGGAGAATGAAAGCTGAGAGACGAAAAAAGTTATAGACATCATAAAGTATCGGCAAAAAGCGCCTTAGAAAATCTTAAATTATTCAAATAAATATTATATTCAGTAAATGTGATTATTTTATCACGTAAAATTGACAAGCATGAAAGAAATGATTGACATAAGTTGGTGAAATAAGAGAGGTATGCAAAAATCTTGTCATGTGGATACCTGTGGTATATATTTATCCATCTGGGGAATGAACATAAGCTTATAAATAAAAATAAAATATACAACATTAATTTAGTTCGATGCTAAACTTATGTAGTAGGCCTAGAGGTTGCTCATAGATTAACAGGAATTGGATTTTAGGAAGTAAATTACTTTTTAATATCCTGTTGTATTAAGGCCTCAAATATTAGTTAAAGAAATTATCGACGTTTATGGAATCGCATTTGTGTTCAGTTATGTTAATTACATTGAAAGTATACTACAATTAAAAGAAACCGTAGGTGTGTGACATCCCACACATTACACCGATTACATTGATTACATCTAATCAATTAGATAATTTAGTTCGATTGTGGATTTCGTGACTTCTAACTGCTGTATTGCAATTTGAATTTGTTGATGTTACATAAATTTTAAGTAAATTTACATCTCACGACTTTCAAAACAACGTTAATACTCCCAGCATTAAGCAAAAACTTAAACAAATTATAGTATGATATTTAAATTAAAAATACTTTATATTTAACAATTTGGATTAACTAAGGTTAGACCCACCAGTGATTCAAAAGTTTGTTTGTTTAGAGATATATTTGAATCATGTGAGGATTCTAATGACGTGATTGTTATATTTTTCATTCATTCAAAGTAATAATTTCATTATTCACGAAATTATTACTTTGAATTTTTTGCTGTACATTAAATCAATACGTCATCATAAATAATGCACTTAATTTAGTTGTGTTATTCTTAAAGAACAGGATATATTTACTGAATGAAATTAGGATAAGATCTTACAATCACCTGTAATAGTGAAAGGTCCTCAGGAATATAAACATCTATTGCTTGAGGATGAACTTTTTTTTTAAATGATAGAAAAAAAGAAGTCTCTGAGAAAGTAGAGTTGTTTTACTCAAATTTATAATCGGTTTGCTGTAAATAATTTGTTACTTGGTAGAATTAAAATTGAGATTGTAAAATTTGTCACCTGTATAAAATTTATGAACATACATGGCGCCCACTGAAAATTTCTTGAATTAATGAAAAAAAATTACTATCATTGGTAAAAATGTATTTATTGTTTCTCAAAATATTCTCCGTTAACATAAATGCACTTTTTCATAGAAATAAACCAATTTTCAAAACATTTATACAACTCTTCTCCAGTGACCTCGGAAACATATTAATAATGCTTTTCGACAGACACTTTTGACGATGAAAATCGTTAGCCGCGTAATTGAATCTTAATTTTTGCGAAAAAAAATTACAAAGTACCAGGTCGGAGTTGTATAAAGAATTTCTCATAAGTTCTACACTTTTCTCTTTCAAAAATTTATTTGTCTGTTTGGCTGTGTGAGAACTAGCAATGTCGTGGCTGTCGATGATACGACGTTAACGGTTATTTTTACGGAGTTCGTCAATAACTTTCTATAAACGAATGGTTGTGTACCAATTATTATTCACGGTATGACACTTCTCAAAAGTAGCTACGTGTCCAGTTTAAAAAAAAAAGAACTTCGATTTATACTTTGTTTTGGTGTAATAACAATAATTCTATGTTTCGTCACTTGTTACTACGTCCCACACCAAATTTAATGCCCCTTTAATGGTAAGGATGGCATTGCATCAAATGAAGCGGTCCATTTTTTGAGCCTCAGGCAAATTGTGTGGAATCCACCGTAAGCCCATATTTCACATACCCAAATGTTTGTGTAGGATTGATTGTATTTGAGTCGTGTTTATGACTAAGGATGCCCTAATCTTATGGTATGTCACATGCCAGCCAGAATCGATGTTTTTGTTGTTCACAGCAGTGTATGGGCGAGCATCACGAAATTTGTCACTGTGATTGATACGACGCTTCAATTCTGCAAACCAGTTATAAATAGTTGTCTTCCATGGAGCTTCATCGCCAAAAGCAGTTCGAAGCCGAAGCTGAGCTATAAAATTACACTTGCAATCGTAGAAATTCATATCACGAAAATTTTCAAGAATTAAATTCATAACGAATAGGACACGCAATTTTTAAAATGACGCCAAAACGTAAAAACATTTGACAATTAGATGAAACAAACTGTGTTCTACAGCCGAATAGTTCCATTTTCAAATGTAGTAATAATTACTTTTTAAATATTGGTAATGTAAGTGGCCATTTTCTAAAAACTTAAAGTGCGCTCCACGTAAAGGTTAATATATGGGCAATACTACACAAGCCTTATTAACTCGACAGTGTTTTTAGGTATTACCTAAATTTCAGTGGGTTTGAGACGTATATATGTCGATAGTCTGACAAACTCAGTTCTGCTGCTGACGTGGTTAAGAAGTTTAGTTTCTACACAAATTTCAAAACCGCACGGTTAGTGAACTTCAGTTACTTTAGCAATGTTATGTCTTAACTGAGTGGTAGTGCTACTTATATACAATTTTTTTATGTTACATAAAGGAAGAATTCGTGCAACTTAAAATCTTGGCTCTTAAGTGCTTCACGTAGATATAAATTCAAAGAATATTGCATTTTACCTATACCATTACGGAATATTAAGCTTATAAATACATTCTCCTATTCACGAACAATTGGTAATCATAATATTATTACATGCAATAAGAATAAATTGATTATATAAGATTTCTGACAAAATACTGAATTTACACTGAAGCAATCCAGACTGCACCTATATAGAAAAAAAATTTTTATGATTTGTCTCGGGGTTTTTTGATTGACGAAGCAACGTTCAGTTAGCTCTCACAGACTTTTTCTTTACTAACTCAACAAAAAAACTGATCGTTTTGTGTAAGTAAACTGTGAAAAAATTACGTAATTAAATGTTAAAAAATATTCTATTGTGTAAGGTATTAATTCTCGCAAATCAATAGTTAGAGGCTTGTTTGCAATATGCATTAACATGCAGCATGCAACCCACCACTGACCCTCGAATCTGTCCTTCCACTATGAATCTCTATCCAAAGAACTGAATATTGATTCGAGAGGATTGACAGCTATCGAACACCTAAGCAAGTTTTAATTGTTTATTATCTTAGCCCGCTAATAGTTACATTGTTACCTCTGTGTGGGTTTAATGCCAACTAGGCATATCCTCAGGACAATACAGACTGGGCAAAACGTCAAGGGGCGATAAAAACAACAGAAGCCCGAGACCATCACCAATATACATACCTGTTAATTGTCACAGACTAACCATCACTAACCATTACCCAAATAAACAATTAATTGTTTATTTGGGTAATGGTTAACAGTTATCGAACACAAGCAAGTATTAACACTTGCTTGCTTGTGTTCGATAACTGTCAACCCTCTGGAAATCATATTCAATTCTTTGAATAGAGATTCGTATTGAAAGAACATATTCGAAGGTCAGCGATGGATTTCATGCTACATTTTAATACATGTTGCATGTTATATATAGAGCTGAGGGTTGACAACTTTTTCTCGACAATATTCATTTTTCAGTGTCGATAAATTTTGAGCGCTTTTATGCGCTTACATGTTAAATAAAAGATTTGATTTCAATCAATTTTTTTCATATTACATTTCAAAACTATGTTTATATTCATTATATCATAAATTTTTGAGTCGCCATATCCATGAGTTTTAAGTTTATCGTTGCTCATTATTAACAAAAAACTACAAGATTTATACCTAAAAGACAAACAGAAACACCTAACACAAAAACAGGTAGACAAGAAAGCGAGTTAACATTTTATTTTCATCCATCTCTTAGCTGTTCTTATTTAAAGTTTAAAGTATCTATCTTATCGGGAATTTAGTTAAAAATTGATTGTAAATTTATACAGAATAAAAAAGAAACAAGCATACAGACTATAAACCGAATTTAATAGACCTATATTATGTAACTATGTTATCATAAATCATAAAAACAAACAATTTTTCTATTATGTAAACAAAATTCTATTCTCATATATATACGTTATATCATCCAAATATTTCGTTCACCGATTATATATTTACTGCCTAAAGTGAATTATGAACCCAAAAAATATGTATATTTAAGAAAATAATCCAAAATCAGTTAATGCCATGCCTGATTATGCCTTAAAAGGCCTAAAAACAACTGTAGTCACATAACAACGCGATTTGTACGCGGCGTGAACTCGCGCGCTGGCCTTCAGTGATTAATGGCGCCCATTCAGTAACTGTCCTCTTTCACTTTTTCGCTTTTCGCGTGCGTCGACCACCGGCCCTGTGAGATTTTTATAAAAAAAAATATATGTGTTCTCGATGGCTTTTCGTAATTAAAATTTTGTTATATTCTAATTCGCTTTCACAAGATAAATATAATGTATTTCCAAAATTATTAAGAATAACTATTTTGTTTTGTGTAATGATATTCTCATTAAAATTTTCTTACAAATTAATTTATTAAAAGATTACCAAGTGTAGCTTATAACTACTCAAACGACTGCATTGGCCAATGCGTGTGCCAAGAGTGGGCGTTTCGCGGCGACGTGCGGGTTTGAGGGGGGTTATCCCCTCCACTTCGTCTGGTACAGACGTTAGACCCTTTGTACAAAGAAAAGACTAGTAGATGGATAAAAAAATGTAGGAGATGAGTGAGAAATGAATAATATTCAAAAATAGATAAATTTAAAAATGAAATATGTACCATAGATATAACCATTCAATACACGTAATTCAGTTTTGCCAAAATAGCCCAAACAAATTCAAAGTAAAAAAAATTGCTGAAACGACTTAGTTTTTAATGAAAACTCACGAATACAAAATTGTTTTATTAGATCTCAATTTTAGGAAACAGATTATTTCAAGTAAACAAAATTAATAGCCAAATAATAACGGGTTTTATTGGAATAATTGTTACATTATTTTTTTTACAAAAAAAAAAACTACTAGCCTGCTAATGTCACTAAAATGTCACTTTTGTGAACTTTCATTTATATAAGAAACTTCATCATTTGTACAGCCTATTCTCCATTATAATCGTATAATATCTTATATCCATAAATAAAAAAAATACATCTAAATAAAAAAAGAAGAATGTTACTTTGTTTCGGTTATTTTATTTTTAATTTATATATGATTACTTTGTTATTATGTATAATTATGCTTTTCCTTACACATTTTTTATACATCTTTTGGCAAGTATTTTATACATGATGCATTTCATTTTTTGCATATGAATTTATTCTTAATAATTATTTCTTTCTTTTTTCATTGTATTTCGACTTAAACACTTTCTAATGGTTTCCTTGCAGAAAAAAATATGTTGCACTTCTCAACAACATTCTTTAGCTTTTTCAACGTTTTTGGTTCTTGATGTTACGCTACACTGTGTAGCTTCTAGCGTTTTCTTCACGCCGAGTTTTTTCGGCCTCTGATGCCCAAATACAAGCAACCTTTATTACTATCAGCTCGTTCTCAGCCTTAAATTCTTTCTACCTCCGATTTGAAATGCCATGTATCCTGAGAGCTTCGTCTACAACTTTTATATTCTCTTTATCTTCCTACGTTTTTTGATGACGTGGCGAACGAACGTCAGCTCCTCATTTGATAGGACTACTAGAACTTGGTCTCATCATTAGGGCTATCTGTTAACTGTTCATTATTTACAAAATACAAAAAAACTTTATCCCCGACCTAATATAACTCCGCAACTTCGTCGAGTTGTTAGCACGCGTCTACAATTTTCAGCATTTCGATGGTAAAACGGTTACATCTTAAGCATTATCAAATGCCGTTTCAAACTCCGTCTATAGATACTGTTCAATATTGTAAATGCATATTCTTACAACTACCTTAGTTAAAGATTGAGTTTACCAAAGATCCATAATCGAGGTTCAGATCTAAGTCATTGTTCCATCTTTCAGCTTCGATTTCTATATAGAACAGAGGAGCTGCATAGCGTCACATCTACCGCGCTTTTGAAGAGGCGGTCCCTTGTACGCGTCTCAAAAGTGGGAACGTCTCTCTCGTCGGGAACGTGCATTCCCTCTGTATACAATCAAATATCGAAATCACAAAACTATACCTACGTTCTCTATCTTAACAGACATTCTGAACATTGACGCCTCACTCCAGGATTATTTTGTTTATTCGTTTATTTATTTGTCAATGATATATTCACTGATGTTCAGCAAATATTCACTAATACAATAGAGCAATATTCCAAAAGCGTCTATAATGAATTGTTGGTGTACAAAAATGTGGCGATGTTATGTAAGACTTAAATAAATCCATATACACGTCTGCGGCGTATACCGAGCTATGGCACATGACACATTCAATACAGACGGTATACGCGCCCGTTCGCAGTTCACAGGGTAAGAATACATTTTTACGCGGTCATAAAGCTGACGGTTTGCTCAGAGTTTATTTCCTGGTCGGCGATTTATATCCGACTTGAGTCACATATTTCATATTGCCATGAAGTTTGAAGTTTCTCGACGAAATTCACTGGAATCTTACAAATATATCGTAAAAGTCAAAGTTTTCATGAAAATATTGGCAATGGCAATAAACTAAATGTCTTGTGCAGTATGTTGTATTCATACTTCACCATTTATTACGGATCGAATAATTAGAGTCAAATCATGGTATATACTGTATTGTCGAACAGAAATAATTTTTTGTAGCGTAATTGATACACTGATGTTTATGCAATCAACAATGAAGAACGATAACTGTATTAGTTTGGTTATGGTGGTAACCACACAGATTACTTTTAATTCTTTGTTAAAAGTCATATGTATTGTGAAATAGGTAATAGGGGAATTCTATAAGAAAATACCTATTTACAGACTTTTAAGTAACGTGTCATTAGAAAAGGCTCATGAAGTCCCAAAACATAAGAATGGCTATCAATTCTGCATGTCATAATCACATGACTTGCCTGTTTATATACTACCCTATATTACAATATAATTACGACAAAAAGTAGACTTGTCAGCACCTGACACGGTATATTATTTCATATTAAAATGCTTCGTCAAATTCAAACATGCTCTTCAATTTATTCGTCATACGTTCGAAGTAAGACGGCTTTTGTTTTTAATTTACATGTTCGGTTGCATTTTACTACAAGATAATATTGATGTTCAATGATTTAGATGAATATGTGTCATTGAACAGCAATAATCATATAAAAATAATATATCAGTGTCAGATTAAATTTGAGTTTCAAGGCTGACCCCCACTTATCCTTTACTTTGTACAGTCATTATGTCACATTACACATATTTATATTCCTATTATCTGAAACGTGTTATTTATATTTCCCTATAACACAAAATACGTATAAAATAATAATATACTTAATACAGTCTTAATACATTTGCATTTTAAAGAGAAGAAACGTCATTAAAGTCGGTTAAACAGAAAAACTGAATGTGAACACATGGAATCTGCATTCAGAGGGTGCAACAGTTTCGCTATGACTGTTGCATTTTTAACGAAAACTACGAGCGGCGCATCGACTAATAATAGTCACGCGTGCGCACTAAACCCTGCAGCTTATTTATTTCGTGAACGAAACAAACTCTACTACAGCATCTGAACCTTTTATTTTAAAATAGTTTTATATGTGAGTATATACGGTTTGTTTTATCTATTATACTTAGATTACGATGTTCGCATTAATTTATAGTACGATCGCTGGTGTCCAAATCGTTGCGTTTTATCTTGGAATCGTAAGGTTCTGAGTTTGAATCCTAATCACAGGTAACGAAAAAAATGATTTTATAACTTAAATCAAATGAAATCATTCGCTTTATGTCTTAGAAATCTAGTTAAACTGTCTCAATCTCGACAGTCGTTACCGCATTGGTGATCAGGGTCATCACCAGCCTCCAACTGGACCAGCGTGGGAGAGCTTCAGATCCAAGGATTTTTATTCGAAATGAAAAGACTGAGGTAGGTTATACTTATGTACTGGAGTGGTACAATTCCAACATTAAAATAAGGTGTTACTAATAAAATTGATCTCAGTTCTGAAAAAGAAAGTAGAAAATTTTTTGATTAAAAAACCGGAAGCTGTCATTAGATACGCTGCAGACGTGAAAGATCGAATTTGATGGTTATTGAAGGAATTTATAATTAAAGGTGACCAATAAATAAATATGGAAGAAATGACAAAAAATTAGAGTTTTGCTAATAAAATTAATACATTTTTCTTATTATAATAATAATACAAGACGCATAAAGAAGTGAAAACAGCGGTGGAGAGTGGGTGTGAGAGCATGAGCGTCATACCATTTGCCGTCACGGCATACGAGTCGTTCTTGCCACAAGGAGCGCCAATAGACGTTTCACATCAACAGCGTGCTCAAAATATTATTATTATTATTATTATTGAAAAAGAAAGCTATTATGAATCAGACTTTCGTAAAAGCTCGTTAGTGTATAATTCTTTCGTCTACAACATATCATACAAATTATGCCGAATCGTCAACTTTATTTCACATTTCTAGCCATTTAGATTTTCTTGTTGTTGGTTATCAAATGGGCGACGTTCATTACTTCAACCCAGATGTTGGAGTACCCCCAGATCACCTCTGGGTTGGAGTACCCCTAGATAAACTTTAGTTCTATATGCTCTATGGCATATACTATAGAGAGTATTCAGAAGACCTATTTCACCTCATTTCTGCCACTGGTTTCCATCATTTTCTGCCCGCCAAAAATACCATGTTGGTGGCTGGCGTTCTACTACCTTACGCTTCATGCACAATTTCCTGCCTCAATGGATGTGGTTTTGAAATGATTTACCATTAGCGGTAGTACCAAAGAACTTTGAAGAGGGGGTCTTTAAGAAAGAAGCCCATTTCTTTTTAGAAGGCTGACAACGCACTGGTAACTCCCCTGTGGGTGACCA
Organism: Eumeta japonica; assembly: GCA_005406025.1. NCBI lineage: Eukaryota > Metazoa > Arthropoda > Insecta > Lepidoptera > Psychidae > Eumeta > Eumeta japonica. Next base: position 227,058 of record BGZK01000530.1, read on the forward strand.
CAGGTAGCAATGACTATTTACCATTCAAAATTATAAATTAAATAGAGACTATGTTCTGTGACGGAGACAATGGACGCCGTACTGTTCATTTACATACCGTATTATAAATCCACGGTCATATAAACGAGATTTATTCGACAAAATTAATACTTATTATCTTTTTAATAGTTACTTTTGTATTCCTTTGTTTTCTGTTTAATTATATAATTAAAGTGAAAAAATAACAAAACACTATGTACAACATGCCCCAAAATAAACATAAATAAATTTAATTCGTTTTAACACCATTAAGTATAGAAAACATTTATTTACAAATTTGTTTTAATAACTTTGAAATTCACATTCAATTTTACGAGCGCTTTGTGCAGGGGTGATGTCACGAAGAGTGAAAATGAACTTTGACATGTTTTATGGGTACACCGCGTAAATTAATTTTACCAACACAACGTTACTGACGTTTAATGAACGACGATCATTAATATACGTTGAGTGTTCTGTAATGAAGTACTTTTTTAGTGTTTTTTGATTTCGCCTTACATTCATTAAAGTTAGAACTGACGATTTCACTCAAACGAAATAAATGTATTTTTTTTATCTTCGTCACAATTTCGTTTATTCCATGTATTTATCTTTTGAGTACCGGAAAAAATTAATATTTTGGAAATAATTTTATTTAACATATATTTTTTATATTAGTCAAATATATTTATAAAATAATTAGTAAGAATAATAAGGTGGCACTTTATTCTTTATGTTATTTACGGCTTTTTAGTATTGAAGCGTTTAAGGGTAAATTCATGTTCATGCCCTCGTGCCCACTCTCGACCGCTGCTTTCACTTAATAATGCGTCTTGTATTATTATTATAAAAATCATAAGAAAAATGTATTAATTTTGTTAGAAAAACTATTTTTTTTTAATTATTTCACTCCATATTTATTTATTGGTCACCTTTAATTATAAATTCCTTCAATAACCATCAAATTCAATGTTTCACGTCTGCAGTGTATCTAATGGCATCTTGAGGTTTTTTTAACCAAAAAAATTTCCACTTTCTTTTTCAGAAATTTGGGTAATTAATACATTTCTTTAAGTTTACCCAATGCTATTGCATAAATAGTTTTTTTTTAAATTTTGTAGCTGTTTATGTGCACTTGTATTATTGTAGTTTATTAAGAAATATATTTTGTTAAGTGCCCTCTATAGAATGGAATCGATCATGCATGTTTCCACAAATATTCACATTCTCCTCCTTTTTTAGAACAACTGTGCCAAAGTAACTATAGCAAAAAGATGTAATTGAAAATATGCTTATAAATAATATAAATTATTACAGAGAGATCTAAGAAATGCTCGAGAGACGGCGCCAAGCGCTCACGCTTCCAGCACGTGACGGCGATAAACAAGACTTGATATTGTCAGTGATGTAAAGGTCGGTCTCGGTATTATTAAATTAATCTCTGATTTTCCGCATGTAGGCAAATTGTCGCGTAAACAGTAAACAGCCCACAAAATTATTTGTAGACTCGCAGGTTGTTGACTGTGAGGGTAGGTTTCACTATAAAGTTTTAAAGCCGCAGCCACGTCACTTTTGCAAGCCCCCCTACAATAAATCATGCTTGCATATTCGACAGCAGTGAAAGGTATTTTTATTAAATATTTAAATGCTAATCATACACAACCTAAGGTTCAAAACGTCAATATCGTAAATGTAACATTTATACTATAACTATAACCTAAAACTAATACTGTACTATTATTACAAAAACGTCTGTATTGCAAAAGAAAAGATTTAAGAAACAGCAAACAAACAAAATGCCTTCAATGAAAGCTCGACGACTGAAGATCGCGCTTGGTGCTTGGCAATATAAAACTGGGAAGCATGGCGTCACGCGCGATCGTTAGCTATTGATAAGGTTGTGATTTAGTGAATTTTTAATACATGTTCTAACCTATTTTCTCAGAAACAGCTACTTCAATGACTATGTTTTCTTTGGCAAATTTATTTTAAAAAAGAAGGAAATTATGAATGTTTGTGAAAAGACGCATCATCGATTCCATACAGTATACATCAGAACGGCTCGTGGCGGCGTTTTCCGGTAAGTGCGTGTAATATTTTTATTTAATTTTAAAATTTTTCATTACTTTTAGAAAATACTTTATTTTATTTTTTGGTAATACAAAAATATTGTGTGAAAATCAACCATCTAGCTATGTTTATAAAAATATACGACTATAAAATTATATTTTAATAATAAATTAATATTTTAATGGACGCATTACAAGAGTTATGTATAACCTTAGAAATAAATTTTTATTTGAATATTTAATAGTTCGATGACGGTACTTCATCGGGTCCAGATCTAATTGTTCTGGCACTAAAACAATGTACATTGTTAATTTGACTCATTTTGATATTAAATATAGATTTTCATGACGCCATCTATCAGATCCTAACATGGTTAGGAACCATTTTCTCGACATTAAAAATATATAATGAGAATATGACCACAATTTTTCAAATAAATCAAAAGTTGACGCTTGAACGATCATAATATATATAAACACTAGCTGTCCCGCCCGCTTCGCTGGGTAATTTTTATTTATAAATAAAATGGCGAAGGATTTACGGAATTCAAAAAATGAGTAATCTAAAACCATCTACAAATCATCCCGCATCGAATGGTCCCAGTCCCATGTCTATACGTTTAGAAGTTTTTACGTGATTGGCGAACAAAGACAATCTATTTTCATTATATATGTATAGATATTTATGGAATACCGTTAATTTTTCAATGTGCTTGTTATACTGTCTTTATCCAGGATCAAATTAAATGCAACTCCAAAAAATGCAATGAGCCAAGCGGAATAATTAAAAAAGATACTAATTTCTAATAGAATTTCGCTAAAAGATGCTTACAGGTTACTAATATATCTATTTATAATTATGTTTTATGGAAAGTAAAGTCTTTTTTTTAAACATAACTATAGTCACACTGTATTCAGTTTACACATGCAGCTTTTAACATTAATTAATATTTAACACTATTTAACATTACTAGGTATAGCAAAATATTTTACTTCACCGTACTTGGTATAATAAATATTTATAAGCATGCCGATACAAAACTTACTCTTTGATGTTAATACACTTTGTAATTAACTGTTGCAGAACTGACGTATATGATATTATTTTACTCCTGAAGATAAATTTTCCTCCGAGTAATAATTATCCTCGTGTAAAACCACAAAGTTTTATACAAAGGCATTGTTCTTTAACGAGAGATCGCAAACGAAGTTAAACGCTGTTTCAAAGGCCACACGCGGGACCTCTCGCGCACTCGTAATAGATAATGCGTTATGAAACGACGAAAGCGCGCTACCTTATTAGAATGGGCGCCTCCTAACGACGGGTTAATTATGTTGCGTACTTCCAGCCTCAATATGCTTTCTTGCAAAGGCTCGACTCGTAAACGACGTCTTTTCTGTAGATATTGTGTCAAGATGGACAAAGGAATAAAGAAAAGAACTAACTCAATCACGATGATAAGACGTAAAGTAAACGTGAAGACGCAAGGATTTCAAAACGGCCGTGCTCTCTTTATTAACATCCGCGTGTTTGATTGTAATTATAACAAGTGAAAACCATTATTAATTCGCTGACGTTTTTAGCGTATGACTTGATTACGGTAACGAGTCACTTCAAGCAACAAACTGCAGTTCCGTATTTCATAACTTCATTATTTATACATCAACATGTAGATACAATTGCTTAAGAAGGTTTATTTAATAAAGTGACAAAGGTGACATTGTTGCCCACGACATCGCAAGCTGCGTGAAGTATCGTTAACACTATAATTTACATTAGCTTTTCTTGTTTCAAATCGAAATCAAATCAAAAAATATTTTTATTTTGTAGGTAATAGAATTACATTTGAAATACGTCATTACGGTATTCTTTCGGTATTAACATTGACACCCATTCCAAATGCTGATTCATTTTTTGGTCCTGTTTGTTTGTTTAAAAATGTAAGAAGATTACCATCTAAGCAGCCACTCACTTTGTAAACTTCCCTACAATAAATTATATTCGTATATTCGATAGCAGTGCAATGCATTATCATTACAGTTAAATATAAATCACACATTATCTTTGTTTTAAAAACGCCCATGTCGTAAGCGTAACACTTTCTAACAAAATACCTATAGCTCTAAAGTCTCGCATCTGTTCGTTGACTGCGCGCGGACGGATGAACGCGCCGCGGTTCACTACTGGAGCATGTGTCCGGCCTTGGGATGACATGTTTGGTTACGAAATTAACCAAAATAAACTGGTTTGGCAGTTTCTACATCTGACGAATTTCATATCCTTTTAACTGCATATGCAGCAGACCTAAGCCTTTTAGCCAACTTTATCAATATGAGAACCCCCATTGAAATCTTTTGTCTAGAGTAATGCCCAAGAATACAACAGTATCAAGAAAATCTAATTCCTGTATTCATATTAAAATACTTCCGGATCTAGGGCTACATTTGGAGACGTACATTTTTACTTCGTTTTCTTTCCATTAATAAGTCGTATATTTTTATAAACATAGCTAGATGGTTGATTTTCACACAATATTTTTGTATTACCAAAAAATAAAATAAAGTATTTTCTAAAAGTAATGAAAAATTTTAAAATTAAATAAAAATATTACACGCACTTACCGGAAAACGCCGCCACGAGCCGTTCTGATGTATACTGTATGGAATCGATGATGCGTCTTTTCACAAACATTCATAATTTCCTTCTTTTTTAAAATAAATTTGCCAAAGAAAACATAGTCATTGAAGTAGCTGTTTCTGAGAAAAATAGGTTAGAACATGTATTAAAAATTCACTAAATCACAACCTTATCAATAGCTAACGATCGCGCGTGACGCCATGCTTCCCCAGTTTTATATTGCCAAGCACCAAGCGCGATCTTCAGTCGTCGAGCTTTCATTGAAGCTAAGTATTTTGTTTGTTTGCTGTTTCTTAAATCTTTTCTTTTTGCAATACAGACGTTTTTTTGTAATAATAGTACAGTATTAGTTTTAGGTTATAGTTATAGTATAAATGTTACATTTACGATATTGACGTTTTTGAACCTTAGGTTGTGTATGATTAGCATTTAAATATTTAATAAAAATACCTTTCACTGCTGTCGAATATGCAAGCATGATTTATTGTAGGGGAGCTTGCAAAAGTGACGTGGCTGCGGCTTTAAAACTTTATAGTGAAACCTACCCTCACAGTCAACAACCTGCGAGTCTACAAATAATTTTGTGGGCTGTTTACTGTTTACGCGACAATTTGCCTACATGCGGAAAATCAGAGATTAATTTAATAATACCGAGACCGACCTTTACATCACTGACAATATCAAGTCTTGTTTATCGTTCGTCACGTGCTCGGAAGCGTGAGCGCTTGGGCGCCGTCTTCTCGAGCATTTCTTAGGATTCTCTCTGTAATATTTTATATTATTTATAAGCATATTTTCAATTACATCTTTTTGCTATAGTTACTTTGGCACAGTTGTTCTAAAAAAGGAGGAGAATGTGAATATTTGTGGAAACATGCATGATCGATTCCATTCTATAGAGGGCACTTAACAAAATATATTTCTTAATAAACTACAATAATACAAGTGCACATAAACAGCTACAAAATTAAAAAAAAAACTATTTATGCAATAGCATTGGGTAAACTTAAAGAAATGTATTAATTATAGAATCAAACTCTCTCGTTACGATCGCCAGTGGAGTTTACGAAAAAGTGGCACGCGTTTATTGAAGTGCACCCTTTCCTATAATGTAATATCGGTGTAACGCCTATTTTTTTTTTCATTTATTTCTAAATAATCATAAAAATGTTATAAAACATGTTTTGATTGTATCGCTGTGCAAGTTCCTTTTTTCATACAACGTTTGTATGTGTTTTAAAGTTTTTCTTTGACTCCGATAATAAGAACTCTAAATTATCGCTTAATGCTCTGACGTGGCGATAGAAAATGGGCTGCGGCAACCGACTTGAGAAAACTGCACTGCTATTTGTTCCATTTGTGTGTCCTTATTCTTTTCAAATTTCTGGTAAGGCATCTGATCAAAATAAAACCATATAACTTATTTTATTTTTACTTTATATTTTTTTCCTTCATAAAATATTTACAATTTAACCTTAAGATAATTAATACTTAAAAAAAAAACAACAATTTTACATACCAGCTCCTCATTTTTCTGGAACTACTTTATATATTTTGGCACTGTTTTTTGTTTTGAATTTATATTAAGCCATCAACAGCAATATATATAATAACATCATATACGTTCTTATTATATTACAAGTATACACAGCTATGAATAGAAATTATTTGAAGTTATATTAAAAAAATCCAGCCGGAAATTAATATTAATTCAAAATCTACTACCTCTAATTAAAGTTATATTATGAAAGAATAATATGTTATCTTCAATTATTACTTCCGTCTTAAAAAAAAATGCAATTCACAGAACTGGAAATAATAAAGTGTAGATGATTGCTTTTACAAATATTCCATATATTAAACTCATTGATAAAAACTATAGTTTCGAGTTAGCAGATCTACTACTGAAAAGAAATTATTTACTTAATTCACATAGAGTAATCTATTTTATTTAAAGAGGCTACTGATATGCTGTGAGCCTTTGTGCAAGTTGTACTAGTTGCAGATGGCGGCACAATCGCCCGAAATCCCGCTCACGAGATAGTGTTTAGCGAGGGTCTCAGCAGACGCAATATCCGGTACAAGCCGAGGCGAGACGGCGTGGGCTACGTGACTACGTGTAATAGCCTGTTTTCGTAGACTCCGATTCGCCTCGGCTTTTCCGAATCGTAGGAAATATTGACAGTATTATTGATGAATAGTATCAGATAGAAAATTTTAAAAATTTCCTAAATCATAACAGCCAGGCTTCGACGTACATGTACATCTATATTGAAGTGAAACTTATTAAGCCATTCGTTAATCAGTAATTGGCGAGAATTCCGAATGAAATTTAAAGATGTGTCACGATAAGGCACATTTCATTACATGACAGAAAAGAAAGATATAAATTTGAGAGTAAAAGAAAGAGAGCTACACAATTTGGCGCCAGAGGAATACACGAAAAGAGATCCACGTATACACAACATTACAAAGCTAAGGAATTCCTCCCGACATAAAAACTGTAGCCAGGCAGACGTAAACAACATTACTTGTCTGTATTATTATTGGTTTTACCAAATACGAAATCTGGTAGGTCGTAATAGAGAATACTTCGCAAAATAATAAACAATTAATTTAATTTTGTCCCACATCTTATTTCTTTTATTCCCGATTATTTCGGCATTCCTCTTATGCACGTAAACATAGTTTTCTGTACCTTATTTTTCACTGACCTAAAATGACATTTTTTTTTAATCTATTAAACTTCTGAATATTTGGTTTTACGGCAAAAAAAATCCATTATGATTCGTAGAGAAAAACTTGATTCGTAAATTCTATTTTTGAATTCCCATTTATACGTCCCAAATGTTACTTTTAATCTCAATAACAACTCTTCTCCATAATTTCTAGTTTTATTCTTTCAAACGGTCATGCATTCTTTAGCTTTCATTATTGCAACTTATTTAGCATATCTTTCTAATTCTTTATACCTGTGTGATTGTCTTTTGCAGACAATAAATCTAGCCATGTTTTCTTCTTCTCATGTACTATTTCCTTATTTTAATTTCACCTACATTACCTTTCTAATTAACATTGTCCTCTTATTTATAAGTCATATCCTTTTCCGTACGTATTACGCTATATGAAGATAATGCGAAAAATAAGTAGTAGATGGAATGAGGTAAAATTTAAGAGTGTGTGAACAGTGTAAATGTTAAAGCTTGATAGTTTATGAAATAATTAAAGGTTTAAAGAAAAGTTGTTAACACCCACAACACCTACTCTTTACAATGAAATCAGGAAGTTTAATGAAGAAGGTCAAACTAATGTGGTGAAATAAATTGAGATTTATGTTAGCATTACATCTTCGTCCTTATTTTAATTAATACTAGTAACCTCAAAGTATTATACTTATGTTTGCTCCAAGGAATCTCCTTGAGGCCAGTCTGCGAGTAAATAGAAAAATATTGTTAAAACGAATTTACAACCCAGATTCCATTTCAATCCACATATTTAATAAGTGAATATTGCATCAGTACCATTTAAATTAACTTCTAACAATGAAATTAATTTGTGAATATACATTGAATTAACATGAACTTTATAGTAAAATATCCACTGCTTATTATAAGTGTTTACTACACAATTGTGTAAACGATCACATATTTTGTTTGTACATTAGATTTTATTTGAAATTTCATTTGACATGAATTTTAGATGGAATAACAGTTTCAACAACATATAAAATGTTGTGTAAATGAAAACGTCAGAAAATCTCCTAGCGATGTCGATACTATTTGTCGAGTACCGCACTGGATTGATATGACGGTTAACTATCGAAATATATTATAACTTGGATCCCTTTTATTAATATATCTAATTCTTAATAAAATTAATTGGTATTTATGGAGCGAAAAACGGAAGTGATTTAAATAAAGCGATGACAAAATGAAATTGTGTGTGTTTATTCATAAATCATTGTTATATTGTATTGAGCAACGACTGCCAGGGCCAGTCGCCCGGGGCCGCGCCCGCCGCCGCCGTCAGCGCGCTGTGGCGAGCGGCGACGTGTGCTGGCATTTCGAAGATCGTGCGCTGTGCGACCAAACAACTCTTTCAGAGCTGCTCCTAATTTGTATCGAATTGATTCTTATCCGTAGTTTCATCATACATCATAAGACTATACTAAAAGTTGGCAAAATGATACCACATAAAAAAGTGTCCAAAATAAGCAAACGTTGATAATTTATCGATCGATGCGTACTACCAAATTCTGTACTTAATATGTGATATTTCGGTGAATTAAAAACTCAATTATATTATATTCAGGTACTTTCTAAAAATTAACATTAAAATATGCTTATTTGACGTATTTGGCAATTATCGAATATAAATCCAACTGAATTTGAAAATTCCATCTAATTCTTTCTTGTAACTACCGCAATATTAATGCAATATTCACTTGTACTTAGTTACTGACCCGTCATTTAACCCGAGATGAATATCAAGGGTTAGATAAATTTAAATACTTAAACTGATCTTATTCTCCGTGCACTGCAAATTGACAAAGATAATACAAAAGGCGATCCGATAGAGTTTCGTTTAAATAAATTTGATAATTCAGATCAGAGATACGTGCTTCTTGGACTGTTTAAATTCACTTCGGGTAAGTTCTTTTGAGAATTTGCATTTATATTTCTAGTTAAAGTAAAAAAGAATACGTAGCTAGCATATGGTCTGCATACTAATGTGGTAGGCAGTCAGTGTTTGCTTTCTATAAAAATTTTAACAACAGCAATGAAAGAAATAACAAAATATAAATACGAAATTATTCATTGCGAGTTATTTAAATCATGAAAGTCAAAGTTCAGAAATATTAATTATTTGTTTTATATAAATAATCATTTGAATGAATTTCTTTTAACAAGCAGCTGTTGGTGGCGGTTCATTCGGTCTAATTTTCTTTTTAAGATTGATTCCCAAAATAAACATACAACTTTGGTTTGAATAATTTGCGTTATTCCAAAACAAAAAGCAGATAAGATGCTAATACAACCTAAGCTTGATTTATTACTTTATCAATGTATTATCTTTCATTTGCAAACGACAACGACCTTTTTTAGATAAAGCTTTGCCTTTGCCAATTAGTTGAATAATAAGAAAAAGCAGGTTATGCTGATTTCGAATTTTAAATTATTATATTATAATAATAAGCCGTTTAATCCATATCCTCAGTTTTACATTTCAATGTCGTTAGTATTTTTATAGATGTACTTGATATATAGTTTTCATTAAAGTTAAAAGTCTTTAAATTAAATGTAATTAATATAGTATATGGAATCCTCTTTTGGGTGTAGACCTCCCCAACCTTTTCCACCTTTCCTTATTTTTGTCCTGCTCGATCTAATCTCGCCCTACTGCCTGTACAATTTCGTCTGCCTATTGTTGTTTTGGTCTGCCTGTTTTTCTTTTGCCTGATGGTGCTTTCCATGAGGTGGTTTCTATTGTCCAACTTCTATCTGCGTGGCGTGCGATTTGACCAACCCATTTCCACTTCATTATTAGTGCATCCGTAATCTTTTTTTACTGTTTTATCTCCTCGCTTCGTACTATATGTATTTTTCTGATTTGTAATAAGTTCCCCATTGCTTTTTGTGTATTCCCCAATTTTTGTTTGATATTTTTTGTGAATACCCAGGTTTGACATCCATATAGGAGGCATAGCATAATACAGGTGTCCATCGCAGTTTTTTTTTTTTTATATGTAGGCTATAGTTGCGTTGCCTCTTAATATTTCTTTTAACGACCAAAATTTTTTCCATGTTAACGTTATTCTTCTTATTATTTCTTCTAAGTTACTGTTTGTATTGAATGATACTTGTTTTCCCAAATAAATATAATTGTCAACATATCCTATTATGTGACCGTTTACTTGTATTGGTCTTTTGTAATTTTCGTCATTCTTATTGTCTATTTGTGTTTATATCAAGTCTAACTTTTTTACTTTTCTGATCAAGTGTCGTTATGATTTCCTCTAACTCTTTAGATGTTTCGTCAAAATCTTAGACGATTGAGGTATTTTTCAATTGTTAGTATGCCTTTTTGTGCCCAATTTATTCCATATGGGCCAGGGTTTTTTTTGTTTATTATTTTTTTTATATTCCTGTGTTGTTTTATGTATATGTGTGTTTTTCATCAGTTGGTTAAACAGTGTAATTTTTTATTTGATAGATTGTTTGGTGTTCAGTGACAACGCAGTTTTTTTTCTTGTATAGGTTTCTATAGAGTTTTTTGCATGTTAGATCACCTTTTTACTTGTTTCAGTTTTCTCTGATACATGGTTTAGGTTATATACCCATTTTTTATGCGTATTTAGTTCCTTGAATGCTCTTTTGTACTTTTAAATTTTTAATTTAATATATTCTTATAGACAAATGGTGAGATAGAAGAACAGCGGAAGCTTAGTTATAGGGTACCTTGACACCCTTTGGGTACGGAACCCTATATATATATATATTACACATTAAAAATCTTACATTTGATATTTATATTTTGTCATGTTCTTACATGAATAACTAAATATACATAAAAAAATACTCAATAAACATTGAAAGGAAGCACATGAGAAAAATAGACAAGTAAACAAGAAAAATAGACAAAGTAAGAATTAAAATAAATAAGCATAGTGCCCGGTAAAAGCATCAAAGAATTTATATCAAAATCGTTCCGAATATGACCGAGGGGGGTCGAGGCGAAGTTAATAAATCACGTACGATGTCTAGGAGTGACGACATATGAAGCCGCCGTCAGCAAACTGACCGCCGTGTTCCTTCTCAGCCATTGGACGTACACCGATCGCTGTTCACCGCCTGCCGGGCGTTTGACTGAGTGCACATTTCAACGGACGGCCACACGATTTCCGATCTGTAACCCTTTATGTCGGTGGTTTTATATATTCTTATAAGACTGAAGTAGGTATGTCCTACTTATTACTTGTGCTACTACTAAAGAACTTTCTGGTGAGGTAAACCAATCCAAATCCATAGTAATATACTTACAAGGCACTCTTTGTAAAACAATGATTGTTTTGAGCTCTATTTTCTTATACCCAATATACATGTATTAGACAAAGTATTTACGATAATCTCCTTCGTTTATTCGTTTCAACCATTCCCTTATCCGTTTCTGCCATTCAATGTTGAATATGGGTCTCTTTTAGATTTTCCGGCATACCTTACGGCTCGCACCTTCACCAATTCGTCCATCGAGTAGCTGACTGGCTCAGACTGCAATTTCAGTTCGTGGGGGGCACTCATGAACCCTTGTTTCCCAGACGTTATCAGTTCTGTGAGCAATGTGACCTGCCTGTTGCCACTTGCTAGTTCTATTGGCTATGTTGATTAATATTGTTTTATACCGATTTCTTTGTTACGAACTTTATCTTACAGAAAAATTTATTTTTATGAAATATTTTGTTAATTTTTAATAAAAATAGTTATTGTATATTTATTACATATACATGCCAAAAACAAAGATTATTATCCGAAATTAAAATCTAAACTTTTACATCAATTTCAAAACAGTGTTTTATATGTATTTTTTATTTTAAAATTATGTTGTCAATCTAAGTTTCTGTTCGAGTTAAGCTTCTTATTGCAACGAAATTTTATTTCGTATTTTTTCTGTTCCGGTCACTCAACGTCGGTACATCAATTGTGCTACAGCCGTTTAAAAATATCATACGCATTACAAACATAACAAAACCTCGCCTTAGAATCAATCACACGCACACCATTTTCATGAAAATATTGTCATAGAAAAGCAAAGAAACCCGCTCTCGGAAGGACAATTCCCGGCACGCGCCGCCTGCGCTGTATTTCGTCGGCGAATACATTTCAATTCTTCGTCGAATCCCTCGCGGCATTAGGTCGCCTATAACTCAGTACTCGCGAGGTTAAGTTGAATGACCTACGTTGGGCAAAAATTGTATTTATTGCCAGACCGTGGCCGGCTGGTACCTTTGCGTGACCGCGCTATTGTTGCTGAAATTTCCGGGATCCGCTGAGCCCTTTGTGAGAATTCATTCATTTGCTCGGTGACACTGCTTTCCTGGCTAAAAAATGTTAACGTTGCGGCACAATTTGTGATAAAGCCTACTTTTCCCATATCAAAGTCGTAAAGCGAAGATTCATTATAATAACCCTGAATCGTTTGTTCGGCTACACATTAATGATATTAGTGACGAACTGACAACTACAAAATAATAATTTAGTTTTATGTCACATATGATTTAATTTTAAGTAAATGAGTTCATATATTGTTTAAATTTGTATTAAACGAAACTTCATTCCGTATAGGCTGCCGTGAACACATTTAACTTCATCGCCTGAAATGTACGGGCCTAAATATTATATTAAAACATGCTCTTCTAAGCAATTTGAGAACTTTGAGTATTTTGAAAATATATAAACAAAACGTTTGGTGGCCGAATTGCTTTTAATTTAAAAAGCAATAGTTTCAAATATTCATTGCATTTTAATATAAGTAAAAAAAAAACCAGTTGCTCCGTGTTTCGTTAAAGTCCTAAGCCTGGCGGTTCTGGCAATAGAACAGCCGTTAGTAAATTTTCTGTGGAAGAGCATGGATGGTTTAAAGTCCAAGCTCCTCTGTCTAAAATAAAAATCTTTAGGAAACATCACTGCAGGATTTTAAGGTTTTATTTTGTTTTATTTCTAATTTAGAGACAGAACTCTGTTTGCGCAGTCAGTTTTAAAAAGTAATTAATTAAGGAAGGTTCAAGGGTACTAAAAGCACTCAAGTAGACGTAAACCATTTATCATCATCACCATCATTATCAACAAGATCAACTTTTAAATCAAAGACCGCAACACATAGTACCGTAATATGCGCGTCTCTATTTTTAATCTAATATCTCAGCAGTCTGTCATCCTTCAGAGTTGTTGACCTACATAAATCCGCACGTACTTTATGCAACTTACATAAAAATAAATTGTGATCACGAATGTTGTTCAGAAAAATCAAAATGATTTTATGATGATTACATAAAGGATTAATTACTTCCACAATATAAGTAAGAATTGATAAATATAGAAACAATATCCAAAATATAATACAAATGGTAGGTAAAAGAGAGAAAGAAGGGAAAGAGGTAGAAAAAACAGCGAGAAAGAGAGAATTAGACATCTTATAACATTGGGACACTAGCTGAAACAAACTAGACAGAAAAAATACTGTTTGCTTAGTATTATTCGTTGGATTATAGCAATTTGAGACTCATTCTGTAAATTGAAATAACAGTATTAGTTTAAACGGTACATGCTATAGGGGTTGAAGAAAAACAATTAATATAAGCAATAAATATTTACAATGTCTAAGGTACAAGCGCCAATGTATAGTGACTTCACCGATCATTATAATTCAGTCAACTAAATCAGGCTTTTATAAGTTATTGCACTAAGTACTTCAAAAATTATAATTTTAACTAAACGTAATTTAAAAAAACGAGCTACAATGGACTGAAAAATAAAACTCAATTTTTTAATAATATTTTAATGTAAGATAATAAAGCGTTGATATCAGTTGTCTAATTTTTGTTTATCGTTAAGTATTCATAATTAAAAGCAAAATGATGAAATTATAACTGTAATATTAAACTTTACTTGCTTTTTTCACTTTCATTAAAGTAATTGTTGAAAAGTTAGATTATAAAACTATAATGACTTTTTCTTCGCACTTTCGATTTTATTTTTTTAATCGCAATTTTCCTTGTTTTTCTACTTCCATTTTCATATTTTCTTTATTTTTCTCGCGTGGTTTCGACTTTCTTCTCGGAACAACGGACACTTAAAATGTTGATCCGCGAAGTGGTCCACGAAGCAAGACAAAATTGACTACAACATTGTTGTGATCGGTGTCTTAATAGGTCGAGTGACCCGGTTCATTCCACAGTACACGTTCGTTCCATTGACGCAACGAGGGCACTCGACGTAGATGACGCTTATGATATAACATTTTAAATCACCCTCATTCTATTCAACCCTCGGCACGTTTCTTTTCTCTGGCTTGAGTGAGACATTTCGTGCTCCATAACATTGAAACCAGTCAAACAAACCTAAATTCGAGGGTTTACTAGTGACCGCTGAAGAATCGCACTATCCACCTGCTGACTCTCTTATCGGACCCTCTTTATCAAACGTCATATATAGGAGGTGTCAAATATACTCTACACATCTAACTCCTTTATAATTTCACTCAGTCTATCGTATAGTTATTTAACATGTAGATCTACATACGATCAGATATTAATGCGTTTTTTCCTTTTTTCCCTAATATTCAAATCTTTAACATAAATATTCTCTTTAATTGATTCATAATAACGAGCTTCGTTCGCATAAAGAGTGCTTTGCGACGCGCTTGTATTTTACAGTGAGTCCCTGGCGCCGACGGCGGAGCGCGTTGTTCACACACGTGCGGGTGCAGCTAACTCGATCATGTCCGACCTAATTGTGCGGCGCTGGCCACCGCCGCCGCTAATGGGATGATTTAGAATTCACAAACATGCTGTACATCTTTCGTATTACCATTTAAGGTTCCACCGGGACTATTGTTTAATGGTTATCTTTATTAAAACGAACAATTTTAAAACGCTTTTAACAGATTTCAGAGAACATGCTGTTTGAGACACCATTGATGATGATTACTATTTTTCTGTCTCCTGTCTTATGTTATTGTAAACAAGCAAATATTTGAAATTATCCATGTAAGTAAACGTAAAAAGAGATAAAACAGCTTCAGCCTTTAAAACTCTATCCCAATTAATAATATAAATATTTAAATTGAGCAAAGACTCTGCGCAGGCTCAGTCTACATAATACGCTTTTATTTATGAAAGATTACAAGTTCTTTATAAGATTGTTTAAAGTTCAACTTATTTTTTTATAAATAAATTTTTGGAACTGTTATACCCGCAGATTAAAACGACTAATAATTTTTAAAACTTGTTACTTCCTAATGTTTTTTCAATGGGCTTTAAGGAAACATGAGGAAGTAATATGTCTCTGACAGTTTAAAAACTAAACACTAGTTATCAATTCTATAGTAATAAATCATCAAATAAAATATTTTAATAATGATATCGTACACCACAAGTTGGGTAAGGATTTTTTTATAGAGCCTACCACAGTCAAAAATCTTATATTTGACTAAGAGAAAAAAAGAATTAATGACACAAGAATCGATAATGATGTTAAGGAAAAAGGACCAATATTTAAGAATAAGGATATTTTATTCAAAATTGATAAGTTAACCCAAATATATTCCTAGTAATAATAGAAAATAGGTGAAAGCTTGTGTTTCACATATTGCGATGACCACATCAGAATTGAAGCTTTGACCTAACGTCCGAGTCACGGAACGAGTAACTTCATTTGTATAAGTAAGTTAAAAAGTTGAAAACCAATTGATAGTTTTTTTTCATTCTCCCTTGTCGCAACAAACGCGACAGCGGTTTTATAGTTATTCTCAGGTCCATTTATCTCTATCGTACAGCCTTTTATTTGTTTTGGCAGGTTTTGAAATAACTAGAACCATTTTTTTCTTTTACTTATCTTTTATATTTCATTCTTAAATACTACATTTAATCTAGTTATCTCTATTTCTATACTATTTTCTATATGCAGTGTTAATAATACAATAAACATGCAAATATCTTATATTTTATTCATAATCTTATTTGACTGCTTTACATTCAAGCATATTTTTAATATTATATGTCTCCATTTGTTACGTCATTAATGTCTCTTGCACATTACTAAGTTTCATACAGATAAAACCCGCCAGGATTTATAGGGCTGCACTTCTCATTTTGAATACTTAACAGAGTTTCTATTGTTAATCTACTATAAAATTTTGACTAGACGTATGCACCTTTTAAACAGTATGACTTTATTACGAAGAGACAGCTTGTTTCGGGCGTTTGTCATCAAATATAGCCTGCCAAGATAGAAAGCCGCCCTGTTCTGGACACGTTTTAAGTGTTTATCAAAAGTAAGTTTTGAATGTAGAACAACCCCGAGGTACTTGACTTCTGTAACTCAGGGGATTGATCGAACAATTATAATGGCCGCGATCTCTTATCCATTCTTCGAGAAATACGTTGCTGTACTCTTTTCGAGGTTGACCTTGATACTCCACTTCTTGAACCGATCACCGAAGAGTGTCAATCGCTGTTTTAAAATGGGTTAGAACTCTGGGCCGTACGTCAAGTGTATATAGGGTCGTGTCATCTGCAAATAGCGCGAATTTGACCTGATGTCAATGGTATCCGACATACGTTGTTTGTGTACAAGGAGTACAGAATAGCACACAAAGCCTTGACGGACTTCCGTTTTGATTGGTCTGGACAAGGAGCATTTTAGCTCAACGCAGAAACAAAAGTGTTTGTTCTTGAGAAAAAAATGTAGTATGGATATGAGTCAATCTGGTAGTCCAAGCTTGTGAAGCTCATTAATGAGTTCATTATGCCAAACTTTATAGAAAGCTTTTAAGACGTCACACTTTTTGAGCGCTGTGGTGGGTTTGGGGCGCCGTCTGAAAAAGCTCGTATGAGTATACTTCATGATGCGGTGGACTTGATGGGTACAAAAAGTGGCCCAAGCGAAAACCAAACTGTGCATTTATGAGAATACTCTCAGACTCGATGAAGTCTTCAAGGCATTTGTACAGTTGTCGTTCGTACAGTTTACTTAGCATTTTAAATATACTGTTGGACTTATAACTGAACAGGTTAATCCGCTGCTTTCTAGGCTTTGAGATGCAGATGATATCGGCCTCTTTTCAGAGGTCTATAAATATGGCTTTGTCGATACAAATGTTGAAGATTGCCACCAGGAGCAGAATTAGGCCTAGCAGTAACAGTTTGAGGAGTCGATCACTGATGCCATCGTATTCAGGATCCTTCTTTAGACGGAGGTCTCTATAACGTGCATTTAGTTCGTTCCTCATAACTGTGAAAAAGTTGACGCTAGAAGGCGAGCCAAGCACCTGGACTACTGCTCGATTCACTTCCTTTAAATAGCGCTGGTTGATTGGTTGAATATTGCATTGATTCTAGAGGGTGTCAGATAGACACTGCCTTTTCGTAGTCGTTGAAGGCGGAGGGAAGATCATTTTTCTAAAGAGGGGGCGTCGTCGCGATTATCTACTGTAGGCTAGATGCAATAGGTGCGGGTCTCAAAAACTTCCTGTCATCAATAGATAGTTTCCTTCAGCGAACGTATGTCGCTGGAGCCCGTCTGGAGCATTTGTCCGTGATTCGCTGCAGGTGCGTTGTGAGAGAAGTAATCGCATGTCACTTCGTCTGTCGTGTTTACATTGTCGGAAACTTGATCCGAATTGATCGATCGGACCCTCTAAGTTATTTGCTTCTAATCTGTGAGGGTTTCGGAGATCTGCAATAGGTAGGATGAATGGTGGCCGGCAGAGGTACAGCTTCTATGCTGCGATAACAGACACTCAGCCGGCGCGAGAGATGCAAAAAGAGAGCGAGCGTCGTAACAGGGAGCAGCGTGGTGCTAATTCCGCTATTCTACATTTTGATAAAAACATCTAACTATCTATTACATGCATTTTCAACGAATAATAACGTCATCAAGGTAATTTTTTTTTCAGATTGCTTTTCAATTTTTATCCGGTTCTGGAAATGGGGTTTTCAATTTTATGCCTTTAATAAAATCATTTCACAAATATAAAAATGACATCTTTTATGTTTCATTACTTTACTTTTATTTATTAGATTTCAAAAATTACCATAATTGAGCAGCTTGACGAACTTAAGAACAAAGTGTTAATCAAATAAAAAAAAAGATAGTGCTATTTAGTGCTTTATTTAGTATTTTTTTGTATAACTTATAAATCATTTTATATGTATTAAGGTATTGTTTTGTATTTATCGTTTAATTACTTCCAAAAGTTGTTAATTTATTCCACTGTTCCTGTTATTTGATATAACATAACTATATATTATAAACAAATGTAAATAAAATATGACGAAAAGTAATCTTGAGTTTGTACATAAAATACGAAAAAACTTTTTCCCCAGACTCATATTATACGCAAATGTGAATAAAATATGTTAAAAACTAGCTTGAATTTGTATATAAAATACGAAAAACTTTTTCCCCTACCTTACATAAATCAAAATGAACTTCGTACGAAACGGTTGTTTCACGTCACCTCCAGTTTTTTTTTTGTTTCTAGAAACGTTGACCTACATGAGCACACATTATCTCGGCAATATTTATTAATTTTGGGCATATATTTTATTTGCATATACATGGAAATCAAATAAAATGTACAAAGTTAATACATAAACAACAGTAATCATGTTTATATCATCAATTAAAACAAAATGAAAACAACTAGCCACAAAAGCTTTTGTCTAGCATTCGACGATCAATGGTTGAAATGAATACACATAGTCAACTACTAATGAATACATACATAGTCAACCAAATCTACCATCAATATTATATTAAATCAATTACGTCAACGATACTCTTAACAATGTCATTACCACAATGCATGTAAATTTAAGCACATCAACATCACATCTAATTCTATTTATTCAAGTAGATATTTTTTTTTATAATAGATTTCAATTTTTAATTGAGATGAATGATTACTACAATCATTTTTTCTTAAAGACGATCGATTTTTTAGTTTTAAAAGTAGATTAGAAATATGTCATAGTTTAGATGTGGACACGAACGTATTGTTATACACCACCTCCTTTCAAAATCATCGAAGTGACCTAAAAAATGTTACAGAAGGATTTATCAGGTCGGCGAAAAATACTAAGAGGAAAACACAATTGTATCTGCGATTCCACACGCCGTCCGCAATAACAGAAATCTGTGACTGCAGCGCTCGGGGGCCGCGGCGGCTTGCGGCGGAAATAATGGAACGTCCCAGTCACACGACTCAGCACAAAATTCCGCTCAGCGCGGCCGTCCCCTTTAATTAAGATTGATGAATTACCTTGTTATTTTTACTTTCAGTATCTCCCACCATGAATTTCATCCCTCTCCTTGAGGGAGTCGGGCCTCTCTGCGGCCGTTATTTTTCTCGTGCTATCTGCGTCTGTGCAGTTCTGCCCCACGGTTAATTTTACTGTGAAGGATTTCGGGCGATCGAAATAAATATATGTCTTGCTGTAAAAATGTTAAATTGTACGTTGTGCATAGTAATTACGTAAGTTGTACATAAAATGTTAAGTCGCACATACGATGTAGGTCGCCACATAAGGACTGTGAATCTTTTGCCGTTACTCATGAATTTTGTAAAGTTGCTTAAACCATTACTCAAAACTCTTCCAGGTACACATCAGGTCTAGTTATCTAGACGCTTGCCTGCAACATGCATTAACATGCAGCATGCAACCCACCGCTGACCCTCGAATCTGCCTCTCCACTACGAATCTCTATCCAAATGATTGAATATTGATTCCAGAGGATTGACAGATATCGAACACCTAAGCAAGTGTTATTTATTATTAATAATATAAAATAAGTGTTATTTATTATAAGCAAGTGTTATTTATTATTATAATTCCGCCAACTAGTTGGCGGAATTAGATAATTATAATAATAAATAACACTTGCTTAGGTGTTCGATATCTGTCAATCCTGGAATCAATATTCAATCATTTGATAAGATGAGAAGTGAAGAGGCAGATCAGCAGCTGGTTGCATGCTGCATCATGTTGCAAGCGTCTACTATGGATTTCCGCGAATTAACACCTCATACAATACAATCTAGTTATCTACTCGACTTTGTTACATAATACTAATCTTGTTATAGTAATATTTTTGAAGCTAAACTTATTATGGCGTGTTATGAAAAAATGATGAGAGTGAATTTTTATCGGGGTGACACAAAAACTACAGTATGAAGTTCTCGCAAGCTGTTAAGCGAGCAACTTCAGACCACCAATAACTGATGTGGCAATTCAGTCACTACCGGAAGATGTTATGGCAGTAGACATCATTTAGAAATAACGTTAACATATTTCAATGTTGGACTTAATAATTGTTATACATTCAAATAAAAAGATAAAATTCATATAACACTTTGAATAAGAAAATAAATATTATTTATTTAATTTTTTAAATTTAAATTAAACTTTATCAACTGTATTGACTATCCCACTCCAGTCATTTTGTTATTTTATTGTAGTTAATTATTTGCTGCACGCAAATAAAAAACATTTTTTTAATTGCACCTATGAAATATAATTTCTCACGTACGTACATAAATACTCACATTGTAGTTTTTTGAGTTCGAAACTAAAATGACAAAAACGGAACCGTATAGTTTTGTCATGTCCGTCCTTATGTCACAGGCATTTTATCCGAAAATTACTAGACATGTGTTAATTAAATTTATTTTGTAGATGTGTTGTATAAGCTGCAACTTGTTTGGTAGTTAAATAACAAAAATAAATATTTCTAGGGGGAGGGGTGCACACAGCACATATGTAACAAACAGAAGCTGAAAAAATTTTTTTCAGCAAACATCAACAAGTGACACATATTTCGATGGTTCTTTTAAAAACACTTTAAAGTTTCTAACTAATATTTCTGATTACATAAGTAATTTCGGAAATAATCACTCCGAAAATAGCAGAAATTGTGTCCTATTTTCTAAGCCGTATGTCCAAAAAATACGAAAAAAATAAAGAAGGTAACGCCTAATAAATAATTCAATGAAAACTATTTTAAACATGTCGGATATGCTGTTTTAAAGTTATTTTCGAAAAACTGCGCTTCTCAAAAAAAGGATGTAGGTACTATGAAGATACACTCTTTTGCTGATGCGCTTTAGTTTACTCACACTACTTTAGCAGTAGTGGTCGACATAGCTACTTGTTTTTCCAGTTATAGGCGACTAAAGTGCTTATAACTATAATTGACGGGATACATCGGAAAAGTGTAACAACGTAGTTTTTTTCATATGTAGTGCATTTCTTTGTAATAATTTCTTGGGAATTCTATAATGAACATAATCTGACATGCTATTAGCCAGTTTTTAAAATTAAGTCTGACAAGAAAATTTAGGTCTTCGAATTATAAAAATATATTAAAATAAGTTTTTATTTGTTTTTGTAAATAGGCTAATTAGTGTCTTTAAAAAAGTAAAATATTAGTGATTCGCAGATTAAACTCGGAATGGCCTTTAAAAAAAAAGTGCGAAAAAAATTACATTTTCACGTAAATTATTACAAAAATTATAAAGTACTGAATGTTAAAAAAAGAGTCTTTTTTGCAAATAATTCGAGAGGTATTTCTTTTCGAGCGCTTGAAAATATATCCATTGGCTGTTCGATAACACAGAAATAATTATACTTTTCTGCATAAACTTCGTGATAACTCTATTTATTTTAAATATTTTTGTTTATCATGCGACGAATAATCTGGGACAAAAATGATATGTAATTCTTTTCGTTAAAGAATGATTTTTTCTCTAAAGCGAACGAATCCTTAGAAAAAAAAAAAACATTATTTTTTAGGATTATTGTTCGTATATGAACATTGAAATAAATGTTTTTTTAACACTATTTTAGTGTTTTGCTTTTTTATTAAGATTAATGAACGTTAAAATTGAATCAGCTCTTTAGATAAAAAAAAAATAACATTAAGTAACGCTCATGGCATCAAAATTGTTTGGTTTGTGCAAGAGATATCATTAACGAAAAATTTACAAAAAAGAATGTTTTATTCTAAATTTTATCGTATTCTAAATTTTTCAACTTGAAAAGCTTAAATAGTTAAATATTGCTTATATTGTTAAACTTGAGGAATTCAAACACACGTCGATAAATATCATAGCGAAAAATTTTAGTGATGGCCTGCCAGATCAACCGTTTTACAGATTTTTGAATACTCCTTACTTTAAAATTAAATAAAATAAATATTTTTATATTTCAAAATAATGCCGTTCATTTGACATGTTACATAATGCGCTTGACCAAATTTTTTTTTTAATATGGAAATTAGGCCTCCTATTAGTAACAAAATAAAATTCGTTTCTACTATATGGTCGTGGCTGAGTTACTCAACTCTATATCCGCAACGAAGTTTATCTTTGTTCATTCAATAGACTCAAAGATAATAAGCTCTGCCAGATGGACACACCGACGCAAAAGTCATTCTGTAAAGGTTATGCTTTTCATCGAGTGTATGAAACCCTAAAGTGCCATTAAATAATTATGCTGCAATCAAATTAAAAACAGATCTCACGTTGCAACGGAAGTGTATATTAATGTTTGTACTCAATATTTAATGGTTATGACGATAATTTTGTCGTACGATATTTTATTATAATGAACGGTTATCGCATGACAAAAATGTCACTCCTTAATAATTATACTCGTTTGTTTTGAATCACAGGAGTAGCAGATGCATGCAATCTAAACTTTATATTAAACAAAAAATGGTTATTTTTTTTTTGTTTCGAATAAAGCCTAGATTATACATGACCAGCCAAATAATTAAACCATCGGCGTTAATTGCGACGGGCGGGCGGCGCGCGCACGAGTTTGCTTTGGACGCCGTGGACGGGAATTCAAATTGGTCAAATTAAAACGTCTGCAGCGGTGCGCGCGGGGACCAGATGCACCTGCATACGCTGCCGCAGTTCATATGAACTGCCAAAACATCACCTATGAAAAATATTTTCCATAGGTTATTGTTTTTTTAGGGTTTGTGTACGCAAAAGATATCAACAACCTACCCCGTAAGTCTGTCCATTTGCCCTTCATTGACAGGACTGTATCTTTTAAATAGTAATAGGTGGCTGATCGAATTTTCTACAAAATATGTAATAATAGAGCAGATATAATAATAAATAATTTAAAAAATTTGAAAAACTTTAAGCCCTATAATTAATTCATAAAATTTCTCGCTATGATACGTATCAATGTGTTTTTGAACTCCTCAAGTTCAAACATATAGTTTTCTACAAGTTTTTGAGTTTTTCGAGCTCAAAAATTTGACAGACGGTTAACTCTGCAAGCCACATCTGAAACTTCTTGTAGTTTTCGAGCTCAAAGTTTTTAAGAACATACATAACAGTAAATGAATCATCTCTTAAGCTCACAAATTTGATTTCAATGTTTTTCCAGCACTCCATGCCTAAAAGTGCAGTTCTAAATATTAAAGATGCTATTTTTTAATATTTCAACAACAATTGTTTCAAATGAATCTTTTGGTATTTATCCGTTTGCGGTATTAGTAACATAGATTTTTAAGCAGAAAAAGATGACTGAATACCAAACGTAATTCTTCAAAAAATACGTAAAAACTAACATGTGTTTCATTATAAACTCATGTTTTTGCACCTGTTCCAACTAACAAGCAACCTGACCTTCTAAGTTTTTTTAACTATAGCAGCCACTGTAAGGCTGCGTAATACGTGCTGAAGTGGACCTTCAGACCGAGTAAATATTTTGAAGATGCTGAAACGTTTTAACGACGGCCAACAATTCCCTTCGTGTCACACAATAATTCTTTTCCAGCTTAAAGAAAGACTTACTGAAATACGCTATCATTAGTTCACGATCGACCTTAATCTGCAATAATATTCCTCCTGTGTCGGTATTACTTGCGTCTGTATCGAAGATGAATTCCTTACCCTCATCCGGATAACCACAAACAGGTTTTTCACACATTTGTTGCTTGAGTTGTTTAAATGCAGTTCACAACATTCATCCCATTGAAACTGCTGTTTCTCTTCAGTTAGTTGTTGTGAAGGATTTTGTTTAGAAATCTCCGAAAATCCTTTTACACAATGTTTACAATAGAAGCTAAGAAATCTTCAGAAATTACAAGCTTCAGAAATTACAATTAGGACTTCACGACCATCAGCTAGCACTCATTCCGCAGTAAAGGCATTCATTTTTTTAGCGTACAGCAAAGCTGTGCAAATAGTGATTTATTCTTCTTCGTTTAAGCATTTTCTCCACAAAACTATCCAACACTCCTTAGTCGTGCCTCATCAATAATGTATAGCAGATACACAACCACTTTATATCTTTACAGTAAATTCGAAGATGGCCTGATTCGTTGCATTGATAACATCGCGGACGAAATTCTTTTATTGTTTTCCTCCTGTGTCGAAAGAGAGGGATTTTCATGTCGGACTGCTTCGACTTCTAAAGCATGTACCAATGCATTAAGAGCTGTAGGATGCTGCAGACGAACGGCTGAATAAAACTCCATATTATGGATTTCATTTATTAAAGTCTTGATAAGCATATTGTTCACAACTTCCGTCGTCGCCGACTGATATGCCGTGCGTACCAATTTTCACATTAGATAACCCACTGCTACAAACAGTGTCGGACTGGTCACATAGTCGAGGAGGCGTTTGCCAGCCGGACCCCAGCCTACGCGGTCCTTACCACACCTACCCTCAGGTTTATGACCTACAAGTAAATAGTTGAATCATCCTTAGAGAGAAATAAGACAGACAAAATCGAAAAACGGATGATGCAAGACTATCCTTCAAACTTCCCACTACTTAGCTCAAATACTCGTATATGACTCTCTTGTACATTTTTCATCTCAAAAATTGTAAACGCACTTTTTTTCTCTGCTTTTAAACAACAATATACATCGATTAGGTAATTATATACCGCTCTTTAGTACAAAAATGATGTCCTTTAAAAAGTATTGCTACATCAAAAAATTTTAGTTATTTTAAAATAGGTATTTTTTTTTATTTTAGGGGCCATATTTTTTGAACAAAATAGCAGATTTTGATATAGGTATTTTGAGGTAATTTTTCGTTGTATGAAATAATGGATGTATTAAAATCATCATGTCAAAACTAGAAAGTAAGTTTGGTAAAGTACTTTTTGGAAATTTTGGACGTCGGCAACTTTTGAACAGAATTAACAGCTTTTGATCTGCTTTGTGATATTTGACGTACGTTTTTAACTATTAAAATTGTGTATCCCAACTACTCTTATCGAAGACTTCTGGGGAGCTTTTAAATTCATAATACCACCTGGGCCTTTCAAGCTCAGTCGGACCCTGGTTGCAAAGGTTCGTTCTAGCGCTGACCCATATCATTCAGCTGAGCACGGTATCCAGGTAACGGTCATCATACCGAGCTATTGTTTTTATTTGTTGCTCGAATGTTACCTGTTCTGCTAGTGCTTCGACGAGTGTGAGTCATCGTAAAAGCCCAAGGTTATCGCAGTTAGGGCCCATTTTTGGTTTAAGCCATTGCAACCTTCATTGCAACCTTTAACTGCAATTTATATAAGGACTATGACGAGGCTCTATTGAATGGAGGTACCTTTAATTTTCCAGCCGTAGGACCTTGGGCGGGTAGAGCACATATGGAGATTCCACTCAAAACATTGCACTCCAACTGATGCCCCCTTTCCGTGACTTATACAAGCTGCTTGTTTTGGTTTTCAATTTTCATATTGTGGGTGTTGAGCGAATCATGAACATCGTTGATCTCATGTTTTCTTGTTCATTCAGCCAATACCTTCATAAAGAAAATCTTCACTTCTTTTCGAAATCGAACCTGCTCATCTTGTCGGTTAGTCTGCTCTTGAGTCTGTTCTCCAGTATGTTATTCCAATTCACGAATTTACTCTTCCTGGCGGTGAGCCTGTTCCTTATCTTTTTCTCAAACCTATTCTTCCACTCGACTAACCTTTTCCTTTTGGCGGCGAGCCTGTTCTCTGATTTTCATTTGCATGATGCTCAAATCAAGAACCGGACAATATCGGAGGAGCAGCAGCCGCTGCCACCTCTCCATCTCTGATGAATCATAGTTTGACTTCACATCACCCTTCCGTCCTGTTCACCTTTTGGCATCTTAATTATATGTTAGACACTAAATTTTATAAAATAAACCTATTCAGGGTTTTGAGATTGAGATTAAGTGATAGGAATCACATAGACCAGCAGAAGATGTATATTCATAAATACAGAATCACAATAGATCGCTACGGTACCAATTGGTCACTTATTGATGTCGCATTTGACTTATAGTCGCTACACTAGCAAAAATGAAATTCCAGCTCCTGCACACTGACTTCTTTATTTATACTTGCCGTTTGGCTTCAATAGAGCTCTCGAATTATACGGGAAATTAAGACAAGCGTGTCGCATTTGACACAAACAAACAAGATTTCTTGCTGTTGAAAATTTCATCCTATAATACAAATCCATTTAAAAATAAGATGTATATAATCAACAAAGGCGGCGCCGCGACGGAGGTCTGCACGCGGCGCACGCGTAGCGCGTGAAGAGCTTGTTTATCTACGGAATTCTATTCTCGGATATATTTTTTTATAGGGGATTATTTTCTGTTCTATTTTTAGCTAGCGAGCGCAGCTCGTAACAATATTATGGTACGGAAATATTAGCACTTAATCCATATGGCTCTTAGCTCTTTTTTTTTAAATGAAAGGAAGAACTTTGATTTTTTTCTTATCGAGTAGAAGTGTACTATAGTCATTTTTTCAAAGGGACTAGTTTCAGATTCTAACTGTTACATTGTCATCTGAATTTAGTATTATTTGTATTATAATGTATTAGGCACGTCTACATCAACAAAAAATATGTTATTTATGGGTTATTATTTTTAAAGTAATTAAAAATCATTTTACTGTGTAGTGATAATTTATGTTTTTTGATTGGCATAAAAATATCATTGAATTCAATTGAAAACTTTCCTCGTTCCGAACATTAATTAACTACAACTTTCAGCCTGAACTTTAATCGCGGAGCTACGGCAAGGTGATAAACTTATAATTGCAGACCCGAACTGCGCCGGAGCCGCGCCAACAATGAATGCTGTCGGATAATATTGAACTAGTCGACTTCGCAAACAAACTTGGCTCGTTATGCACCGGATTCCCCGTGTGAGATCTAAACGAGTTCGATAGAAGTAGCTAATAAGTGAGCAGTTATTATCATTGGTTATTATTCCCACTCTAAGTCATAGAAAGATGACCGAGTTTGCCGTCTTGTATATGACGCCTCTTGAGCGTCGTCGGCAAATTGTGTGCGAAAATCGTTGTTGAGAGAGCAGTGAATGACACCGACAGTCACATCTGAAGTACACAAGTGTAATTTTGTAAAGGAATAGGGTTTACGAACCCAGTTTTTCCCTGTAAAGCATCATGGAAAAGTTCTTGACCAAGAGTCAAAAGATCTTTATTTTTTTAGATCTAGAAAAAGCTTATGATAGAGTGAAAAGAAATATTCTAAGTAAAATCCTATTCATGTATGGTGTAAGCGTATTGACAGAGACACTGAAATCTATTTATAGAGACTTCAATGCTTGAGTCACTATGCAAACAGAACAAAATTTCAAGCACCTGAAACCAATGTCGTTGCACGAATAGATTGATGGATCAGTGCAGAATGAGAGATATGAAAATTTATGGTAACTCTCTACCCTCTAGAAAATAATCAAGAGTTTATAATAATAATAGTAACATAAAAGATGGGACCAAATATGATGGGCTGCCGATTTTGTTCAATTTAGTCGATACTCTTTTATTTTTAACATTCAATGTACGTTTCCTGACACCGCCGTTTATACAGAGTTAATGACTCCGTCATCGCCACTTCTTTAAGAGTGTTTAACGTTTTATGTAATAATAATCGCTACAGTTGTAGCCCAGATGGACGCTATGTACCTGTGCGTTAGAAGCTAGGGTCTATTTAATAGCGAACGAGCTTTCAGCATATTGATTTTAATTTACGTACCCTGAAATTTTCGTATTTAATGTCAGGATACGTGCAACAGAAGAATGTAGAGGCTATTTCGTAACCTAAATTTCGCATCGCGTTATCTTTTTAGTGGTTCCGTGTATCAAATTAAATCATATAAAGTCAATTCATTGAACTTTACATACAAATAAATATCTAAATGTCTAATCTAAAATCTTAAAAAAACTAAGTACAAGAAAACACAATCGCAAGTTAAAAGCAATTGAGAAACCGAAATGTAAACCTTTGAATATCAATAAGGTACCGGTTTTAAAATAAATAGTATAAATGGAAGCGTTTACGATAAAGCGCATTTTAACTTAAACATTTTATTTCCGTATTTATTTGCATAACACCATTACAATTATTCTTCTTCGCGATCGCCAGAGGCCATCGCGAAGATTTATTTCCCTTTATTCGCACTCCGCTATAATCCCCATTAACTTCATGAAATTACCAGCCTTTTTGATAATATGGCAATGAACTTTTATTATTTTATGATTTTATCCCTCTCCAAAACATTACTTTTTTATGAAACTTAAAACTTTTCCCCTTTTTCTCATTACGAAAATTAAATTAAGTCGAGATCCGGCGCGCCCGCCGAGGGAAGGACGAAAAATATCTCGTTACCTTTGTTAAGAGGCGAACGGTCGTGTGTCTGACTTCCGCTGTTTTTAGACATTTAATTACATTATTTTTAGGGTTTCGCACCTC
Organism: Eumeta japonica; assembly: GCA_005406025.1. Classification (NCBI taxonomy): domain Eukaryota; kingdom Metazoa; phylum Arthropoda; class Insecta; order Lepidoptera; family Psychidae; genus Eumeta; species Eumeta japonica. The sequence goes on from BGZK01000530.1 coordinate 256,301, forward strand.
TAAATTAAACTTTTATACGAGTAGGATCACTCCGTTTTCCGTCTGCCGTCTAGCAGTTTGTGTTTAAGTTTGAACTGTTAAAGGTATCAAATTGAAATTACTAACGAAATTGAAAATGTCTGCAAATATTAATTATAATTATTGATTTTCAATCTGTTTTACTTCGTTGTCATATTGTACAACATACTTAAATTTTGCCTATACATAAGACCTCATAGCAAAAGAATATTTCCCGAAAATCAACTTTTATTTTTAAAAGTTTTTTTTTGTTCTATAAAAAGACAAAGAATAAAGGGAAATTGTGCCAAAAAAAATATATGTATATACATGCAATACATATATATATATATATATATATTTTTTTTTTTGGCCCAATTTCTCTTTCTTTCAATATAATATATGCATATATGTTATATATGGAAGCATCGTACGCTACTTCGATTCATTATTTATTCGAATGACTTTTTTCTGATATTTATTGAGCAGTGGAAATGGTATAGTAGCAATTAACGTGTTCCTATTCATAATTATATTGGAATTGACGATGAGCGACAATCTTTTTTAAAGACAATCATTTTACAATCTTTGAGATCGGTAATTTTGTGTGAAACACAAACATTTATTCTATAAGAAGGAATGAATACAAAGGTGATCACGAACTCACCGCCCACTAATGCAAACTTTTTCAATTCTCTCATTGAAGTCCGAAATTATTCAAAAATGTGCTGTGAAAGTCTGTTCTACAGTCTTTAGTGGGGGTGAAATGTTGTTTGAAAAAAATACGCAGTTAACTGGCGAGATAGAGGTGAAATTTGAATTAATGATCTAGGGTGGTGGTAAATGTAACTTTTTGATTGTAGTTTCTTAATACGTATGAGACGTACCACGCAGTGTCGCATAGCCTATTCGCAAGCCAAGGAGTTTCCTCGGCCAAGAATCTCCACCACCAACGATTGGAGCAGCTCTGTGCAGTACGCCGTGGAAATGAAAATAGTATTTCACGCGCGGCCGGGGATGTGTCATAAAAGTTGATAGCGACGGTTTTGATGGGAAAATTGTCCCGCAGTGTTGAGTACCTCAAAATTTTTTTATGACATTTTGACTTTACTTTCCACGTAAACGATAAGTTATATGTATACAGTCTATGTACTGTATCGACGCTTAAGATACTCACAGACACACATTAAAATGAAGAGCAGATTTTTTTTGCAGTGTGCAATATGCATTGACCTGTTTTGAATTGCACAAAATCAAATCTATCAATCATCTATTCCAGGAACATTTAGTTTATTAATTTGTATTTTAAGCTAACAGAGACTATTTGAACTGAAATTTATATAGTATATAATTTTATAATGCATAAAATGACTTCAGAAATTATTTATTTGCACCCACCAACTCGCATAGCTTTCTATTTACCAAAACCAAAGCAATATGATATTATTTTATGCGTACTTCGTAACTTAGCTATATTCCATAACTAAGTTACAAGCTACAATTACTATGAGTTAAAATTTTCAATCCTACATTTTCGAGCATTTTGCTGTGTTTAGATTGCTGCTGCTGCCGAATTAACTTTCTTACATAAATCGTAAACATGTAAATATTTTCATTAGCCTACGTTAAACAACTCATAGCTCTATGAATATATGATGCATATACACAGCATCCTATACATATATTATATTCGCATAGTATAATCTCTTAGTAACAAATGAACATGAATGTGTTTTTTTAAAATTTTAAAAGAATTATTATAAGAAAATCCTGCGTCAGAGAAAGGACACTGAAGGTCCATTTGTTAACATCGGCCCTCATAAATTCACAATGGCTTTCTTAAGTAACTTGAGGGACACTTAGCTGGACGGGTCGCTCAATGTAATATTTTTACTGACAATGGTTATACTACGTTTTCGATGTATAATTTGACTAAAATTTGATTAAAAATCACAAAACGATGAAGCCCGATTTTATTAAAATAATATATGTTACATTTTTTTTATGTAATTTAATTTTAACTGTCCTAAAGAATTTATAATACTTCAAAATTCATATCAATATTTTTTTGCTTTGTCGAGTATACAAAAAACATTTTATATGATGTAAAATTTATTTAGATTCCATTAAATCTACGAATAATCTAATACTTTTACATCATAAAAGTCGATAGCATAGAATTTCAAAATATGCAGTGTCGTTCATATACAAAAAATACTCTTTCGTTTGTTCTCTAAATTCTTTAAACTATAATAGTTATTTTATAATTACTTAAGATAAGTAATTATAAAATAACTATTTTTCATGTTCCTTTTCGAATACTGCTGCTTTTTTTGCCTCACATTTTGCCTTCAAACAAGTTGTCCTTAATTTTCAAAAAAGCACTAATCGAGCCAAACGCAAAGTTTCTGATTTCTCCGTTGAGGCAGGGGTTTCTATGAGTAAAATTAAGGTTATGTTTAAGGATATTAAAGACAAGCAAATGTGAGTCTTTAAACGAAATTATCAGCTTGGCTATGGTACAAAATAACAAAACACAAAACTTAGTAGTTTTATGTCGTTACAATATGACGCACTCCTACAAAAAACTAATGCACTAGAGAAGGAAAATTCCTATAAAAAAAACAAATTAAAAATTAGAAACACGTTTGGAGGCAGTGGAGAAGAGCTCAAGAGGTAAATCTTTAGCAATTCGTAATATGCCCAAGAATAAACGAATCCAAAATTGTGATGATTAACATTAAAAAAAATATTAGCTCTTCAGTTGGATTTATCGAAATAAAAATGATAACGTAATGTTTGATTTTAACACAAGAATAACAAAATAAAATTTTCTAACTAAAATCAAGTAATTGAATAAGTCAAAGAGGGAAAAGAAAGAGACAGCTATAAAACGCCTATGTTCACTGTCTGTTACCCGGTTTGGAAAAGCATATATTTATTTCAGAATCAATAACAACTAAATCAAAGCGATTACACTTCCTTGCACGTAGACTTGTTAAAGACAAGACAATATCTTCCAGCTGGACTTCTTACCGAAAGGTATTTGTAGGAAGCAGCAGGGTCCACCTCCTATCCGGATCAACGAAGAAGACGATCTACAAAAAATACTTAAGTCGTTTGTCATTTTATTTTGCTACATTATTTATATTTCTTTTTATAGTCCTGAGTAATATACTAAATCTTATTTATCACCATTCGATGCTCATACAAAAAATTGTCGTTGCATACATACAAACAAACATTTGCACATACATACATACGCATATACAATAATTTAAGAAGACATTTAATATTCTATCATGAGCGAAATCCCGATATGCAAATACCACATATAATCGCGTGTCCCTTTCAAGATGTAAGTCTATCGTATTTTCCGTAATGCCTGTTATAATTAACATTCGTTTCATCAACCCCTAATAATGATAGAATAAACAATGACATAAACTCGCTAACAATGGCCGATTTTGTTATGCGTGACCTTGATGACCTTGTAAACATATTACCTACTTATAATAAAAAACAAATCTATTATAATTTCACAAAATTTTAGGAGTATTTTCTGAAATTTGGATAAGTTTTTCACATTTCTACAACGATCAAAAATTAATCGGGATTTACTAGTTCTAATTGAATGTTGGCTTCATTCCAATAATAAATCTAGACCTGCTCTAGGAAATTATAATTATGTTCAAAAGTCTAAACATAACTCACAAAATGAGGGGGTAGTCATTTACTTATATACCAACTTGAATTTAAATATTGTAGAGCCTGTATTGACCATGGCAAACTATTTATTGGTAAAGGTAAATAATATACGTGTAATAAAATACATATATTCTAGGCATGTATCGCCGCCAAAGTCATTTAAATATAGGTGATTTTGTTGCTTCTCTTGATCTATTATTACAAGGTTTGATATATTTTAAAAACATCATTATTACGGGAGATCTGAACATTGATATATCTGAGAATTCTCAAGACAAGGGATTAAACGAATACTTAAATCTATTAGGGGACGTTCTTATTTGGATCATACTCTTATAAAAACTCGAAGCCAAGTGACCTGTTTCATAATTCATTGTTATATTACTGACCATAAATATGTTGCCCCTAATATTAAATTAATTTATCCGTGTGTGAAATATACTTCAAAAACTATAAAATGCCTTAATTGTGAAGGTTTAAATAACTCCTTTACGATTTTCCAAATATTCTTAAAATCGGAGATGTAAATCAGGCTACTAAATAATTTGTTTCTGTTGTTAAATATGTAATTTCATTTAATTCTAAAACTGTAACTATTCCTAAAAGAAAAAAAACTAGTAAACCCTGAGTTACACCAGGGTTGCCACATTGTGTGAAAAATAGGGACAATGTCCAAAAAAAATAAGAACCTCTTAAAAAAGCTACTCTTTCATTGACAATTACATTGTATTATACCCAGAGGATCTTCTTATCCCTCCAGTCTAATTGGCTTTTCCTTAGTCGTGTCCTACCCTCACTCTGTCTCTCGCCCGTTTGTCCCACTCCTTCATACACATGCATTCACACTCATACACCCTTCACCCACACACACACCTATACACCCTCACACAACTACTTACCTCCTTATGCTCTACTAACACTAATATTAAATAATCTAATATATATATGTGTGAGTGTGTGTGTGTGTGTGTGTGTGTGTGTGTGTGTGTGTGATGGCTCTATAGTAATATATGAAATTAAATTCACTTATATAACACTTGCATTACTTTATAACTACTTATGCTTAAAGTTTCTTAAAATACTACTATGATACATTATCATCCTTACTTAACATATTTCTTAATTCTATATATAGTGATATGAGAAAACTCTCGATTTGTTGTAAGACTTGCACTATAAAATGTCTATTGTATAATAACTATTTATAAATACGTATGCTTATCTAAAATACTGCTGTAACCCACATCTCTCCTTGTTATGTATCTGCCTAACAGCTGATCTTCTCATAGTGTTTCTAAGTTCACATACAGCGGAGTGGGACCCCGGTGGCCTATAAAATAGGTACTCTGTATCCAACTTAGGTACCAGTCTCTCACATTCCTAGGATAACCATGTAATTGTAAAATGTACTCCTAGAGATATGCTGCCTGCTTGTGGAGAGAAATAAATTATTATTATTATTAATGATAAAAGTACAGTATATAGATTCCTATATACTCACCTTATTTGAAAGGTAAAAAAGAAAACGCAAAGCATGAGTGATGTAATTTTTGATGATTTGATTTAATGTCCATTTCTGAAAATTTTTATTTCTGTAAAATGTATTTAAAATATCGATATAAAAATATATATTATATATTTACATGCCGATTGCGGATTTTGAAAGGAATGAACGTGATGGAATATGTTTTATAACCGCGTTTTATTTATTTATTTTGAGAATTAATCAATTTCGATTGGTGTTGGATTAAAATTTATTCTTGGATGTGAGTAAACCGAAAAAATCGGTCAAGTGCGTGTCGGGCTACGTACAGTGTAGGGTTCCATAGTTACTATCACAATATAGGGGCTTAAAAAGAACCTTTTTGTTTAAGACTATGAATCTATTAATTTATTTCAGAATTTAACGGCTAATGACTTCTAAAAACGGGCCTAAATGAAAGAGGACGTTAAGAATGTTATGATTTTGTATTTTCATAATTTTACTTAGTTTATAAGCTTATATTTACTATTTATTTTACATATAACTAACCAGTTAATCTTAGTAATTTAAGGAGCCTGCACGAAATTTTACTTTTTACTTCTGCAAGTACAATTTATATGCTTATAAACTATTACACGTTAACTTACAAAACCTATATAACTGCGATATTTTTCCTTTTAATTTCGTTATATGTACTAATACAGTGAATTTTCTTACCTATCAAAGAAGAACCATTTACCGGTAAGGGGGGACCCTTGACTTTATTAAAAATTAGCATTTTAACGCTTAATATTTCACAAGAGAAACTCTAAATATAAAAATGATTTACACATATCCGAAATTATTATTAAAAAGCTATTCAACGATAGTCCACACCATGGAACAAACAAAAAAAAAATCAGCCCCAGATTACGTGTAGAGTAACTTAAATCTCTTTTTGTTGATCAATTTCGGCCGTTTTTTTATTTACTTCTTGCTTGAGTCTCATTAGCTGTTGGCAGTAAAGATCTAAATTGATGGTTTTTCCCGGCGGTAAAAGCTAATGAATAATGCTCTTCTAATTCCGCCATACACATAGCTTCAACTTATTGCGTGTGTCGCTATAGTCTGTGGAGCTTGTTTGGCTTTTGACCATGATCTTTTTCGCACGTTCTTGCCGTAAGTAATCCACTTTTATCACCATTTAACGGTTTCATTACGTTTTAGTAGAAAATCACATACGAGTACACGATTCATTAGATATCTTTCAGTGACCTCGTGTGCGGCTCAAGTATCGAGCTTTTTGTACATTCAGCTTTTTTTAAATGGATCAAGACTGTTTTATGGTCAATCCTCAGGTTTTCAGCCATGTCGTAAGCACTAAGATGCCGATTTTGCTCTAGTTTTTCCAAAATGGCATTTACTTTATCTGTAATAGGTCGGCTAGAGCGAGGTTCATGTTTGACATCAAAATGACCGAACTGAAAACGCTTGAACCAGTTTTGTGCTACTCTTACCGATATTATAGTAGGTCCATAAATGTCACAAAGTTCTTTCACAGATTGTGTCGTATTTTTTTCGTTTTTTATAATAAAACTTCAAAATGTATCGAATTTCTACGTTAGATTCATTCAATTTGGTGGACAGAAAAACAATAGAAAAATAGCAAGACATCGTTTTTAATTTATATTTTTCTGTTTCTACGATGTCATATATTTAATTGTATCAAAACTATCGGATACAAAGAGCGCAACCAAAGAGATTTTATTGCAACTTTTTACTTACAGAATACGAAAAAACTTTGCCCTGATCTTATAAATAGATAAAAATAAAGATATACTAAATTATAAATTCATAGTAGAAAAGTTCATGAGGTCAAAGGCTTTGAGCAAAGTCATGAAAACACAGACCATAAAAATTATAATAGTTCTGAATGATAATTATTACAGTTGTTACATTTTGTTTTTACTCAAGACTTTTTCAACTGAACAAGTTCTCGTAGTTTTAAAAAACCTTTGTACTTTTATAAAAGTCCACAATTAAATTTGCAAATTAAAGTAAAAGTGAAAGAAAAAGAGGTAACAAATTAACTCTATTCAAAAGTAGAAAAGACATTTTATAGGCCGATAACGTATGAGAAGCTCTGTCGAAGATTGATCGGGGAAACTTCCTCGGCGGCGCGCGCGCTCGCCTGGAAATTAATCAATCTCAATTGGAATGACGGCCTCGAGGCCTCGTGCTTGTGGAAACTCATTTACTGACGGTGCACTTCGTCGACACGCTGCTCCATAGTTTTTTACAATGACTCTTGTATTATTTTGTTTTCGAATAAATATTTATATGTCTTGCAAAATAAACGAATAATGCTCGTGTATTCAATCGTGCTCCTTTCTAAATCAAATGAAACCAAAAATTTTTTTATTACGTAGACAGTACAATTATACTTGAAAGCCATCAACAGTGAATTGTTTTCGACATTACCACCCATTTTGAGTGCCGATTCACCTTGAGAAGAACGGGCAAGAAATTCAAGGGTTGCTCTTTATTGCTCCTGGGCACACAATATTGGATAATGATTAAAATTAGTACAAAACTAAAACATGAAGTAATCTGATAGCCGAGCAATTCAATCTCATGGGTTTTTTTCATTAAGATATTCGGACGCGCTATAATAAACCTTTCCGTATAACTTTCTTTTATGAATTCAAACGTTTCGTTAACGAAACGTTTGAATTCATAAAATGGTAAATTTTGATGAATTGAAAAATTTAGCTGGAATTTCATTATGACAGCGCACACATTTCCCCTTGATTGATTTGTTAATTTCACTAAGTCGGGTCTAATGAGCAGCAAAATCGTTCTTATGTCTAGTGTTAATGTTATGGATGTTGGTCATTTTTTGGAACGATTCTATATTTCTCTTGACCAAGTTTTCGTATATGTATTGTGATGTTAAAGTATTAATTTTCTTAATTTTTTTCCTGTGAGATGCCCTGGTTTCACATTATAGAATGCACGAATAGCTCGCTTCTGCAGCCCAAATATAGTGTTAATATCGGCTGCATAATACCATTATAAAATTCCATAGGTCATGAGAAAGAAGACATTATTTACAAAAAAAAAGAAGACAGAAGACATTACAATTGTTTCGACATATAGACGTCTAAACATTTAGAATGTCTTCTTTATTTTAAGTTACTATTTTATCGAATAAATTTCGAGTCGAGAGAGAAAAGCCCAATTTTTTTTTGGCTAATAAGTTTGCGTTCCATAATTTTACGTCGATAAACAAATTTGGAAGTTTTGATTGATATTATAACAATCTAATGGTAGCACTTTGAAATAAAATAGCAGCAACTGGAATATCAGTCATGTAGTATACATAGGTGTATATATTTGCCTGTATATATCCACACAGGTGTATATATCCACAGATTTACCGACCGTTTTGTGTGTATAAAAATGGCATTAAGACATTGTAATCTGTACGTTGATTCATTTTATTTCATTTACGAAGAATTTATCAAAATAAAAACAAAATTTTCTGTGGAAATAAATTTGATTTTTCTGAAACGACAGAGCTGACAATCACAAAGGATGGATTGGCACGATTCTTCAATCTTTCATGAGCCATGAACTGCAGACTTTGCTTTAAAATGCATATGTTACTTAAGCCAATTTTAAAATAATATTGCTGCCTATCAGAAGAGCAAAGAATACGTTTTCACCAAGTTGTGATGGATTAGGAACAATGTTATCAGGGACAGAATAATAAAATAATGGAATATACATAATACTAAAAATGCGTTTGGAGTTTTATATGAAAATGTCCATACAAACAAAAAGGAATATAAAAAACAATCAATTTTGACCTTTTTTTCAATTGTTTTTATATTAAAAGTGACTTAATTGTAATTCTATTTTTTATATTAATTTACAATAAGATTATGAGAAAATGGGTTATTTTTTTTAATTTAAAATATCGTTCTGGTTTCTACAAAAGGAAACTTTAACCAAAAAACCTATTTTTCCCTTTGTTAGTTTATTAAAAGAAACAAAAATGTTACACTCGGAACTCAGAATCAAAAATCGTTTAAAATTTAAATTTGCACACAAATTCCTTAACATGACTATTACAGCATGTATATGAAACCTAAGAATTACAATAATAGTATATAACTCTGCCTACCCTGTACAGACCTTAAAGGCAAAGCACTAAGGAAAGAAGTATACTGCGTGTATGAAAATGAAAGAGGATAATTTCTGAAACCAACAGAGCGAGAACAAAGTTTCTATAAATAAAACGATCATCAGTAATGGCGCTAGACACGACATATGAATCGCAGCATATGTGAAAAACTTAGCAAAACAATCACAAATTAAATTGGCATCCAAGAGATGGTAAACGAATGAAAAGAAGGCCAATCAAAAGATGGAAAGATGAAATCAAATAAACAGTTGAGCCTTTCTGGAGCAAAGAATCTCTGAATGGACTTAAAAAAAACTAAAACAGACCTCTGCTTGCAAATCAAAGCTGATACAGTAAACGTTTGAATAAAAGATTTATTATCACTAATATGTATTTTTTTATTATTTGATAGCACCGTAAATAAATATTCAATGTATATACTATGTCAATACATACAAAGATGCAAAAAAGATATAGCCTTTAAAACTTTCAAATATATTATTACTATTAAATCTCCTTCTTACAGAATTATCACAAATCGGTATGGTTTTATACGATACAAATTTTGAACTAAATAATACTCAAGAAAAAAGAAAGTTTTGAAGATTTAAAGTCTCTGATTTGTAGGAATCGTCTAGTTCAAGATTCTGAACCGGTACACGTGTACATCCCATACACTCGTCGTATTCCAGTATAAATTTCCTCCACAAGGAAAGTATTGATCCTCGACGTTCACGCCGACCCAGTGCCCATCTGAATGTTGGAATTTCTAAAGAACTATTCGTTGGTTCGAAAAGACGTTTCCTTTGATAATCAGTGATTTATTTTGAAACCCTCAATACGAATCATAAAAATTATTCCACAGATGATCAATATTCTATACATTTAAGTATACAGCGTGTGGGTTCGATTATTGTACATACTTTAAGTCGGTGATGTTTCTAGATCCTAACCATCTGCAGCGATATAATACCGCATGATATGTTACATATTATTCGGAATACAAACACCATAGGTTTCATTTGTAAATTTTTAGAACACTAGGTGAGCTCTATTAACTCAGTACTGTCTCGTTTTTGATACACAGCACACAAAGTTAGTGCACTGTGCGAGCGATCGCCACAGCCGGGATATTTATTACTATAAAGCAATTAATAGTGCGACAAATTGAACGATTTCCAAAGCAATATGGCGTATTTTACGACCGCCCATCGCGTCACAATTGCGTCCGCGTACGCGTGTGCCGTTTTCCAACGTTACTTACGGTTACCTTACCTAAACATAAACGCGACGCCGAAGCGACGAACGGGCGCACGACCCTGCTTACTAAAAGCGCGTGGTGTGCGGCGGGGCGGCGGCAGAGCGCGCAGCCCCTGCGGATGAGTGAAACAGGGTAAGAGTGATGCGTCGGCGCGAAAATGACAACAACACATTGCTAGGTGGTGACGTGTAATGCGTAAAAGCGCAACAGCATTGTGGAAAAGTCGACAGTAAAAGAAGCTTGTTTTAGTTATAGAAATTGAAGAGAGCCATCGCATGCAAACTTTTAAAAAGTCTGTAAGTTTTAATAAAACATTTAACGAATTTCAGTCAATTAAGCAACGTCCCTTTACATTTAAAATTAGAGTTATTGTATTTTGCTATAAGAAAATTAAAATTATGTTGTAGTCAATGTCTTATAATCAAAACTCGTTAATCTAATAAAAACCTTTTCACACCGTTCAATGTAGATATAAAACACATTTCCTTAGCGACTCCTTTTCTTTCTTTAAGGTTACTGTGAGCTTGAAAAAATGAGAGGTATATAATATTTTTTACTTCAAAACTAGGCATTTCACAAATCACAAATACTTTTTTATCATAAATCTGTTGTCATTCAGAAAATGAATTAACCCTATTACGTGTTTTTATCTTTCTACCGTAAATAGTAGATGACACTGTTTAAGCTCTAAAATCACACTGCGCACGTTAGAGTGTAAAGGCATTTAAAAAAAAGAAGTTTTTCTATTTGTAATTTTTTTTTTTCTAAAATATATTTTCTTCTCACCTTTCATTCATGGAAAAAACCGAAAGAAGTACAATAAAACACCCTCACTGAATAAGTGATACAAAAGCTTTCGATCGGAAACAAATGCCATTGAAATCGTCTCTATGCCCAAACGTCTGTACAAAAAAAAATCTCGCTGCCTCCGATCCTATCCGATAAGAGTGACACGACTTGTCGCCGAATGAATTCTGTAGGTGTTATTCGTGTGCGCACGTATTGTTCGTATTTCTTTATCCATTCCAATACGTCCCATCTTTATGATGATAGGCCTGTGACGGTCTATTGGAAATTTTATATCTGTAAGTAGAACGCGGCGGTACGGGCGCTATACAGACGGCTCGGCCGCGGCGGCAAAGTAGTTCCCCTTCGTGTGATGCTGTTCTCCGTTACAGTCTGAGTATATTCACGGACTGGCTTTAGACGATTATTCCGCCCTAGATCGACGGTGAGGAAACTGGCGCGTAATCCCTTAATCGCCCGCTACGGGAGGAGCTGCGGCGCCGCGAGCAGGCACGATCATGCTTATAAATATATCATTAACTTTAACGTTGAGGGAAAATGTCGTGAGAGTGTTGGGGAAGATTATTGAAAAATAAGTTCATCACCCTCGCCTCTGAGGAGATTAATATCGTGCGGTGGACCTCGTGTGAGTGTTACGGTTACGTGTACAAGCCTCGTTTCAAAATAATTAATACTTAAATATATAACTCTGTCCTTTGAACAAAACGAGCTGCGCGTATGTATTCATTTTCGTTATAGACAAATAAATATTGTATGAAGATAATATTATACGTTTCAACTGCGAATCCCGATTCAACTAAATGAATATGATTTGAGAAGATTTACAGGTCCACCGCACCAATCAGCAACAAGTGTTATACATATGTTTCGTACCAGTACCATAGTCAGGATTACCCCAACAACCACAGCCAATAGAGCGCCCAAGAATCGTATACTCACTGTCACGAAATGTGTCCATCCAATAATAATATACATTCAAACTGTCAAATATGTAAAGAGACTCTTTATTTTATAATTAACATAAAGTTAATATTTTTTGTTTTTTATATTATTTTTTCTCTCTTTATTATTTTTTTCTATTTTTGCACATTTTATTTTTCACAAATTTTATTACAAAGAAGAGGACGTGCATACTTTTCAAGATAGCTCTGATGAATAAATTATCAGCAAAAAATTATAAAGTATAAACCTTTATACAACATTCAATATTGAAGAAACATCCTCGAAATTATTTTAAAAGAGAAATTACAATATTTTAAATAGAATTTTTTCGAGGAAAATCAGCGGACCCATTGTCAACTTTTAGGTCTATTGTAGACCTTATCCTAAATCTTAATTCGGATGGGCTACTTTATATGAGAAAATTTTTTGTTCGCATTCATTTCCACATACTGTAGGTACACGTACACTTGCTGCCTTATTTGGACTCGACCAGCGCGGGGCACACACGCCGGAGGCCGCCCCGGCCGCTACAAATGTTGATGCGGTGCCGATAAAGCATGAATTTTGTCGTTTTCACCTCATTGAGCCTCGGACAAAAATGAATATATTATTATATGTCGCGATAAGATCGAAGGCCGTCGCGTGACTACGGACGGCGCGCGCGCGCTGAAATGTATTAAAGCGTTCTCTTATTTGTGGGGTGAAATCGTGGTTAACATTTTCAATCCATGTACAAAAATAAAATAACACGTAATTATAGAAACAGTGGTGACACTTGACAATGTTTGTGCAAGTCGGTGCTGGTCAAACCCTTAACTGAAGAACAGATAATAACCCGAGACAGATAACTGAGAAAGAGTTCGACCGTGTCTTCTTTGCCTTCGTCAAAGGCAAATCGCTTCTATAGCATATAGGTTACAAAACAAAAATAAAACACCGATGTAATTTAAAAAATATAATCAAATTATTATGGATACAAGAGGTTCTGCAAACGTGAAGGGGTCGGTTAAGACTTCAACGACATAACTTTAAATTTAGATGTAATGATCTAACAAAGATCATGTAATGTATTTCAAAAAATAATTACAATTATATGAATAATTAAGATGTATCGATCAGTTTCAAGTTTATTGTATCGCATTTCCATAAATAGTAATAAATGACTGGTTTATGTGGGCTAAGTATTGTGACGGAATCTTACAGGTATTATTTCGGTGTAAACGCAAACGATCGCGGATGTTTGATTTCTACTAAAGGTCAAGAATCGCGGATGACGCACTGAAAGCGACGAGGACCTTTAACTGGTTTTCTGTTGAAGAATTTCACCCCGAGCAGTCGCGGCCGGCCTTGCTACGAAAGACTAGAGATCTATCCCAAAACCGCCGGTCTTGCGCAAATCGCATTTGCGTTAGATGCGCGAACTTATGGCCCATTTTACGCGGCGTGTATGTGCGCTCGAGGTATTTCCGGGTGTAGTCTGGTGAATAAGTACGTCATTGTGACGACTAATAACGTATAACCTTCAACTTTTCCCTTTTGCGCTTGTCCGATCTCGATCAGTTTGTGCTGCATAGCTATAAAGTTCAGATGCAGTGTCTCGAGTGGGTCCGGCCTCCGACTCGTATTAGCCGATCGCCTGAAAGGCAATCGCACCTAAGAATTTAAAACTAATGTAAGTTGCTAAATAATCAATTTCGGATTTGCCTAAAATGCGCCACAGAGACGACATTAAATAAAAACAGAACTTCCCTGAGTCGCCTCCGATGAACAAGTCGCTGCGAAGTCAGTCTCGCCGCTCCGCTCCTTTCAGCCCCCTCCTCGGTTTGTCTCTGTGAAGTTGACGCTCTACGACACACTACCTGCGGTCCTAGCACGACGCCCTAGAGAAGCGTCTCTTTATAAGACTGTCTCTATGGCGCAACGTATTAAATAAAAGGAACAGTCTTAGAGAGAGACTTTCATCTAATACGTCATGTTAGACCCGCCGGAAAAACCTCCAGCTTGCGAATATCATAATGATAAAATAATATCCTCAACGATGAAGCGATTAACAATAAATAATCACACAATAATGAACTGAATAATGTGCCTAAATAATGCAACCTAAGGCTACTTAAAACACCTACAAAATAATGCATCACATTAGTTATTAATAAGACTGATATCCTATTTTACACTTACTACCGGCTACTATCCTATACAATATCTTCAATGCCTTAGACCACATTCTCTTACACTAGATATATCATAATCATCTAAAATAACGTCCTATGCTAACGAGAAGATATGTACATAACTTATACCTAAACCCGAATCCCGTTACCACGAATGGTACTACTGTCTTATAATATCACCCAATCTGACATAAAATTTGATAGTTTACGCATAATTATTACATTTGGTATCCTCGACAACTAAAACTGGGATTGTAAACTAGTCTTTGAATGGCATGTGGTCATTCCCAGAGATAATTTCAACTGTCGTAAAGCAACCCAAAAAAACAATAACTTTATCGATTTTATCTTAAATTTACCTCGTACCGTACAAAAGGTTTCATTTTAGAAATTTTTGAATTAACACATTTCCAACAGAGTATCCGGCACTCGGCATTTCGGCATTATTCCCTTTATATTTTCTAATTTTTAAAAATTCTCACGTAACGGAAATTTTTAAACAACAAAAACACATGTTCATCAAAACGAGCCCTCGATAATTTTAAAAACAACCGAGAAAAAAACAACCTTGTTGGGATACTGATATAATAGTTACGTTATGTATAGCAGTTATGTATATTAGTTACGTTATACGTATTTATACAGCAGCATACTCGTGCGATCGATTCATTATCTATTATTTCACAAACACTACGTACGAAATGATCGATGTTCAATTCTAGTACTTGTTTTCCTATTATTTCTCCATTACATAATTATTTTTAATACCCTCATTACTAACGTAGTTTAACTGTATTTCACGAAATGCTTTGATCGTATACGAGTTTTTAACGCCGTTTCTATCCCAAAAATTATACATTTTATTCCCTGTCATAGAGAACAAATTTTAACAGTTAGGAGGGTTAACCTCGGGAAAGGAAGACGTCACACGTGGCGTATCGCACAACATAACGTGGGTCCTTGAGCCGGCGGAGCAATGAGCGATCGCGCGACTAGAAAATTACATTAATAAACTAGTGAAAGCGGTTAAAGCGGGATAAACTACTCACAACAATGATAAAATGTTATCACGGACGTGATATTGAATGTCATGCCCATGGGATGGTTTCAACCTCGCTCCAGGACGTCTGCGACCAACGAGGCAGCCCGGCGGGGCAAGGTAAGCGCATATTGGTCGACAGACAAAATTTCCTATGATCCAGGCGCGTTCGTATGTACTCTCACATAGCTTTTCGGCAATTGATATGCAAAAATCTTTGAACATACCTAAAAACAGCTTTCATAGATTCCTTCCGTCGACAGAAAACAGACATTCTATAGAGTCATATCAATAAAAAAAATACAGTCGAATTGAGAACCTCCTCCTTTTTAATTTTGAAATCGATTAAAAAGTAGTATTAATATAGCAACGAGCGAGGTGGGGTTGATGACAATTATTTATTTATGCTATATGTATGGGGTAATTTCGTATTTATGGACGAACTCTAAGAATCCTTTCACAATAGTAAACGACGCTACTCTTCAACAATAATTTTACGAAGTTTTGTCACAATCTATCACAAGCCATTTTCTTTCATCGTTCAGCTATAACAATCATGCATTTTGGTATTTATATTTGAATTAACCTTTATAGTATGTGTGTTGGTGATATATTGTAGGTTTCGGGGTTACAAAACCACAATAAAACATACATGCATGTATATGTAATGTAATTACTTATTTACAAATACAATAGTAGTTATTCACCTGCGTAACCGAACAACGAAAACACGAATGAAGCACGTGAATGATTTGGATCGGACTTAAAAACGCGAATAGAATCAGCTTTTATAGCGAGATCGGGATAGCTACTGCAACTGAGGTTGTCGTCCGAATTGAGATGGGGGCTGAAATTGGAATGAAGAACGATACCAAAATCTAAACAATCGGTGGAACCGCTACTGAAATCCAAAGCAATGGTACAAATGGATTATTTTCATAATTTCAAGAGAGACAAACTGAAGAAATTATAGTAGTATAGAAATTCATTATATATCCACGCGGAGGAGTTGTGGGATGAAGGTGGTATTTTATTTACAGCACGATATTTCTATTATGTAAATAATGATACTGAAAAATAAAAAAAAATATTCAATCCACGTCCTTACAAAGCACACCAGTGTAAAAAATAAACAAGATGTTATAACGTTCTAAACCTAAAGTAATAATAAAGATCGAATCATATAAAAATATGTATTAAATTTTCATAGATAGCAATAGTAGGTTCCTGGGAAAAACGACTAAGCTGCGGTAACAGGTACGGACAGACAGAGAGCGATACTTAGGTTGTGATTTGTGTATGCCGTTTTCATGTTTTGAGTAAGGAATGCTTAATTGGCTGCGGCGCAAGCTATTTCGCATAGTTACTTTTTTTCTAATAACCTTCTGAATTAACGTAGACAAAGTACAAGTGACCACATGAGCAACAAATGTTTGACATTAATTCAAACTTATTAAATCGTATTACTTGACTGGTTTTGAAAAAATACTTGAAAAGTGTGCCCATTTTGTAAATTTTGTTCGGAAACATTGACAGAGTGCTTAATTTAAATATCTAAACTTAAAAACTTTTAAAAGTCCATAATACAACAGTATAACGGTATCGAAAAAAAAATGTAATAGATAACTAAATAAAAATAATACATTTATAAATACATACATTAATAACGATAAGCCATGGACGATCCTGAACAATTTATGTAAACTTAATTCAAGAACCAAAAACTGACAAGCTTGCATGAAACAGCCGATGATTGCCAGTGAAATAATATATTAATGTGTAATAAGGATATAATGTAACTAAATATTTAAAATACGTGTATTGAAATTAAGCGACCGTTAGGTCAGGGCGTTTAAAAGGTGCTTCTCGATCTTATCTGATGGAGAAAAGTATAAACGAGAACACAGTGACGAATTGAGCGTTCATAAAATCGGATTAATTCATCAAGGCGAGCAACATTTTGCAGCGATTAGACCCGCAGGCGCGCCGCCCAGAACTGACAGGGACGAGGGCAGAGCCTCTTCTCGCTCATTAATTATTTAGCGAGATGCCACCTAAAATGACAGAATGGTAATTTGACAGTGAAAATTTTGATCAACTCGGGGAAGTAGAATTTCAAGGTAAACAGCATTACATTGTATTCCCGCGGCGCCGAGTAAATAAATAATTTAATTCTGCTCGGATTCGCTACAGCCACTAGCGTCTCCTTCGAGGCAGTTTCGTTTGTACCAGAACTCTATACTATTTATTTAAGGAAGTTACTTTTTTTGCTTACCTATTTTTTTATGTGTTATATTAATAACACGTAAATACGGAATCAATAAATTTTATTTTTCTATAACTCGTCAAATATTAATTCCACTATTTTTATTTTTTCACTAATAGCAAAAATACAATTGCGATCATAATTCTTATAAATGGTGTTAAATGAACCAAGCTGAGAACATTTTCTTTCAGGTTTGAAATGGACAGAACCAAGCTGTGGGCAGCTCGGCTGCGGCACGACGATGAGCTCCACCCGTCAGATACCACGCTATCACGGAATGCGGACGTGCATTAGCAGCTATCGTCGTTTCGTTTCGTCCAATCAGTGAAAATTCCGGTAACTGTGCCCCTCACCGTGACCCTACTCACCCCTCCATAACCCTACTCCGCCCACCATTAAATATCCTATGCTCACCGAAGATCCCGACAAAGCACTGAGCAACCAAAGTGGTACGCATGCGCGTTTACTTCTCGAAAATGTTTTAAAAATAAAACAAAAATGTATTCATGCCTCATCTTGACAATTGACATTTTTATTTGAAAGGAGAATAATAAATATATGAATATGGCTTTTAGAAAAAAAATAAAGATTTTTTTACGGAGATTGTTAGAATATTTTTTGAATTGTAATAATCCATTTGCAACATATTTTTTTAATGTTCGATACCAATGATCTTTACGAATCGCATGCTAATAAAACGTATCTATTTAACACATAATATTTTTCAATTAAAGTTCTTAGTGAATATTGAACAATCTCCGTAAACCTAAAAAGCTAATGGTTAGCCAATTTCTAAGAAAGAGAAGAAATTTTTAAGATAAACCCTTTCTTCGAAAAACTTTTGTAATAGTATCTTCGTTTCTGTTGGTACAATGGAACTAAATAAACCCCTTTCGATCCGCAAAAATAAATTGATATTCTTTTGGCGTCTAATTGGTGAAATATTCAATGATATATAAGTAATAAAAATAATAATATTGGTAATGATCATTCAATTGTTAGGGATACTATAAATTAAGACTGCAAAGGTATCATTCAGGTATAATTTGTGCCACTGCATACGACAGCCAACATCCAATCCACCGAAAGTTTAAGATCAATCTTAAAATTACTTCAAATTTCTATGTGTTGACAAAACCTTGGATTACCCTGATTCATGGAACCTGTTCCTGGACATGTCCTATGTTTTTGTAAAAGCTGAGCTACAAAGTGGGACTATGAGATTACAGTTTTCAGGCACCAGATAAGATTATAAACGCATCAATATTAAAAAGTCGTACGACTCGAAATACATAGCTTGAACACGATTTCTACAAAAAGATAATAGAACAAGATAAAGACCATAAAAACTGGCCAAGAGCTGCAAATTTCCGTAGGCATAACTACAAAGAAATGCATTTCAGATGAAATTTTATATTAGTTTTTATTGTGAAATTTTGAATTTTTGGATGTATACTAATATTCTTTTTTCCAGTTTAAAGAGGCAAATAAAAGATTTCGATAAATAATTATATCATAATCTTTTATAAAAAGTTTATTACTATTAAATGACTTTTCTGTACTGCATTACTATTTTAATGTATTTACCTAAACAATTTTAAATGTGTTAAAACACTAGTCTCAAAATTTAAAAATAGAATGTTGAAAACTACACCAGGAAAAGACTCGTCTTCATGGCTCTTACGTCCTTTTATTGAGAAACACACTTTTTCAACAATCTAACAAACACTTTTAGAAAATATTTATTAAGCGTTACCATTGTAATTTCTTTTAATATTTTTTGTACCTACGGTGTGAAAAACAGGGGTGGGGAACAATATTAATGATATTTTGGAAGTGATTATTTCCGAAAACATTCATTTAATGTAATAAATTGATTAATAACCTTAAAACGTTTTTAAAAATATGTCAAAATATATGTCACACTGTGATATTTGGTGAAAAAAATTTTTATAGCTTTTGTTACATGTATGGAAATCGCCCCTAGAAATATTTGTTATTGTTATTTAACCACTAAATTAAGTAGTAAATTATACAAAACACATAGGTGTTTTGTATAATTCTCTATATGTAATATAGATTCCAAAATTCATTAATGTACAATTAGTATTTTATTCAGTATGAAAAAAATACAAGTACGTACGGATGAATATGACACTATAAGGATTCCGTTTTTTCCATTTTGGCTACAGAATGATAAAAAGTAAAAAAAAAAACATTTATTGAACAAAGACGAATCTTAATAAAGTAGTATCGATTGGTCGAAGCCTTTTAGAGTAGAACAAGGACACCGATATCTAAGAACTCAGTAACGGAAGTTCGTTTACAAAGACGCCGACGTAGGGCAGGCTGTTCTTTGGGCAGGTCGGACTTTGACATTCACACGAGAAGTCATAACGTTGGAACGCCCCCAGTGGGTGGACTAATGACACGATACGGTATTTAAAGTTACTGTTTTTTTGTTAAATTTGTTAAGTAATTAATATATCAATTTAAAAAAATTATCCAACTATACCTTGTTCAATCTATTTCATGATAATTTTCACCATTTAACCTCAGAAGGATGCGAACCTATTATTTATTATAAATGAAATTTTCATTATAAAAATATATTCTTAAAATTTAATCATTTAAATAGTTCATTTATCGATCTAAATATATATATTTTTTGTAAATCATTTGGATGTATTTTTTGATATTTGTACATCGTCATGAAGTCTTCTTTTATTAATTTTATACTATTCAATTTTTATTATCACTAATTTGTAAAATAATTTTGTTAATGTCATCCACACAGCATTATATCTGAAGATTATAAAGCAATAAAAGTTATAACAATTTTAACTCCGATTTTAATTTTAACAAATCGGCGTAAAATGGATGACCAAACACCACCAATCATAAATAATTGCACGTCGGATCTAAATGTTTGGTTTACGTATTCAAATCATCGGATAACGCTTGTAAAATTATACCAAATATGTGTTGTTTTTGCATTTTACCGTTAACAGGCATTTTGGTCAGGTCAATGATCGATGATAAATGATGACAAATGATGGAATCTTAGTAGAGAAAATCATGCAAATTTATCAAAAATTAAAAATAAAAACATTTGATTTCTGCTCTAAATTATAACTTTTTATATGAAAAACACGACAATTAATTTTAATTTACTTCGGTCTTTTTGTATTCCGTAAACGCTGAAATCCGATATTCACCTCAAGAAAAAACGTAAGCTCTTTATGGATCCCAAGTTTCGGGGAAAAGATCAGCTAAAAGCTTGGCAGGCTTTTGACAACATTAACTTTTATTATAGTTCTACTAAAGATAGATAAGACACTGTATAAGTTTTATTATAACTTGATTATTAGAATAATAACTAAATAAACATTGACGTCACAATATACGTAAAGAAATCGCACAACGCAAAAGATAACACAGTTTAAAAAACTTTTTTTTCGAGTATAGATTAAGAAAAAAAGTTTTTCGAGCATAAATAACAAAATTGATAGTATATTTCACATGGATTCACTATAATAGACAGTTTCACTTTAAGGCCATTTAAAACACTTCTTTGTTACAAGTAACCGCATGGATGCGCAAAATTTTTTGCGTGAATCTGAACATGTTATTTTTCCATACAGAAAATCGATACGCATTTTTTCGACGTCACTATTGACATACATCCATGTTGATTATCGACTTTATAAACATGTGTCCGATTCGCATGATGGCATATCTTATCCTTTAATTTATCAGATTATTAAATATTTTTTTATTAAAGCAATAAATACAACTAAGCCTGTTTTTATTTTATGTGAACCAGTGAATCAATGACATGTCAATTACTCAAGTAAACCCTTTTTTTCATATATCGACTACGGGTGCATTTAATACTTTTATTTTTACAATTGTATTTATGATACTCCTACATTATTACGAGTTAACTTACTTACCAAACTCATTTACCAACTCAAATCTGCAAATAGCCAGCTTTTATTTTTACATATATCATTTATAGGGTCAAAAAATAAATGTCGGTTGGTTAGTTTATTTCGACCTACGTGTCAAAGTCTTCTCCAATTACCTTACGTCTTGATTTTTCAATTTCTAATAGTTAGGAAATTTTGTCTAAACACCCATTGTACTAAGATTTTATACAGAATTTTAATACAAACCTGCCTATGAAATCCATTAGCAAGTCTGTTTATGGCCACTCAGTACATCGATATTCACGTCAAGTTGACATATTAGTCGGGGTTGCTCGAACATCCCGCTAACATTTCCGCCCCTCGCCGCCCCCCCGCCGGTCGTCACGTAACCTTCATACGTGAATTATGCATTCTTTTTCAGCGCGACATTATCTAGCAGATATTTCACGTGCCCTTCTGGAATCGAGTTCCGCGCGGTCGACGTTCTACCGATGACGCCGGGGCGGGGGCGGCGCTGCCTTCGGCGGGCCGCAGCGCTTCTGGAGATGTAACTCGTTGTAAGTGTTATTCTATGAATTATTCATTAAAATCTGTATTCTTTTTTTTATATTTCAAATTCTCGCTTATCGATATAACTTACAAGTTATATCGATATATTTTGAATCACGATAATAATCAAATGCAATAAAGCTGAGTGCCAGACTTCCACAAGATATTAAAAAAAAATTTGGTTGCCTGTAAAGTCGGTATACGGGCGAAAGTTTTTACGTGACAACGACTTTGAATGGTAAAATCATTTTAATGTGAATATTCATTCGTATAGTAGGAAGAAGGATGAAATAATAGTAACAATTTAAAACATTTATTTATACAAAGAATTATATTTAAAACATTAATTTATACAAAGAATCTCGCACTGAATTTCATATTAACAAAATTTTATTTTTACCTTTACACATACATACGTATTTATATACAAATATACATACAATAACTTGCAATACATTTGCAAGCTATGCACTAATTCTCTAGTGCTGCGCGCGCGGCAGACCGATCATAGTTGAGTGGGAGAGAGACGCAAGGCATTCGGCGGGCCTCTCTCTCGTTCGGTGACTCATCGTTACGTTACCGAGCGTTACACTTTTTCAAAGTGACTCCCAGCCGCAACCTAATTTAAGACGTTGTCACGTCAAAATCACATTGGCATATTGAAGTAAACGTGAAGAAAATTATTTTATGTTATTCTGAGAATTTGTTAGATTACATATTAAGTAAGATGTAAACACAATAAATTTTTTTCTATCTACATTTCCGTGTAGAAAAGAGCTATTCTTTTGTATCATGTGTATAAACGTATACATGACAGAATCATTCTTTGCATGTGCATTTTTTTTAAACAAGGCTACCTATTAAATTACGTAATTCCTTCGTTCGCAATATTTTTTTCACGACTGTACGTTTTACGATTTCGTAAAATGTTTATAGCACCAACCGCCGCAAAACCTCCCTGCTACCGAAGGCATACCCAACGAAAGCCAAAAACTCGCAGACATCGTCGCCGCTTTTTTACGTAGACAAAAAGGCGACACAACACCGGCGTCTATAATCACTGTTATTAGAGATTAGCGCCAGAGCACGCGGCGGCATCGGACGCAAACGCGGGGCGCGCCGCCCAAATCCCCGGGCGCGTGACGCGATCACGCGCCGCCCGCCGCGGCCGGCGCGTCATTACGGGAGAGAGCCCGCGAATGCCCGGCATAGGCTCTAATTTTACTCAAACGTCGGCGTTCAGGACTATTTACATGAAATACATCATGAAATTCGCTAGAGCCGGGTTCTATTTGCATTAGCGAAATGAGTAAATTTCGACGGTAAGTGTGATAATAACGCGTTTGGTGGGAAAATACACGAATTATGTTAGCACGATGGATTTTGGTATTTCACTGTGCTTACAGAATTTGGTCAAAGCTTACTGACCTTAGATAACGAATGTGAATAGAAAAAAATAAGAGCGTAAAAAAACATGCTTTCACAAAATAAATAGGCATCTAAATACTGTTTTAAAAAGTAAAAACCAATTGTAGAATCTGTTCTCTCTGTTTATCAACATAAAGAGGCTCTTTCGCCTTAACGTAAACTAAGTTTGTAGTGAAATATAATATTTGAGTGCAAAACGTAGGGCCCTTAGAAACAAGATCCTTCATCTACGTATTTTTGAGGAAAATCGCCCCAAGCTTTAGAACTCAAGTATTGTATTTTAGTACTATCCATTGATTTATTGATTTTGTTTTTTTATAACTTTTGGTCATACAATCAAAAAAAATCCATAAAGTTATAATTTTGATATTTGACCACTCCCTCCACAGTAGTTCGTAGAATGGTAAGGTTACTTGAGTACAACAGATCTACACCAGGTGGCTTGAGGTAAGGATTACGACATGATATTTTTAACTACCGTCATACCAGTCAGCCCTCAGTCCGTTTCTCGCCATAGCTTGAGTGCGAACACAGAATTATAACATTCAAGATGACTTCAAATCAGACACTATAGAAGGCAACGCTATTTGCAATAGAATTGTATAATTTTTTAAAAATCGGAAACGCAGTTAGGATACGTAATATTTTTAATTTCAGTACATACCTTTTGTATTTCTTATCGAACTCTGAAAATAATTCGCTGCTATAATACGAATTAAGACAATTAAAAGAAGTCCAATTTTAGAGACATGTTGTAACCAACTTGTCTAAAGCACGAATGGCCGTTGAGATATCACACTTTCACAGAATACAGACGTAAATTAGCAGCTTCCTCTGTTGCATTTCCTCTAACTATAAATAGCTCTGGTGACCTATTCTCCTCATTCACTTCCATCAAATATCCTATTTCTTCCCAAAAGGTCTATAATTCACTGGCAATCAACCGGAATTGCTGTGAGGGTGTGAGAATGTGAGGGATCAATAGACGGCACTGATTATCTACTCTCTGATGATTCGTATTCTTTTTTAAAAAAAGCTGCTAGAATACGTTACACCGTTATGAAACTCTACTGCTAATCTTCGAGCTCCGTTATCAGATTCTTCATCATTCCATGACTGGGATCCATTTAAAGACAAATTTAAAAAACCCAAATACAACTAGAATACGTTGTTCTATATTGGAGTTTTAGTCCCAACCTTTCAGCTCCATCCTCAGACCCTGGAAGCAAATAAAGAGCAAAGTGCATTTTAAGACAATTGCAAGAAGCTTACACATAGCTATGATATATTGCTCCATTACGGAGTTTCATCATCAACCTTCTAGCTCTTCCATCACACTCATAAAACGAATCACGGCATAAGTGCATTTCAAACCATTCCAACGAGCCAAACGTAGCTAGGATACGTTATCTTGTTATGGAATGTCAGTGCCAAAAATCGAGCTCTGTTATCCGGCGCTGAATAATCAATCACGGCCAGAATGCATCTCAAGACAATTCCAACTTGCCCAAAGACAGCTCGATACGCTTGCTTACCTCCTGCCTCCATCATGAAACTAGTTCATTGTCATCACAATTACAACTACTGCCAAGTTTCACGATTATCCAATCATTAGAAGTGTGTGAAATTAAATTTTTAAAGTTCTGTTACATTGAAAAATTAGCGGCCATATGTCGCATGGCAGGAGTGAAACATATCGACGTATTACTTTTTAGACTGAAGTATTTTTAAATGAAAACAAAAAAAAATGAATATTAACTGACCCTGATGTCTAGTTCTGAAAGTTTATATTCTTATAATCAATCTTATTATTACTGTCGCACAAGCTTATAATCAATAAAAACGTTTAATGTTTTAAGATAAATCCACTTAAACGAATTGATATCTACGATACAAATAAAGTTGTAAGCAATAATGTAAGAAAATTACACGCACACACGCGGCTCAGTAGCGGTCGGTGTAGTAGAGAGGGTGACGTTTAATATCAATATCGGCACGAGAGCGCTGAGCCGGACAAAGCCGACTAGTCCCGAAGCTGCCCGAACGGCGCGTCGTGTCGTGCGGTTGGAGCATTTTTGTTCCCGTCCTGACGCGCCATTAAATGTTTCACATCAAATACTGCAAAGGTGGGAGTGGAACTCGAAACAAAACTAAGCGCAATTTGAGCACAAGTCTGAACCTCAAGGGTGTACGTAACCTATCTCCTAATTTTAAAAACTTGGTGCATAATGCTTTTAACACAAATATATGTTTAAATGATAGGTACGTATCATGTACGTATCTAAATATCGCCTATATGATCATAAGAGTGGGTTATTAAATTGTCTCTATTGTAATCGAAAAAACTTGTCTATAATTTTATTCAAAACAGTCTACGTTAACTTTATCAATAAAGCACTATTCTTATTTTTACATGTCTTCAAAACGCAATGTTTAACGGTTGTAGGGGGAGAGCGACAAAATAACGAATTTGGCTTCTAATGAACCCAAAAATGTACATAACCAACGACACCCCACATAATGCAGTCCACCACGGAAAACAAAACCCTTCAGTGTTATGCATGAAAAGTTACCCGCAAACACCTTTCTGCACAATTTTATAAAAAAAATATAGAAAACGACGGAGTAATATACTAAATTACAAGGGATCCGTTGAATATCTATTGGATATAGAACCCTAAAAAAAAGGTTAGAGGTAATTTGATTAAGTATTGCATATAACGGTATCCATACCGACTGGTTATTAAAATGGAACAAGTCAGTTTTAGTTAAGTAGATATGAACATGGGACAGGGAACAGGGAACTCTACTGTACTGTCAATGTATGTAGGTATGTATGCTTGTTCCGTATCATCGACTCTCAATTATGTATAACGATTTTTTCGTAGATTGCATTTACTTTTATCAAAATGATGGTTTTCTGGGACTGTAAGATCGATCCTAACCATCAGATGTGTCGTCACCATAGAGTGAGAATTATTCAAATTATTGCAAGCCGACCACTCACGCGCAACAAGAGTAAAAAAGGTATGATTACAATCAACCTGACCGAAGTGAGTGCCCTTTATTTCATTTCGTTTAAAATTAGCGAAGGGCATGTCGAGCCAAGCTCATTATAGGGTTCCGAAGTCATCATTACAAAGAAATGCACTACAAATGAAAAAAGTACATTGTTACAATTTTTCCATGTTTCCCGCACAGAATAATTATAACCACTTTTGTCGCCTATAACTCAAAAAACAAGTGCATATGTTAGTATTACTATTAAACAAATGTAAAATGAAGAGCTTCAACAAAAGAGCGTATCTTGGTGACACTTATGTCCTTTTGTTGAGAAGCGCAGTTTTTCGGTAATGACTCATATATCCCACCACTTGGGACTACAAATAACAGTGTATCCCCCCGTGTTCAAATTAATTTTCGTTGAAAATATTTATTAAGCACTATCTTCGTAATTTTTTTCATATTTTTTGGACATACGGTTAAAAAAATAAAGTGGGGGGAGGGACAATTTCTGCTAATTTTAAAGCGATTATTTCCGAAATCATTGACGTGATCAGAAAATTTTCTTAGAAACCTCAAAATGTTTTTAAAAGAACTGTCGAAATATTTGCCACTCGATGTTTTCTGAAAAAAAAAAATTTCAGCTTCTGTTACATGTATGGAGTGCCCCCTCAAAAATATTCATTTTCTTATTATACTACCAAACTAAGTAGCGGCTTACACAAAACCCCTACATTATAAATTTTATCAATATAGATCTTGTAGTTTTTTAATGAAATGTCTTTAACTTAAGGATATCACGATACTATGTGTTCCATTTTTGCCGTTTTGGCTCGGAACACTAAAAAGTGTCGTAGGGCACAGCTCACCTTATGACCGGTTGTTTAAGTGACTGATACTATTTTACGTGCATGGATTAAAGATTATATCTTATTGAACCAAAAGCACGAGTTCAATTATTATTGTTCTTTATCGCTATTGTCGTTCCCACTGGTACTGAGAACGAGGTGGTATCATGTATGTGGAGACTCGTCTCCCAGGTTGACATTCTTCTACAAATATGTTACTCTTTGTCGTGAGCATTATATACTTGCTATTTTAAATTTGGCTGGACAATACAAAAAATACATATACGTTTTACGAATCGTTTATTTATTTAAAATCAAAACATCCCTTTACACGATTTCATAAACAAATTTTATATTACAAAATTATAATACATATTACGTTTATTTTAGTTCCATAGCGTTTTGCTACAGCTACATTATGGATCCCGTTAACTGAATCAAAATATTTACATACAATATGTAAATTAACAATTCATTTTGAACGCGTTCCAACTATACAAGCTGTAGATCTTCAGCTAAATCTAACACTTACGTCAGTTATATGCCTATTTCGTATAAAATCGGCTTATTAAATTACAATATCTATTTTTTTAAATTTACTCATTTAGTCCGGGATGAGGTGTAAAATATCAAACGTAATTTAATAATGTGCTAAATATTTGATGTATTTAATAAACACGAAATAAAGTTGACGAGTAATTTGCAATTACAATGGTTTAAGAAAAAAAAACACATTCAGAATATACAATAAAATCCTTATAGCTACACACATATCTATTTATTATTAAAAAAATTCAAAACTTATAAAAAATACGTAATCAGACAAATATGTCAATATTTGACCACTTTACATGATTATGGAGTTTCAAGTTCTGTTTACGAAGACTTCGTCTCCGATTTAATTAACTATAATAACCACGGTAACTTTGTTGTATTTCGTTAAAGCAGTAAAAACCAAACCTCAGAGTATTATTAACCTAAAGTATGACAAGAGCAAACTAACAAAATCCTAGATATTACAAAAAAAGCAATGAACATTCGTCACCGATACGACTTACACTAGTTGATCCTTTTATGACACTTTATTATATACAATTGTAATATTATTATTATTTTTAAATCTAAAAGCTTACAATTTAGCTTAACATGAAAGCAAACATTTATAGTGTCTATTACTAGGCTTACACTTAAATCACATTTTTTTCAATAGAAGCATACGATATACATTTAACTTGTAATATATAAACAATTGAGAGTAAAATAAATACTTACTTATACTTTATCTACCGATATCGTAAAAATCTTATACTGATCATTTACTTAATCTTACTTAGCGTCATAACCCTATAATTTACGATTAATATGCATGCCGATTACACTCAAATACAGTAATACACTCAAATACATTTTCCATCGGACATCAAATCCCGTCGAAAAACATTTTGGACATTGTTTAGTATTAAATTAGTCAATGTTTTTATAATCTATTTTTACGTTTTATACATAAGGTAATGTACGAGAGCTCAAGTAGAAATATGCATCAAAGCAATAGATGGAATCGATGCGTTCTTGGACCTGTGTGATTTGTTCTACAGCTCTTTATACAAAGTGTGTATGAAACGTTTGATTTGCATGATGAGAATAATCAACAAAACAAAACTCATTGCACAAAAAAGCAACGTCTGCGAAAATTTAAATAAAACAAAAAATTTATCTAATCGAATTAATTTACAATACGTTTTATTTTCACATAATATAAAACACATAAAATATAATTTGTTATTGTAAATAGTACAAATTTAATTAATTGTTCAATTTATAAAAAAAAAATCTAGATGTGGTGTATTTTATATAAAATAGAAACTAATCGATAACTGATTTAATCAATCGGGTTAATAATTTATTTTTTTCATATAGAATATTGAAAAAAATCTCCACAATTTACAGAAAATCAATAGAAATAATGATTTTTTGGAAAACTGTTTACCATTTTTTTTATTATTATTAGCCCTTAAGTAAATAATTATATGCTTATAATAAACTATACTATAAATATATGTATAACAGTGGACATGCAGTTAAATAATTAATTAACTGTGTTATTGTATATTCAACGAATATATAATGAAAAATAAAACATTACACAATGTTATGGTTTTACTCGATCTTGACATAAGTCGTGTCACATACGCATTTGTATGGAGATCTCTTTAAACAGCAACGTATCTATAGGAGAAATTTTGGACCCCTTCTATAAACGTTTGTCAATTTCTCGTATTGTTTTCGAAAATTATTTTGTTTTAATATATGTTTATTTTCGTGACCTAACGTTTTGAGCATTTTTAAAAGCCCTCTCTTTCCTTCGTTTATTTCAAAATTTTTTCAACTCATTTTGAATAGAAAAAGTTAAATAATTTAAAACAGAGCGATATTGCAATTGTTTAATTTCAAATTATTTTTTTGTATACCTTTGGCCTAAAAAAATAGATCAAACTAATAATAATAATCACTGCGATGTAATACTTATAATAACTATAACTAATGAAACTACAGTCAAACTGGTAAAGGGAGCGACAAACGATGCGTCGGCGGCCGCGGCGGCGAGGGCGCTGGCCGCCGCCTCTACGCACTGTCTATAGGCGACGTATTCGAGACAAGTCACAGCACAGAAGTGCTGGTGTGCGCAAGCGCTGTCGCATATCTCCGAACTTTCGTACTTCACATTGTATGCTCGCGAATATCTGTAGAACGATCAAAATTTTATCAATGGGCAAATAATTTTTAAATAAGGCTTTGTATATTGTTAAATGCGCATTTGTATTAAACTGAAATAAAGCCCAAACTAAAAGTTATTCAGGTCGATTATAATTATATTAGATTTTAGAATAAAATATGTTTTTTGTAAAATGAAATAAAAGTCGATCGGCCTGACAACAGTAGCCGTCAAAAATTTAACTTTGACGTATCTCAATTATTTTATTTTTTTTGCATTCAATTCGAATTTTCTAGCTTATTCAATTCTTTTAGTAAAGGAGCGTAAACAAGATAATACGAAATGGAAATGGCAACGTGCTCAAGTTGACTTAATGAAACAGCGTCTCACCTGTGAAAGGTCGTCATGTCGTGAGGCGAGCCTATCCGCAGCTTGTCGGCCAGCGCGTGCAGCGCGGGCGCCGACACCTCGTGCAGGGCGTAGTACTGGGTGAGGTTGTACTCGGGCGCCCAGTCGGCGACGCCGTCTCTGTTCGCGGCGCTCAGGTTCAAATAATACTGGGTGTAGTCTAGGACCTGCACAAAGAAACCGATAGAGCATGAAGATTCATTTCCGTGCCGTTTGATTCGGTAGCCTGATTATTAAAGGAATGGCCGTTTTTTTTACGTGACCAGCGACTTGGAAAAACCTATTAAAACTGTAATGGGAAATAAATCATGGGACGATATTCAGAAGGGCACACGATCCACTCGAAATGTACTTACAGCTGAAACCGCTTTTGAATTCATTTAGAAATACGTTTTTTTATTAAAAATAAATGATCATTCACAGATCAAACCTTTACGAATGGAAGAAAATGTTATTTAGTTTCATCGAATAATCATTCATGAGACTTATTAATAATCAAAAAGTATTAACAATTTCATTCGCTTAAATGAAATTAATAGTAATTTGTAATACCGAATTGAGAAATTAACTTTGACACTTAAAATTGTATGATGAAACATCGATTTGTAATGTCAATTAAATCTAAACGTTGTATATTGATTATATTTTTCCGTGAGGCTGCTCTGATGGACACAATATGACCTTCAGTCTCGATGTTAATTTCGGTGGCGATCTCGACGTCAGTCTCGAACTGCCCCCAAATGCACGCCCCCAAGGTGTCGCAGTGCCGTTACCTTGCCGGTGTTGGTGTCGAACTTGTAGAGCCGTAGCGCAGGGTTGGCGGGCGCGGCGGCGTCGCGGCGCGGGCTCACCGCCGGCGCCACCAGCGCCCACGACACCGCGCGGTCTGACCGCGGCGGGGCGAACGGATGGTAAAAAGTTGTTTCATTCAATTTCTTTTTTTTTAATTAATAGGAAAAGCGAAAAATATATATTCGTTCAAAATTAGTTACATTATTTATAAATAGTTTGCTTAATGTAGTGTTTAATATGAATTATTTTTCAAGTGTTCGATACAAATAGAAAGACTTAATATTATTCATATTATTTGGATTAATATTAATGTTTAATCCAAGTAATATATTAATGTTTTAATATGATGTAAGTAAAACGGACAAATGTACAGATAGATGTAGTCTTCACACTTAAGCGAATGTACTATAATAATAAATAATAATATAAGCTCACACCTATTTCCCAGAAGGGTAGGCAGTGACTATAGATTTCCACATGGTACCGTATTTGCATATCTCTTTTGCTTCGCTCTATAATTTTGTTTTGTCAATCTACTTTCATTAATCGTTTTCAAATGGTTAAACCACCGCAACATACCTCTTTCTGCTCTAGCCACAACATCGTCCTTCAAACCACACCGCTCTCTGACATCACTGTTTCCATATTTATTTTTCCGAGACACTCCACACATAATACGCAGAAGACGAATCTCCACAGCATTGACTCTACTTTCATTGTTATTCTGCCATACCCAGATTTCTCTACCACACGTAAGAGTAGGGATCAGGACCCCTTTATGAACAATCAAACGCGCTTGTCGTAAGACGCTTTTACTGTTCATAATAGCAAGCAAAACCTCGTTGACTTTGTTTCCCACATTCATTCTCCTTTCGACATCTCCATCATCTCCGACATGTTTACCATCTTTTGTAAACAAACTACCCAAGTACACAATCTACTCTCTCACCTTCTAAATATACGACACTATAATCAGACTAAATAGTCGAATTATTATTCTTCGGAATCTCACCGTTATCATATATAACCCGGAAGGTGTCGGCGTGCAGGTGTCCAAAGAACTGTCCCGCGATGATGCCGGCGTGGCGGCGGACCGTCCTCAGGTACTTGGAGTTGGCCTCCGGAGAGTACGCCGCGTGGCTGCGTCGGCCGTCCCAGCCGGGGGGCACGTGGCCCACGATGTACACCTGCGTGGAATCGCACATCAAGACCCGCTCACGGCAACACCCTCCAAAAACATCTTCCCCCTAAAGCTCTCATTCAAAGACAAAGAGCAAAGACTAATCATAGATAACATCAGTTAAATACTTCCTTTTTCAGTTTTCAACCATGATAATGATCCACGAAGTGTGTATTATTTACTGATTTCGTGAGTGTCGAAGTCGTGCTAAAAGGAAATCTATTTCTATATTCGGTATATCTGCGAGAAGTTTTTTTTTTATATTTTAAAAATTATTGTTAATGTTCCAATTGAAAATTTAAATAATATCAACTAAGTTCTAATCAAGGAGAATTGCACTTGTATAAAGACCGAGCTTTACAATACTAACAGAAACTGAGATTAAGTTAATTGAGTTAAAAGTGACCTTTAGAAAGTGACATTTGACCTTTATAAGTACAAATCAAAAGTTAGATGCTTGTTAGAAGGGGCCGTGATTGAAAATAATATCTAAAATATTACTTTCTAATCAGTAAGCAAAATTTATGTCATAAACAGAAGATAATCTAAATTACTTTTAAAATGTATATCATATATTTAACTTTTAATGATTATACATAAAACGTTAAATTTGTAATGTTTTTAAACAATTTGTTATTTTTTACCTAAAAATAAGACGGCGAAGTTTGTATATACGAAAAAGGAAGTAAATTCAATTTGTTAAACTTAAAAATTGCATATAATTTGAGGTTTATAACGTAGACTGAATGTAGACCCCTTGCATCACTTAAATAGCTCTCAATCAAAGAAAAGTAAACTGCCCGTAAAAATATTTCTCTAATGTAAAATATTCAGCTTTTAATTTATTATAAGATCTTGAAGCATAATAGTTTTAATTTGTCAGGCAAAAATGTAACGACAGCATACGCCGCACGTGCGTATTAAGAACTGGTGTTCAACTACGACTCGTCTGCTTTTAGTTACACAAGAACGACATTCATCAACACCGTCAACGTGTGTTTGTAAAACGATAGCCACCCCGCAACTCTACGCAACAAGAATTAACATTCAGGTATGACACACTCGGCTCGTAATTGAACAAATGGCGTTTGAAGCGCGACGCCTGCGGGCCGAGGAGGCGCGAGGAGCGGCACTCGGCGAGAGCTGGAGGCGACTTAACGACTGCGGCGCTAACTGACTCGGGATACGGTTACTCTGTGAGTTTAGTTAGGGACTTGAGTAAACACGGTGTAGTTGTTGACTTTGGGGTCAACTTAATAAATATCTAATTGTGACTGCCCAACTCGCGCTTACAACGTTTCGTGTGCCTTAACTGTGTTCGCTTATCTCGAGAATGGAATTTAAATTAGTTAAACTTTTTAATAAAGAGGAAGTGTGCACAAAATTGTGCGTAGTAAGACGAGTAGTAATAAAATATATATATTACTACTCATTAACCGTTATGTTTAGTACGTTTTATTATACAATAGAACGGGCCAGTATGTGTCGCTGCGCACCACTTAGAATAACTTTAGACCGTATTGATATCATGTTGCGTTATATCGGCACGCTCGACTTCTGTCGCATGCAAAAATTACATTTGATCTCTTTCTTCTAACGAGCTAAAACTAGCTAATTCACAAACGGATTTTTATTCTGTTTTTGTGTTATTTTTATTCCACCGCTAGTTTTTAGTTTTACCAATGCAATGAAAAACTAGGGCTGTCCCTCAGGATATCACCTTGTCGAAAATATATTTGTATAAATAGTTAAACACAGCAAGGAAACATGAAAATTTGTCAACAAAATGTCAAAAATATCAGGGCACGAAATTTCACAACTAGAACCTTCTAGTCGCAACAAAAAACTTAATATAAAAAATCCCTATTTCTACGATTTCTGTCGGCTGTCAAGTGTTATCATGTTCAATTACACAAGTGAACGAGCACGACGGAAAAAGGGCGAAAGAGGAGGCCTAATCATCAGCGAACTAGAAATTTAAGAATGCGGTGTGAACTCTCTTAATTGAGTATATATTTTAGACTCATCGCATACCTACCTACTTGTTTGAAACTATTTTTTACCTAAAAAGGTTTTTTTAGGTAAAAAAAATTATATTATACTTTTATGGATTATAATGTTTTTATAAATTATTAATCTACAACTTGAATACTTTTCAATAATTTAAACGACTTTAATATACTAAGTCTTATTAAAACCTAAATATTCCTATAAGCGATTAATACGAATAAAAAGATGATTTAACATTAACATGACAACATTCAACAGTGTTTAACTATCTGAACCGTTAACAGGGAATTGGCCTTAAGTTTTACAAAATGTGTATACACTCCGTTAAATATAACCGAGCTTCTATGAGCGAGCGAGCTCTCGCTTATGAAGATCACGTAGGGCGGGCGCGGCGGGGCGGGCGGACGTCCGCCGCGAACAACGGCTACCCTAATAAATAACGCATCATACAGCTATAAATATTTACAAACAACCACTATGTAAATCTTTATGAATTGTTTGCGGTTACCGCAGCTATGAAAGTTTTCATAGACGTTCAGCGTTCAACTACTACATGTTATATTTTAGACGACTACTGCATCATTTCTAATAAACTATTTCCATTTTATTAAAAACTCGACGCCAGCACAAACCTCGAAGTTGAGTTCTTAACCTCAAATAATTATATTTATTTTTAAAAGTATACCTACAAAATAACATCATCTGTAAACTTCGTCATTACGTCTGCAATATTTTCTAGTTTTTACTTTTTATAATAACATACAATATTTTAATGATAGTCGGAGTGATTCAAGAACCCGTTACAAAATATAAATATTTTTTTTATTACAATATACATTTAGGTAATTATTTTACTATTATAACTGCATTGTATAAGAAAAAGTGAAGTACGATTGTTTTATTTCAACTAAAAAAAAGAAGCGATATATTAATATTTTGCATTTCCTTAGACAGATTAATATGAAACAGAGATATTAAGATTTGGCAACGTCTTTTATAAGACATGTGAAGCGTCGTTTTGCACAAATTTTGTAGAAAAAACCAAAAACTGTAAAATCTTGATAACTTGTAATTCCAATTATTTATAATAAATTTCGATCTTGTTTTATATACCGTATATAAACTTTTTGCACATTTCATTACATTATATAAAAAATTTCACCGCACTAATACAATAGATGTAAAAATACGCTTGTTGGTTTACTGGTCTAACCTTTTTTTACAAAAAAAAATTAAAATAAAACAACGGATATAAGTGATTTCAACTTTTTATCGAGCTATAAACGTTTCCATAGATATAGCTAGCATATGTGTGTGTCTGTGTGTGGCTGTGTGTGTATGTTTGTGTACGCGTGCGTGCGTGATGCGTGCGTGCGTACGTGTGTGTACGTGTATGTGTGTTTTCGTTTGTGTGTGTATGTATGTGAAAGCATGTATACGTATGTATGATGATCTGATGTATTGTATGTATCGTTTTATTAAAGGAATCACTATTATCATATAGTGATTCAACGTTTGGGTAATAATATATCCCATCAGTGTTAGTTGTCCTATAATGCATATATTGCAATGAATTTCGTGTCGTAGGAGTTTGTTATGGGGCTTGTATTGTGTTGAGACGACACTTATTGTTTGAAATAACCGTGGCAAAAACAATTTCAAAATGAATACCAAAATTCTATTCGATAAGTCTCAATTTTTTTATTTTTTAATGAATCTCAATAAGAGTAATGTCGCTCAAGAGGTTATTCTTTTCGATATTTAGAAAACTCTGGAAAATATGAGTATTTTCGGAAGCGATCATGACATACGTAGGGCGGCGCGCGGGCGGGCGGCGCGCGGGCGGGCGGCGCGTTCGTGACGCCAACTATTAAAACGTATTCCGATCGTATTTCGGGACCGCCCTGATTGCTGTTCTGTTGAATGCCGTTTAACGAAATTGATGGAAATATCTAAAGTTCCGTGTTTAATTCACCGAAATGGAACCTGCGTCGTGTTGCCAACTTTTAGATTGTTATTCGTACGATTTGTTAATGGCGCGATCCGCTTCTCTTTAAACGTGCCAGACTTTCATCACCCCACCACTGAAACCCACCGTCCCATTTTTATTTTTCAATTGATAACATAATTTGATTCATGGGCGATACCTCTTTTTATTATTTCCGTAACTAGTATACGATTATATAAATTATGTACTGATAGTGACGTTTTGGGGTCAGCCCTTTGTCTGCTGCTAATATTCATCGGCCTACTTTATTGAGCATACAATATAACTTCAAGCGGCGTGTATGACGTCGTCGTGAGTGGCACATCTTTAATTTACTGCCGTTACAAACGTGTAGTTATGTAATCTTTACGCAAATAATTATATTTTTGCAGCGGCTAATCTTATTTAAATGTGATACATTATAAATAAGAAACAAAACGATTTTCTATTATTACAATTATGTATTACTGTATAAAAAGCATTTTTTTAGTTTAGTCGATTTAAAAATGATAAATGATTTTGCTATCGCAAAAGTGCTACGTCGCGACAATTGATATAGTATATGATAAATAGAGCCTTAAACACTAAACATATGTAAGACCATAGTATAGGAGGTTAACATCTTTCTAACATGAAACATCAGGCATGTTATGATAGAGATCTGATAAAATGACACGACATGCCATTCGGCCGCCGTCGTGTATTGTCGGTTCATCCCGACCTCACTCTCCCTTCTCTACTATTCTACACATTCGTTATTTTACGTCTGTGCCAATGTGAGTTTATTCACGTATTTTGTTATACTAACATTAACTTTTGTATCCGTATATATTGATGTGTTTGAATGATGAAAGGAAGATCGAGAAACTTGACAGTATTGCAGAATCAAATTGATATTACAAACAAATGATAAAAATATCTGTTGATTGTAAATAATTCTATAAAAATGTAATAAAATTAAATTAATATTTTCTTATTAATATTTATAAAATACTTAGCTTATTTTTAATGATTTAATTGAAAACTATTTCAATTTGAAATATACAAAGATTTTACATGTTGAACATCTGCCAGGCGTCCCATGATGATTAACTTTTTTTTTCTCTATCTCCCGCGTGCTACATCTATATGTTACAAACTGTTTGTGTGTATATATATATATATATATATATATATATACCGATACGCGAATGCAGCTCACCATTTCCTTGTTCGAGTCAGCCTTGTTGAGCACCGCCTCCAACCAGCTCCACTGCGAGTCCGTGTGTGGGTTCTTCGCTTCTCTCGAGCTGAACAAGTTCGTGTTCAGAGCCACGATCCTCAGCTTGCTGTGGGACTGCTCTATGGTGTAATAGCCACCTGACACATACACTTCTTTATGTATTACATGAATAAATGTAGATACATTCTATGGCTTGCATTAATTTCATTAAATAAAATGTTTAATAATAATTGTTTTTTTTTTAACTAGTTAATATTTTTTCATAAATTATAAGATTTTGTTTAAATCATTCTTTGTATATTATTACGTATTTATAATTACACAATTAGTTATTGTCAAACTAACCATTTTTGAAGGTCTGCAACGCCTCCAACGGAAGCCAGTGCATCCAGAGATGCGTCAGGTTTTCAGAAGGAGCAGGGTCTAGATGACCCAGCACCGGGAACACAAAATGGGAACTGAAGGTTCTACTCAGAAGATCGGTCATATTCCTGATGGCCTGGAAGCGTTGATCTTCGTCCGCCCCGTAGCGACTCGCCAGGATGTCCCTAATGAAAAGAAACTTACACATGATTACACCACATTAAACACATTAGGATTCTCTTTTTCTTTATCACAAATTTGATTAATGTGTATCAGACTATATGGAGATCATGTGTTTTGAAAACCAGTGAAAGTAGGAGTCGTTAAATTTATATTTGTATTAACTTTAAATCAAAACTATTTCTTATTGATTATAAAATAATTCGGGCTCTACTAAGTATTTTAATGAAAAATACCGATTGCATATGAATCCACGTTTGTGCCTATATGGACTGGTGATATTATTATTATTGACAACTAAAAAGTTTCAATTTTTCTAAGAAACTCACTTAAATTAAAATAATTTAAGTCGATTTATTTACATATATATATTTTTTAGATTGTTAAATGTGAAAGAACCGTAGTCAGGATATAAAGTCAAGGAGTCTACAGAGGAATAGTTATGGCAAAGAAAAAATATCTTGCTGCATTTTAAAATACCTATACAAAATAACGTATCCACACAGAGGAGGAGTGGGAAAAAAATATTTCATCCATAAATTTTATTTATAAAAATTACCCTTATATTTTCGTCATTATTACAAAGAGGTTCATATAATACACATGCATATACAATGTTATCAGTCGATAACCAATACCATCAATCGATGGAAAAAGAAGTCGAGTTATAAAGCTATGATTTACAAACGGACAAAACGAAAATATCCTTTTTTTGCTTTGACTACGGA
Organism: Eumeta japonica; assembly: GCA_005406025.1. NCBI lineage: Eukaryota > Metazoa > Arthropoda > Insecta > Lepidoptera > Psychidae > Eumeta > Eumeta japonica. The sequence goes on from BGZK01000530.1 coordinate 295,489, forward strand.
ACCTCAAAAAATATTCTATATTTACAGTCGTATAATATTCCGTAGTAGCAAAAATTAAGCTATAATGAATTAAAATATTGCAGAAAAAAATCCCGTGGCAAAGTTAGCTATTTGTAAATCTAACCTCGATAACCATGGAACTGAAATTGAAATACAATACTATTTTGTGTTTTAAAAAATTACTTGTAGTTATTAATTTGAGTAGATTATGATTAACAATTACTCGTGATTGACAATGACGAATATATGGAAATAAATGGTTTTAATTATATGTAATTCGAAGTTACTGATGTTATCCTTTCCGATTTATCAAAATTATTTACAAAACAATTTAAGAAATCAAAAATAGCTTAATTAATGAAAGAATGAATGGATCGAATTAAAAACTACTAAAGGCGTACGAGAATTAACGTTTCCCTTGGTTAAAAGGCTCAATTCATTTCTACGCCCTGCCATTCACAGGCCGCGTACGTCATAAGCAGCGGCACAATTGTGTTAACTTAACACGCCTGAGTTGGTGTCCTAAAGACGTCAAAATTAAGTCAGGGTGAGAAGTTTTATTGACATGCGCCTTTGGCTGACGCAATTCAACGTCATCACGATACCGATAGTGTGGAAGAGCCGTACTATAGCCAACTTTGTTACAGCACAAAAATGGCCCGCTCCACCCGCTAAATACGACATTCACACACGATACGGATATGTAATAACAGCTTCCGTTGCAGCATTTTGTCCATTGAGTGAGAGTGCCGGTGGCCCACTTTCATCTCAGTCCTTTTCATCTATTCGATTTCCGTCCATTAGATATCCTATTCCCTCCCAAGAGGCTAGCAACGCACTGATAACACGTCTGGGATCCCATCGACTATCGTATGAAAAACCGGTAGTTTCAAGTGAACATAATCGCAAAATATCTTGTGACATATCTGACCCGCAAGTGGCAGGATAACCACAGGCACTAGATGACGTGAGTTATATTGCGCCACGCGAGCTCAATTCAAAATTAGTGCTTTCAGGGTGAATACTAATCTAAATCGTGTCTCAGGTTATGCGAGCTCTCCTAAGCTTGCAACAAGACTAATCTTATCAAGTAACATGCTGGCAAGCGGAAGTTACAATTTTTTAATTTTCCTTTGGTAGCACGGAGGTATTCACGATCTACATCACCAGAACGTAGATTTTGCGTCGCCCACCTAAGTTTTACCGCATGTGGCGATGTAGCAAAACAAAAAAATTAAGGCCATGAAACCATAAACATTCATTTTCCAGTTAAACAATAACTATTTAACAGTAAACCAACGAATGTATGCTATTTACTCGGATATGGTTCGATTATAACATCTGCTTTTTAAAGTAGCAATGTGCACGGCCGGCAATGGGCGTGCGGCCTTCACGACGCGCCAACGATAAAATCGATCGGGCGCGTCCCGGCGGTATCGGACCACCGAAGAGCGGACCAATTAACTTAATTGCCTGCATGTGGACTATTAAAATGGATGTACAAGTTTAAACGCAGCAACGAGACCCAAACAATTTGTGTTAATGACATAGGGTTCTGGACTTTATAGGCCCGCTTTCACTGTTTTGATGCCAGAATTTACGTCCATTTTAATTTACTTCTTTTAAAACATCATTACGAACTTTTTCGAAAGGGCATACTTATGATGATAATATAATGAACAAAATAGATCTGAGCAAACTTAAATAAAAATAACTGTAATAAATTATAAGGTCGGGGAAAAAATTTTATTGTATTTTGTACACAAATTCAAGATAATTTTCATCATATTTTATTTAGATGTAATTATAATTTATATGTCATTTTATTCAAAAATTTATTACCATTTTGTAGGTAGTAATATAATCCCATTGCTGCAGAAATTTTGGGACTTCTGGTTAAAAAACTGCGACAGGTAGTTTTAACAGTCCTCTTGATGTAACCAAACACTACTTAAAGAATTTTGAAGAGATGGAAGTAGGCGAAAATCTGACGATGCAAGGTCAGGGCTATATGGCGGATACATTAACACTTCCTAACCATATTCTCTCAATACTTGCTTAGTGGCTAAAGGTGTGTGGTCTGGCGTTATTGCGGTGAAAAACCACACCCTTTCTGTTGATCAATTCTGGCCGTTTTGTTTCTACTTCTTGCTTGAGTATCATCAGCTGTTAGTAGTAGCGATGCGAATTATGCTATGTTATTATAGTTATAGCTTTACATATAGTTATAGCTTATTCAGCTATGTTGTAAAAACTAATACGTCGATATTGCTGAACTTTTTCTAAAATGGCATCCACTTTGTTCGTAGCAGATCAACCAGATTAACATCAAAGTTACCGGAGGGAAAACGCTTAAATCAGTTTTATGCTACTTTCACCGACACTGCATTAGGTCCATAAACTCAACAATTTTTTTTTTGTGGCTTATGTCGCATTTCCTCTTTTTTTGTAATAAAACTTCAAAATTTACCAAATTTCTACGTTAGAGTTACACATTTTGGTGGATAGAAAATCAGTAGAAAAATAGTGGGACACCGTTTTTGTTTTATATTTTTTAATGTCATCTATTTAATGGTATCAAAACTAGCCACATACAAACCACACAACCAAAGAGATTTTACTGCAATTTTTCACTTACAGCATACGGAAAAAAAATTTCCACTATCTAATATTTTAGAAATCATCTAAATAGCTTACCCCTTTTGTTCATCAAACATTACTGGAATTAGTGACATCTTTTTCATTAGTGACACCTTTAGATTGCGATACTTTCGTATCAATTCAATTAGGTATTATAGTTGTTATTATTATAGATTGTCTGTACCCGCTCTTAAAGTTAAATTATGGATATGTATCCATGCCTCGCAAAGGAAAGAAATATAATAATTCAACTGCTTATCTTAAAAAAACATTAAAGATCACGACTTAGAATTTGTTGTGATGGTTGTATTATAGAGGCACAGTCAGTGTTAGCCAATACTTATAGCATGTGACAAAAAAATTGTATCACTGACCCCAGGGTCTCGTGTTTTATTGTAATAAATTAGTTGAAACATTAATTATATAGATCCCGTAGGAGCGAGATACTCCGAATGCGTTAATTAATTTTTTGGTTTTTTAACTAGGGAAGAATAATTAGAAAGCTTAATTAAACGATCCACGCTTAAAATAATTTTGCGGAATGAATTAATGAGGCAGCAATATGAAGAAGTCGATATTTAGTTATCGGTTTGATACGAGTTTATCGGTTTTCATTTTCAAATTAAGCCTTCTCTCGTTTCAAATTCCGTTACACGAAAAAATTATGTAGGAGCTCAATAACAAACATGGTTCACAGAGATCACAAGGAAAAACTGAAAAGTTAAATACAGCGAATTCCCTTATAAATAGATAGAGTATGTCACTGATAGGAGTACCGGAATACATTACGGCAAAGATTTTATAATTTCGTTAAAATCAAAGCGATGTGATTATGAACCACTTCAAACCAAAATAGAAGTGAGGTCGATACAAAAAGTCGTTGAAAGATGATGTATGTTTATAGAAGTCAGACAAGTTCTCATTTTAAAAATCATCATTTACTTTCATTGCTTTTTTAACTTCCGCTATGAAAATTGAAAATTTTTATTAAATTGAGAATGTAGTTTTTAGTCCGATTTTCGAATATTATTTTATTTTTATACAATTTTAAAGGGGCAAACAAGCTTGCGAGCCAGTGCGTTGCCGTCGTCTTAGATAGGAATCGGACATCTGATGTAGAGGGGATTGTTGAAGGCGAGTGAGGTGATAAAGGGGTAATGAGCCACCGGAACCCACTCACCGAAATACAACAGCGGAAATTATTACATATTCCACGAGAGTGTAGTATCTTAGCGTTCGATCGGGGCCATTTTCACCGTTGGCTACAGCATGGCTCTACCACTCTACTTTCGTCAGATCTCGACGTTTCAGGATCAGAAATCTATTTTGACCATTTTCCAAGTGATATCTTGTATGTGTATGTGGAGTGAGTGCGTTTGTGCGTATGTAAGTGTGTCCGTGTGTGCGTGCGTGTGTTCGTGTGTGGTGTGCGTATGTAAAACATCTCTGTTTTGTATGTGTTGTATATGTTTGAAACACCCTTTGGACTACTCTACCATTCGAACCAAAATTTAATCAATAAAAAAACCCGTCGGTCGCTGGAAACTACATCACTCGAGTGAGGAGAGTATCTCACTTACGAAACATTCGAAAAACCGATTGTTTCAAAGTAATGGTGAAATTCTTGGTAAAATGATGATTAGGACTCGGTCAACCTTCTTTCAATTTTTGGAGCTCAAATCGCTCAAAAATTTACAGATAACTGTATTTCTGGAGTCAAGAAGCTGAAAATTTCATAATAGGAATTTTAGCGTTGGCCTGCAGAGTCAACCGCATTTGAGATTTTTTTAACATGTTTACTTGTAACTACAAAATAGTCTGAATTTTTATTAGATCTAGTACAATAGATTAAAGAAAACCTTTGCCGACTGGCAAACAGGTATACGAAAAATAAAGAAAAATCAAATACTATAGTAGAATAATTTTAAGTCTCAATCTTTATATGTTTCTGATTATTAAGTTGATCTGAATAAAAAGGCTATATTGTTATTATTATTATTATTATAGTGCAACAGATACCTATAATAGATAGAATTTCAATACTTTCGGTGTTTTCGCTTTTAAATTAAATGAAGTTTTAGAAAGAAAATAACCTTATATTTTCTAATTGAAACGCTTGCTAACAGACATGCTAACGTACGTTACTTCCTTATTTTCATGAAAGAATTTTAAGTTTAATCAATGAATTAGAACCCATAGAAATAAAAAAAATTAGGGTAAATGCGTAAGTGTTTATTTTAGCATAATCTTATATCATTAGATAACACCTACCTCAGTCTAAGAGGTGACTTTTCAAATGCAAATTTATCATGACATTTTGAGGTGTCTTGCTGGGAAAGTTTAGCTCAACCAAAATACGAAATGTATCCTACACTGTCACCCACTTAGTATTTCATGGCACTTATTGATAAAAAATAATTGATATCAAATATAAATAAGCAAGGCCACGTTGTGCGGCCTTTTGGACACATAATATGAGCAAGGGGATCCGAGCACAGACTGTCAACATCAAGGGCAGCGTTGGCGACGTGTGCTTTATTTACTCTTAGGAAGTTTAGAAAATGAGAGAATTCTTTCATTCTTTTGCCATGCCCAAGCTTACCTGTAAGGATTCATTCTAACTCTTCACCGCTTACGCACATCATCGGGTCAGTTACACTGGGTCACTCACCGAGTCTTCGAAGCGGAATACATACCGCCGTACTATTGTTAGATGACGTTTCTCTAAGTAATCGGCAGTGACGAAATAATATGGTGATAGAACAGGCAAAATATCTGGTTTCCTTAGCTTCACACGATTGTTAAATTTAATGACATATACTAATTTAAAATCTCATACATTTGAATTATCACACTACATACAAAAATATATAATGATTATGAATATATTTTTAACATAAGCTTTCTCACAAAATTTTAAATGGAATTCGGTACCTAATAATACCTACTACATAGATAATCCTGGCCGTCCCAGGTTGTCCCATTTTTTATTAAATAGGTCCCTATTCAGAGCTATGAAGACTCCGTTACGCATCGATTTTGTTAGCTTAGAAACTTTGCAGCTAGAAATCTAGCAAGTTTCGATGTGAATCAGATACCGACGATAGAAACTAGTGGCTTAATATTTTCCTTGATTTTTCTAGCAATGTCATTGTCTTAAAAAAATCTGATTCGTACAGATTGCTTTGTACGCGTTCGAGCTGTTAAAAAAAACACTGAGGAGCCAAATTCTATGAGCGAAGAAAAGTTATTCAACTTAGCCATTCTATCTATTAAACATAACTAAAGAACGAAATTAGAATTGTGATATTATTATTTGAACTTTTACTGAATAGAAAGACTGATAAGGAAATTTTATCAATTAAAATGTTGATCAGCAATATTTTTCGCTTAAACATTTATTTAAATTATAACTTGGCAGAGGATCAACTGAAAATATACATACTAAAATACTGTAAAAGCGTTGTTACGTGCTTCGTACAATGGATTATTAAAAAGAAAGTACGACGATGAGCTTCTTTACATTGAGAGGTTTCCATCAAACAAAATTTTCACAGCCCTCAGACGATATTATTTAGGCCACTGGTAATCGAAACGGTGGAGGTCAAAGACATTTTTGCTCTTTGAACAATATGTATATCCTTTTTTGAGCACAGGGGTACATGTTCTCATACTATTTACTCTAAAAACAGATTAAAATAGGTATGTAAAAGCTAATATTAACTGAGTCACGCATTTCTTAGCACAACAGCAGAGATATCGTCGGGCCTACAGGACTCATGAATGCTCAACGTTTTTTTTTGTTTAAATTTGTTATTCATATGAAGAGAATCATCATTTTTGGTCGGCAGTTTTATTGAGATGCTGAAAAAGTGAAGTGTAAGAAGGAAAATATATGGATGTTTCTGAAATTAAACTCTGAAGTCTTGCTGATACAATATATAGAAATAAAAAAGTTCTATGTATTAGATCGTAGTAAATCGTGTATGGATTTTAATCTAACAGCTTTTATTAAACTATATCCAAGCTAAAATACAACAAAACCTCAAAAGCAGGTTATAGATAAATAAATATAAAAGTTTTTTTTTTATGTTCATCAAACTTTAGCCACGCTAGCACCGAACGAATCGGGTAGGGAATCTTGTACGACTAAAGAGCGCTCACCCCGTCCACAGTACAAACTCGACGTTGTCGGCGTGGCGCGTGCGCATATGCCGCGCGGCCGACTCCACCAGCGACAGCGGGCTGTCGCAGGCGGGCTCGCCGAAGCGCGCAGGCCGTGTCGCGCCCGCCCCGCCGCCCACGCCGCCGCGCTCGCCCTCGCGCCGACATTCTGCCTCCAATATAAATGACATCATCGTTATTGCGGGTAGATGACTGTAGGAGTATTAGCGGACGGAGCTGTAATATATACAATTAAGTGGACTAAACAGATCGGGAGGCGCCGCGCCCGCTCGGTGCTGCCGATCTGGCGTCGGCAGCGAGAGGACGTTCCCGTTCAGCTGTGTATCCACTTAATGATAATTTGGCTGTTTTAGTTAAAACGCGCGGCCTTGATGAGTGGACCACAGATGCAATAAGATATTCATAATTTAGTATTTTGGGGTACTAAAAATTTGATTCATTTTAAATTCCAAGATACTTAAAACACTTTTAAAATTATTACAAAACTAAAATGTTTTTATTGTCTTACACACAATTTTATTTATTCCTCAATTTTTTTAATAACATCAACTGAAGAAGAAGTAACACGTTCTGTTTATAGGAGTCCAAGGCCTTTATTTATTATTAGCTTTTTGTCGCGTCCCGCCCGTGCGGATAGTCTTTATCGAGTTTTCGTGTACCTCGATCTTAAATCTATTCTTCTTCCCTTCACTAATGGAATTCCGTGTATAACTTTTATCCTTTTACTTCATCTTTATAATTCATATTACTTTTCCTCTCCTTTATCCCTTAATTTTTTTCCTCACTCTATAAAATAAGTTTGAAAACCCAAGAGTGCACGCCGCTAATTTTTTCATTTTAACAAAACGCACAAACTATAAAACAGTAATATATGGTCAAATCAGAAGGAAAATCAAATCGAAAAAGAAAAATAAAAAAAATACAAGTCAAAATTACTAATCAATTTACTTACATCGAAACTTGAAATATCTTAAGAAAAACAGGAAAAAAAGTAAAGAAAGTATTTTTAAATATTAGGCTAAATTTAGTCATACAGTTAACTATACTAAGATACTTGTCCAGAAGTATTCGTTTCTCTCTATAAATTACATTTGTTGATTTTAAGTCCATAGTAATATTATAAATGCGAAAGTGTGTCTGTCTGTCTGTTACCTTTTCACGCTTAAACCTCTGAACCTGCTTAAATGCAATTCGGTATGGAAATAGTTCGAATCCTGGGGAAGGACATAGCCTACTTTTTGTTTGATGGTCTGTCCGTTTTTTTGTATGGTTTTTCGTGACTGAGCAATGGTTAAATTAATTTTAATGAACTTGAGAATACTAATAGAGCACATCATTTTTTGACATGTGAGCCATTGTTTGTTTATCTTTCAGTCTGTTTGTCTGTACGAGTACTTCTAACTCAACAATGACAACTAATTTTGATAAATTTGGAAAGCTGATATAATTATTTGGCACATAAAATATAGGTTACCGTTTATTTCTTTGTATATTTATATGTATCACTCCTTATAACTAAAAAAATTAATAGTCATTTATTTTATCGGCCATGCTTATTATTTATTTTGTTTAGAGAAGGAACAGTGTTAGAGTAGGCAATAAGCATTGAGAGGGCGACGGGAGAGTAAGATATGGTGTGAGAGGGTGAAGTAAAGCGAAAGCAAAAATAAGACATCGTGTCAAAACATATGATTACAATCGGATTGAATTATATGAATTATTATAATAGATTGATAATAATAAATTGAAATTAAATTAAAAGGAACTATAAGGTTTTTACACTGTATCTTTTTCAGTATTATATCCCAATATTATATTACAAAAGTGACTATTCCTGTCGATGTTTGCCTGTTTGTAGCTTAATCACTCAGAAAGGGCTGGACGGATTTAAATTAAATTTAGCAAGCAAATAGAATATTTTCTGGATTATATGAGTTTATATTTTATATCTCCCTCTAATATGTGTCTGTGCCATAATTCACAAGAAACCGGAAACAATATCGAAATCAAGATCGATGTGAATTTGAGAGCGATAGTGCGAATGGAAAAAAAAAAGAGAGACGCAGGACTGGAATAGAGAATAAGACCGAATCGGTACTAGCTGTGAAATCGGACCTAAAATCGAAGACGGGATCGGATTGGTATCAATGATAGCGATTTTAATTGATGTAAAAAATGAGGAATTAATTGTATTTCTGTGCGGGCGGAGCCGCAGGTAAAAGCTAGTTGGTTATAAAAAACAATTGTCAAACGTGAAAGAGCTCGTATTCAATAGACATACATTCTTTACGAATCATGAAATCCATGAATATTAAAAAATAAATCAAGTGAATTAATAAACTGTGATTACAGCCTTTCGGACCGACTACAGCTCAATTGACGGCCCAAGCAATATTTTTTCAATGAGATTTGTTATAATTATATCTTGTGAGAGATTATATCTTTGAAATGATATAAATTTTGAATATTAAAGATTCCTCTTTATAATAGTGTACTTTTTCCACTTAATAATTACATTACATTTTTAGTGAGAACACTTAAAGTTAAGTAGGCTTCATGTTTTCTGTTGACCGAATCTAATGCACAGCCCGTTGCAGCGTACAATAAAATGACTTTAATTCAGTTTGTTTCTAAAGCGTATTCACAAAACATTCAAGTAAAATAATAATTTTGTCTTAAGTTTTATTCGATAGTATAGATACTAAATTTCATCAAAGTAGAACAAGCCTTTGTTGAATCGTACAAGCAGACAAATATACAAGACAATTTACGAAAATATACGTAGTATCAGCATACCAAATTTTATTTTAAACCTTTAATTTTAAATAGAAAGATAAATTACTTTTTGCATTTAAATCTAATATTAAGTGGACGTTATGTGCAATTTAATAAACAAATGAACAAGACGTGTAAACCATTTCATATAACGATAAAGATACAAGAATAAAGAATAAAACCAAAAAAGTAAACGACTCAATTCAAGGCCGAACTGTGTAAATCTATAAGCTTAAGGGGGTCTTTGAAGCATGGAGCAAGAGGTTTAATTTCATTGAAGTTAAAGTACCCGTATCAATTCGCTCGTACTCAGAAGCCTATTTTGCTTGAAAAGCAACTCGCTGTCCACTTGGGGATCATCGCTAAAAATATAAAAAATGTATGTTAGACGGTAATAAACGTACGTCTTTGCATATTTCCTAATTTCGATTAATTGTTCCGTGTATGTAACAGCGTTTCATCTCACGACCTTCGAACGGATGATGTGATTTTGGTATTTTTATAAAATATCACATAAATACTGTTTACTTTTGGAAACAATGCCAAAAATGTTTACATATTTTTATTAGTTATAAATAAAGCTAAATACTCAAACGAACTTCTCGACTAGCATGTGTATTTCTATACCTACGTCTTCTTGTGTCACCCTGCGAACTGTATTGCGGGTCGTAGTGGAAATCGGTGATGTGCCAGAAGTAGCCTGTAACAACAAACAAAACAAGGTAGAGGTTAAAATCAATAAATTAATGAAATCATAGTTAACTAAGCAAGATTTTCACTATCAAAATATTGGTAATTTCATGTTTCTAGCACATTTTTTAGCAATTTCTGTACATACTATCCATATTAAGATCATAAATGCTAAAATGTCTGTTTGATACGTTTTCACGCCTAAACCACTGTACCGATTTCGGTAAAATTAACTACAGACATAGTTTGACACTAGGGAAACGGATAAAGGCTCTTTTTGATTGCCTGCTGTTCGTTAATCTGTTTTTTAAAGCCCAACGGTATTTAATGAACTTAGTGTAATAATAGACAACACAATTTTGTAATACTATATATAAGTTATTTTCTGATTATTTTTCTAACTGTTTGGTTATTCGTTCAACTATAACTTGGCAATGACTTAACTAATATTGATGAATTTTAAAAATTGATAGAAGTCATTGTCACATAAAATATGGGTTAATGTTTATTTTTTATACCTTTATCTGTTAACTTCTTATATCCAGAAGATTTAAAAAATTTTGATTTTACTTTATTTTGTTGACCATGCTCATTCTTTGCTTAATGCGTTAAGAGTGGAAGAAGAAGAGTTGATATGAGAGGGAGAACGAAAGCCAAAGTAAGAGAGAGTGTAATCAATCCGATTGTAACTATTTTATTAATGTATTATTATAACTATATTAATGGTTTAATAATATGAAAGTGATAGTAAATTAGAACGAACGGTAAGGTTTTCACCATAATATCTTTTAAATGAAGGACAAGTAACTCAATAAATAATCAATAAAAATAAACATCTGAAGGAGTTAAATGAAATTATGCTAATAGAAAATTTTTTGGGTAATACGTAATGAAGATTTTCTCACCGGTCAGAAGCACACAAACATAATTTACAATAACATCTAAGTGTTTGGTCTCATGGCGGAAAGTTTCGATACTTTTGCCATATTATATTTCCAGTAGTCGAGTGGTTTCAACAAATACCATTCGTTGAAAAGTTTATATTTTTATATACTAGCTTCTGCCCGCGGCTCCGCCCGCATGAACACGCGTTAATCTCGTATATCTACCCGTCACGCTCTTAACAGAAATTCTAATCCAGCTTTCAATGCACATTTGTTTCACTCTTGAATCGGGTTCGCGGTTTGATTTTTGATTCCGAATCTAGTCCTAGTGTAGATAGATTTAGTTTCCGCCATCAATCTCGGTCCCGCTCTTAATTCTGATTTTGGTGCTGCTCTTCATTTGGATTATTCACGCCCTTAATTTTAATCCTAAGCCGTTGCTCGACGTCAACCTCGGTCCTGTTCTCGATTTCGATTCCTTCCGGTCTTCAGTCTCGACTCTGTTAACCATCTCAATTGAGATTGTACTGTCGGCCACATTTCTGATTTCAATGAAACCAAAGCAAATGCCAGTTTACTTCATAATCAATATAATATTATTCCTAAAAACCAATAGAATATTGTCGTCCAAAATTCACAACTATCTGAAAAATCTTCATAGATAAAGAATGAAACATAAGCGAGCATTGATTTAGATTATATGTGTATGTACATATATGTATTTGCGTACTTATGTACATAATGTTTTGCATTCATTCATATAATCCTGTATGTTGTAAGTAATAAAGAGAAATTTTCCATTTCGGATAACGAATAGCATTTTTTTCAAATAATTTGTGTATTTCAAAACAAATATTTGAAACCTCTACTTTTCCAAATGACAAAGTTAAAATTATAATTTAATTCATATTAGTTGTATATCAGCAAGTATTCTAATAAAAACAACTTAGATTTTTTAGTTAAGCTCACGACGCATTATACTCTTTATAATAATCTGAACTGCGATTTTTCTTGCAAATTTCAATTACCTACAATAAGAAAATCATATCAGATTATTCCAATTTTATAACAGATAATATAATTTAATAAGCCAGCTTAATACATAAATCTTTAAATTAATATTTTAAGTCGTATTTAACTAAAAAGCCCTTCGTGCCTGTCCCAAAACGCGAATTCCCAATTTATTCTTAACACGATAATTTACTATTTACATGAGCCGAAAATGTAAACCGTCAGACTTAATAAGCTTAAGTTTTTAAATCAAATTATGAATTTCATCATACCGCCCTTGCCTAATTCCGCGAAAAGTGTCCCTTCGGGGAGAGATGAACGCCGTCCCTCTATCGTTCAAAAACCGCACCGAATCTCATTGGGCGGCGGGTCCGCCGAACGAGTACCTTTAAGGGCGGCGGGGCCCCGTAGGGGTCGACAAAAAACAACTATAATCCGACAGTAAAACATTGAACTTATTTATCAGAAGATACGGATTGTAATTTGTGAGGATTTATCTTGGACGTGTAGCCCCGGCCCGGCCGGCCGGCAAAAAGGGGCTGATTAATGACTCTTCAAGCTCCTACACGCAACGACATTAAAATTTGTTCGTTCAGCCCCTAAAGGAGCTACCGATTCGGTCTGATGAATAAATCCGGAGCCGGTTTCTTTGTGTTTCTTTGCTCGGCGAATTTAAGAGACTTTTCGGATGTGAACACTAAATCCCTATACTTTATGACATTAGCTACGTTTATCTGTAGTTTTACCTGCTTAGATGTGCAACGGGCCCTCCGTCTTTTGTATCGATTCTATTCGATTTCCGCTTCCAATCTCGAAATTTGCAATTTCGATTTTCAGTATCAATTCCGGTATCAGGTTCGAATCTACTCTCAACGGGCTCGGTTCAGCTCTTTTTTTGATCGATACTACTCTCGATTCCAATCTCACTCTCGCGTTCGGTTCCGATCTCACTCCCGCGTTCGGTTCCCTGATCCTACCCCAGTTCGGTTCCCACTCGCTCCGTCGATCTCCCTCCCGCGTTCGGTTCCGATCTCACTCCCGCGTTCGGTTCCGATCTCACTCTAGCGTTCGGTTCCGATCTCTCACTCCTGCCCGGTTCCGTCTCCTGCCTGTTCCGATCTCACTCTCCCGTTCGGTTCCGATCTCACTCCCGTGTTCGTTTCCGATTTCACTCTCACGTTCGGTTCCGATCTCACTCTCACCTTCGGTTCCGATCTCACCCTCGCGTTCGGTTCCGATCTCACTCTCACGTTCGGGTCCGATCTCACTCTCACTTTCAGTTCTGATAGCAATTTCAATTTCAATTTTGGTTCCTGTTCCGGTTTCGGTTCTCCATTCTGGTCCTGTTCTTCCTGATCAAGACATCGAATTATTTTATTTTACTAGCATTCGAATTTTTTTAAAGATTTATTAGATTAAGCTTAAATTATACTATCATATGATAGCAAACTTTTATTTACTAATCTAATAAAACGGTATTTTTTGTGAATATACCGAGATAAGTATTTCAATAATTATGGCTATTTACCTTTAATTAAATAACATTTTTTTTTTTGAATAAAGACTATCCTACATGTTGATTAGGAGTTCGTTTTTTCTAAAAACGTCTACAAATATAAAAAAGAAGTGATCGAATAACAAAAGTTCAAATATCCAAACTTTCACATTTATAATATTTCTTTTAGAACTGATTAATTTATTTAGTGCTAAATATAAATATTTAACAAATGTACACAATGGACGTCCAAGAGAACTTTAATTAGGAAATATGAAAATTGTTTATGTAAGAAATATGAAAAATCTTCTCAACGTTAGTGCTATTTAGGTTCAATTGGTAATTACAACTACTGGGATTACAAATTCAAAAACTATATTCCCTATTGAATAAAAACTGATTCCAAGCTTTTGAAATTACAAATTAAAAACGATATGTGAACTGCAATAATATTAGATCTTATAACCTTTTGATAAAGTGTCATTTATATAACACTGTTTATCAAAACTCTTCTTAATTAATTTCAGTTGTAATTAGTTAGAAGGGAATAGCCATAATAAGCCGCTGTCGCGTCTTATTTATACATAAAAAAAATGTGATTTCAATACTATAAACAACACAGACTGAAACCTCACCAAAATGAAAGATATTCTATTCTTTTCACATGGAACCCTAAAAGCATGTATCGCACATAAAAAACGCTTCGCTCGACAGTTAAGCACAAGTTAAGAGTCAGTGTGGGGCAGAGTCCCGGCGGACGCGCGTGGCCGGCGCTGATTAATGAGCCGGCGCCTCCCGCGAGGACTCGCTCTCCAAACGCGACCACTCACGCTCCTAATAAATCATTACCCCTATCTCCGTTAAAGGTAGAGGCATACATTTCAACCTTCAACATTTTCGATGCGTTCAATTTTAAATGTATTACCGTATGAAGTACACCTGCATTCATGGAGGAACACTATGTGCCCACTCACGCTGTGCGTTGTGTGTGCTTGTCGTTTAGTGTGTTGTCGTGTACCGCCCACATATTGAATTTTTCAGGATAAAATATAAAGCTTTGAACAAAATTTAGTAAACAGAACTAGACTGACAAAACAAATCTATAGAACGAATGTGTGTGATGGAAACGTCAGCAAGGGTCACCCTAGAAAATCCTAGCAGCCTTTATTGGTTGAATATTAAAAAGGACAAAATTATAAGCACCCGAAACCGACGAGCTTGCATGAAAAGATTAATAGATATCAATGAAGCAAGAAAGATGTGCAAACATCGAAATACTACCATGTGCAATCTGCAGTCTCTGTCTACCCTTTTAAGTAATAGGCGCAAATTTCTAATAACAAAATCAATATGTGTAATGCAATGAACATTATTACTAATTCATCACTATTTCAATTTAACAAAATTACAATATTGTTAAAATTTACAAATTGCCTACATTTATATAACATTCAGTGTTATTATTTGTCATAAGTTAACTACACCCCCGAGTACGTTCATAAAAATCAAATGCTCGTGTAGAGCCAGTTCATAGGTAGAATATCGTTTGTCTATATTTCTATTTGTTCTATATATTTTACTGTTCACGAATTAATCACTAAAAAGACTATCACCCCCTTATTAAAACGACGCTCGGCAGAAGTCATATGCATGACAAAAGTCGTATTATACCAAATTTACAGCTTACTCTTAACAGGTCAGTAAGACGACTGCCGCTAGACTACACATGATCATTTTTTTTGGAGCACAACTTTTTAATTTCTCCCAATTTCCGCTTTATTTTTTAATTGTAGCAGGTTACTTCATTCCGTAATGAAGTAAATATACTAAAAATATCGTAAATATTTTGTATCAATATTTGCCAATAAAATTAAAGTATTTAGAATAAAATTAATTGTGCCTATTGAAATATATCGTAACATAGCTTTAGATTACATTCTTCCGTTGGACATATATTATTGATCCACACGTAAACAGACATTTTCTTTAGCCCTTTACTGTCTTAGTAAAGTCTTAGGATTTACGTGGGATATAGTATTTAATTTCAGCAAATGCAAACTTATCTCATCCTTAGTTAGCTAGAGTTACCTGCAGCAAAAAAAAAAATACAGAAAAAACCATAAACAATTTATTCTAAAAATCGTATTATCCCTGAAGTATATAGTGAATGATAACCAAGAAAGTGCACAACGTTTCACTTTTTTGACCACACTCAAGGTCAATTCATGCTATTTGTTATTGATTCTTTTACTCTTTTCGACAGTCAATGTCTGAAATATAACACATAAAATATATAATTACATACCAATGTTAATCAAAGAGGTATTATTATAAATTAAATTAAATACATAGCGAAAATACAAATGCCAATAGATTAGTATTCAAATAAGTTGAAAAGTATATTAAGGACTTGCACCGCCATCGGTCACCTCGCGATGTCGGCGGTCGTCTTTGTGCTCAGAGGAGGTATTGTTACAGCAAACATCTGAGGACGCCGCGTCGCTCCCGATCTCCTACAAAAGATGAATATTCCCCTCACCCCGCAATGCCCCCCCCCCCTAATTAGACGCGAGAGTGGCAGTTCAGCATTTTTCATTTTAATAAATTCCGGGTGCCATTTTTTTTTGTGTAAATTCCGGCCGTCTTGTTTGAACGTTACGTACTCGCTGTGGTTTCGGTTTTGACGTGACAACGTCTTAAATTAGGTTGCGGCTGGGAGTCACTTATGAAAAGTGTAACGCTCGGTAACGTAACGATGAGTCACCGAACGAGAGAGGCCCGCCGAATGCCTTGCGTCTCTCTCCCACTCAACTATGATCGGTCTGCCGCGCGCGCAGCACTAGAGAATTAGTGCATAGCTTGCAAATACAAGTTATTGTATGTATATTTGTATATAAATACGTATGTATGTGTAAAGGTAAAAATAAAATTTTGTTAATATGAAATTCAGTGCGAGATTCTTTGTATAAATTAATGTTTTAAATATAATTTTGTATAAATAAATGTTTTAAATTGTTACTATTATTTCATCCTTCTTCCTACTATACGAATGAATATTCACATTAAAATGATTTTACCATTCAAAGTCGTTGTCACGTAAAACTTTCGCCCGTATACCGACTTTACAGGCAACCAAATTTTTTTAATCTTTTTTTTCTGTCTCTTCGACTATTCTGTGAATTTTTGTCCTGCACATATTTTAATACGTACGATATGTTTTTATATTTATCGTAAACTTTCTGATAACATTTTGCAATAGTTACGTAAATTATGGCTTTCATTCTTGAAGTAAAAACTTTTATGGGCACATTAAGGGGTTTTCATATGGGTAAGATGTTCGAGTTCGCGTCAGTGCGTCACCGACATGCTAATGAGTCATTTTCACAAAAGTTGTACATGTCATTTTAGTGTTGTCCCATAACTTTGATCCAGCATAGTCATTTTATTTTATAAATTCCTGAAAAGTGTTACTAAAAATCAAAATCTATATTTAATATTTAGTAAGTTTTTATTGAATGTTGTTCAATATAAGCAATACTTTAATTTATTTTAATATTCTAGGTAATGAAAGTGGCAACTTTCACAGTGTCCCATTACCCATTCGAAAAATTTGGTAGGAATTTAATTGTTTGCGTAATTATTTTTATACCGCTATGTTTATTTTACCGGTAAATATGGTAAATAACGTTTCATTTACAAGTTATTAAAATGATTTTACGTAATTATGGAAGTTTTTATTGATTAAATTATTTAAGGACGCAAATTGGTAACAGTGGAAAATTCCCTTTCGAAACCACGTTTTCCCAACTTCGTTTAAAATTATTACTAAACAAAAAGGATTTTTACATTGTGGCAACATTAAGCTTGCGGCAAAGTCCGGCCGCCATTGTCAATTCTTGACATTTCACGGCAGTAACCGATACCAACAGGTGTGTCAGTGCGACGGTTCAGTTTAGATCTTCCACAATCCGAAACCAATAACAAGGTAAGTTAACAAGAATATTTATTGCAAATTCTGTCAATGGTTCTTTGATTTATGTAGATTTTAAATTCGATATTATACTTGCTGCTATGTTATCTTATTAAAAATATACGATATTAAATGCAAAGCGAGATAGGATCCCGTTACTTCTTTCCGAAACCAAAACAGTGGTAACGTAGTCGTGGAACTAAAACGTTTCGGAATGGAACTATTAGGCAAGTGCACATTGCGGGACTTGGAGTCCCTACCCATATTATAATAGCGAAATTAACTCTGTGTGTTTGTTTGTTTGCCTGTTCATTAACAAATCACGCATAAATCGTTGAACCAATTTAGATGAAATTTTATATAGTGTTATATTATACTCTGAAAATGAATATAGGCTAATTATAATTACGAAAATGCAATTTCGCATGCACATAATGCACAAGAGCGTGTAAAGGGTGGTATTTTGTATGAAATCGCGAGTAAACCTTGTTTATAATAATTATCTTTTATTCATAGGGCAGAGTATAATGAAGAATATTTGTTTTTCAGGTCTTACAATATACCTAAAATAAAATGGTTGCTGTAGCAGATATTGACGACTTCTTGACTAAATATGATTTTTTATTACTTAAAGAACTTGCATGGCCTTGGCAAATTACGCATTTTCGAATCGCAGAGAAATGTTTTGGATGCGGATATTCTGTTTCAATTGCTAATCGCCCGTACCATTTTGTAATATTTGACTGTACACGAGTGAAGAATTTGATTAATTATAACTTTTTTTGGTGTTTGCGCTGCGCAACATATGCTATATATGATCACTATTGTGAAGATGAATGTGATTATTGTAATATCTAAACCATAATAAACCTATTATATTGTTACGGAAGTGGGTTTCGGGATTGGAAGGAAACGACCGAATCTTCTAACGAGTCGATACCCACTTCCGTAACAATATGCTGCTCAAAACAATTAGGGGAACAAAATTTGATTCCTTCTATTTTTTTAACTACGATTAAATATGATATAAAATAAACTTAATTTTTATTCTTGTCAATTTGTTAATTAGTACAAATAAATAAAAAAATGATTTTTTTTTATTAACTAAATTTAGAAATTAACATTTTAGGCAATAGTCAAAGTGGTGTTTCAAATCTTGTTCTCCTAATTGTTTTGAGCAGTATATGTAGTACCTATAGGATACATATTATAGACACAGTTGTTGTGTATAACCTTATTAACTAACTTATTATTTAAAAAGATGCCAGTTAACAAATCAGTATTTAGTAATTTATACGAAGTAGTATGTTAAACATAGTTACCATTTTTGTTATTACTAAGCTCAAACAATGCCATGCCGTCGTATTTCATATATTTTTGCTGATTAATTTTTCATAACAAAATATCTTCTCTTTAAAGATGCCCTTACGCTGAGAAAATGAGAAGATATAGAGAAAAACTGAAAAATGATCCCATTAGATATGAAGATTATAAAAAAAAGACTTGATCAGAATTAAGCTTAAGAATAAAAAATTACAGAACTATCAGAAAAAGAGAAAGCAGACCAGAGAAAAAGTGGAGAGCAGAAAAAGACAAAAAGAGAAAAAGACTGAAAGTACAATTAAAGTTATTGAAATTAAGAAACCATCCACTTCTACAGAAGCACCTACCGCCATTAAATGTGTAAACAAAATCATATACTTACGATCAGGAAATTACGCCGAACGTACGAAACTGCCATCAGTAAAAACATTTTGCTGCGTAGAAATATAGAAAAAATAAGGAAAACAATGTATCGTATGAAGCAAAATTATTCTAAAAAAACTGAAAACCTAGAAGATAAAGTAAATAAAATGAAAGCAAGAGAAGAAGTTATGGAAAGCGCCCTACGTACAGTTTATAAATCCAAAAATCAAAGTGGAAAACGTATCCTAAAGAGTGTTGCTAATACTGATATAGTGAAAAGTAATAAATGTAAAACCTACGTTGCAAATCTCTTAGGATTACACGGTCGTATAAGAGTTCTTCAAAGGATTCGCAAAAGGCAAAGCGATGAAATTAAAGAACATTTAAAATCATTTTTTATTCGAGATGATATAAGTCGCAGTACAAGTGGGAAGAAAGAATGCAAAACGGTCAATAAAGAAAAATATCAAATTCGTTATCTTACTGATACGTTATTTAATTTGTACCAAATTTATAGGAATGAAGGAGGACGGCTAAGTTTCATTACTTTTTATAGACACAAACCGGAATATGTACTGTCACCTACTATTCACAACCGAGATACCTGCTTATGCATCAAACACAGCAATATGAATATGCTTTTTTCAAGTTTATTAAGAAACAGAGTTTTCCCCCAAGATATCAAATCCCTAACTGATGTAATTTTGAAAATATCATGCGATTTAAATTCGTATGATTGTATGTATGGAAAATGCATAACTTGTAACCAATCAAAATTGACATATGCACTAGAAGGCGATTCATTATCCAAGCGCGTGTATTGGTATCAATGGGAAAGAGTAGATCACAAATATGAAAAGATGGAAAAAGGAAAAATAATACCAAAAACGACAAAAAAAACAGTGAAGAATCCTAAACAGAGCACAATTAGAGAATTATTACAAATTTTTGAAAAGAATATAACGTTATTCAAGATTCACATATTTAATTGGAAACACCAACAACTACAGTATAGAGAAAAAATTGCAAATTTAGGACCGGATGAGGCATTAATACTATGCGATTTTAGTCAAAATTATGAATGTAAATCTTATGAAGAGGTTCAAGCCACCCATTTCGGAGCATCAAAACTCAAATAACTTTGCATTGTGGAATGGTTTACTGGGCTTCTGGTTCACAATCATTTTGCTCAGTCTCTGATAGTAAATGTCATGAGCCAGGTGCTATTTGGGCTCACCTCTTACCCATAATTAATTTTTTACTACAGACAAATCTATCGGTGAAACGCTTACATTTTTTTTCGGATGGACCCAGTAGCCAATATAGGCAGAAAAAAAATTTCTTTCTATTGCATCATTACACTAAAGTATTGAATATGGATTTATTAACTTGGAACTTTTCTGAAAGCGGGCACGGAAAAGGCGTAGCGGACGGAATTGGAGGATCTGTTAAAAGAACTCTTGATAAACAAGTGGCATATGGACGAAGTATAACAAATGGTAATGAAGCGTTTGAGATACTCAAGTCTGTTTCCAAAAGAATTTTTTTTTTTCGTTGAAGAATCCGAAATTCAAATGGTTCAGAGTAATCTTCCTGTTCTATTAAAAGCAATACCTGGCACGTTGCAGTTGCATCAAGTAGTAGCTTTTCCTGATTTACAATATTTACAACACAGAGTGTTGAGCTGTTTTTGCCAAATTGATAAAGGTGAAGTTTGTCAATGTTTTGAATTGAAGAAGCACCTTCTTCCTGATTTAACAATAAACAAAATACCGGATAATGTGATTCTATCAACCAGCAACACCTCAAATCTAGTAGACACTGAAAATATATCTGGTTGTATACCCCATGATTCTAATTCAGTCGATTTAACACAGATTCCATCCCATGATTCCATTTCAGTTAACGAAATGCCCGGTAATGTAATTCCTATTCCATCAACCAGCAACACCTCAAATTTAGTAGACACTGAGAATTTAGCTAGTTGTATATTACCCCGTGATTCCACTTTAGTCGATTTAATACAGGTCCCACCCCATGATACTATTACAGTAGATTTGACACAGATACCAGACGTATCGAATATATATAAAACACAGGAAAATTACGACGAGTTAGGAGATCTCTATAATTTTGAAAACATATCTGAATTAGCAGACACAGATATACCAGATTTGTCCATGTTACTTTTTAATGAATCTTGTCCTAAATTTTGTGAACGTGTAGCAAAAAATGATTGTATAGAAACATCAATAACTAACTCTCCATCCAATTCAACTTCTTTAACAGAGAAAAGGCATGAAGAGATAACTCCTTTAATTTCGTTGAACGCCGGAGAAATGGAAGTAAGCGTGCAAACTAATTTAAGTGATGAAAGTAATGGTGCGCAAAATACTTGTACAATATAACAAGTAAGAGGCAATCTTTTCTACGTACAAGACAAATGAACTAAAAAGATACGAATTGCTGATAATAAAGAAAATAAAGCTCGAAATGATAATCCTTCTATCAAAACAGTTATATCGCGAAATTTAGAGTGCTTTGCATGTAAGAAAAAAGTAAAATTCACGACGGCAGGGATTTGTAAATGTATGGCATGTAAGATGTGGTTTTGTCTTACGTGCACTGAAGGCCAAAACTCTTTTGATTATTTATGTTGCAGATGCCTTGGTGAAGAATATTTTTAAGTTAATATTTTGATTGATCTCATTTTTCTTGTCATGTCAGTTACGGAATGGGCAATCCAGTAACGGAATTTAAATAAGTCTTGTGTGACCTAGTCTTAAGATTTGCATTCCGTGACTGAGATATTCCGTTCCGTGACTGTCCTACTAGATTTATTTTTCATTTATTTTTTTTCTATTATAAAGTATTATTGAATGTTATTTCATTGTTAATGTTTAATACGACTACAAAATTTGTATTTTTTTAAAATTTGAATATAATTACTACGTAGTACCTTAATTATAAAAAAACATAAATAATGTTCCTATTTCTCCAAAGAGTAACGTAATGGAAATAAATAACGTTGATTTTAGTGTTTGTTACAGTTAATTATAGTTTTATTTTTTTATTATAAAGATTTTAAGTTGTCATTAAAGACACACTACTTGAAAAATACTGTTTTTGTTTTATTTTATTATTATGATTAAGAACTTTTGGTCACGGAATGGAGTAGGGTTTGCGGCCTCGTTGGATTAAAACAGCTATATTTCAGTAAATAAAGCGTAACCGCAACTATTTCTGTTGTTTCTATATAGTTAATTAAATACGAAATCAATATTTCTAAAAAAAAAACTACTTTTATGACCTTAATTTTAAAAATCATATTTTTGGCAGTGTACGCTTTCTGTGAAAATGACTCTAATGCGGCACTGGTATAAGCAAAAATGCGATTTTTGTATGAGTAAAACGTTATAAGTCACGTTAACAAGATGGTAATGTTAATAGTATATGTGAAAAGCTTTTTGTGTATGAGAAAATTCAAATTTTAAAATCAATTAATTTGCAACTTTAATTGCAAATTAAATTTTGCAACTCAAATGTGAACATATATATACACACAGGCATGCACGCATGCACGCATGCATATACATATATTTCTTAAATTTCGTAACTCAAGTGTGAATATGTGCATTGACTTTTATTTCAAATTGGGGCTTGCGCAGCCCATCATATTGTTGTCTGGTTGCCGAAAGATGTGAAACCAGACTAATGTCAATGATTCTAATTTACAAATTATGATATTTAAATTTTTAATAATGATCAATTTAAAAATCCCCAAAAAATCCACTATTATAAATAGTATTAAGTTACACCTTTTTTATTTGTTTATAAGCTCACGCCTATTTACCAGAAGAATAAACAGAGACATCAGATCTCCAAATGGTACGATTTTTGCATATTTCTCGTGCTTCACTGACATCCATCATTCATTTGATTATAACTCGGGCGTTAAACATTTGGCCCTACTCTTGCATGCCACCACTGGTCTTGTACAAGGAACGCTAGGATGCTCTTAGCTTTCCTCTGTATGACTTTTCGTTCTATAGATTTCTTTCGTCGGTCTGTTTTCATTCTTCCTCTTCAGGTGGCCAAGCTAATGCCATTATAAATTTTAGAGGATAGTAAAAATCGCACAATTTAATATATTTATTATAGTCAATCGAATTTTTTTAATACCGGTGGATAAATATTAAGTGGACAGTGACAAATTTAGTATAAAGCGAATCAGAAAATTAACATAATGTACTATTTCCAACTAAGAACTATTCTTGTTAAATCCAAGACCTGTATTTTCCTTAGGTTTCTCCAATTTCCACTACGGCGTCAGTTCCGTGTCATTATATAGGCTGTTCTAGATTTTGTACGCACAATATCGCAACAAACCATAAATAGAGAGTGAAAAGGGTACAAAGAATTCGCCTGAGTGTCCGCACAGTACACATATGTAGGCTCGCAAGCTCCCGCACACCCTTTCTTGTTCTTTGCATTTGACGTTTATTTTAATTTTTAGCGCTACAAGTATCCATAGACAAAAACACATATCCATTACATTTTTTTAGTTATCGAGGAAAATAGAAAGGAAATATGTAACAATTATAACATAGATATGTATATTGAAAAATAAAAATGTGCATAATATAACAATTATCTAAAACATTCAACAATACTATTAAACCAAAAGAAAATAGGATCACATAATATTATTGAATACTTCTCATTCATGAAACTGATAAAAATTGTACTATTTCATTTCCTCACTGTGTCCCCAGGGTCGTATTATATTTCATTTTTGTCAGTATAAAAGGATTTAGTAATTTAAAATTGAAAATAGAATGTCTAAAGGTTTTTCTATGTAACCGATATCTGTAGTTAATGTAACTATGTAATATGCAAATTCCCTTCGGGTCCAACAGCACTATTTTAATACCCTGTAGAAATATGAATTTGTATTTCTACACAAAATATATAAAATTATAAAATAAAAACATTTTGAGACAATTTTCATTTAACCAAATTAAGCAGAGCATTCTTATAATGAAGAACTTAAAAGAACCAATTTCAGTGGGTTTAAAACTAAATGAAACTAAGACAAAGATGCTAGTCAGAGATCCAATCAACAAGAGCATATCCAAACAAACACAGGAAATAAATGGAGTCCTAATCACTCCCGTGGACACCATTAAATATCTGGGTACGTACCTGACCTCAGAGCTGAGTCGAAGAGACAAGATAAAGGCAAGATGTAAACAGGCAATACGCAATGCGAAAGGTCTCATTCCCTTCATCAAGAAGACCAAAATGCACTGGAAAATCGCCAAGTTAATTTACAAAATGGTAATTTCTCCCTCCATGACATACGGTCTGAACGCAGTAGCATTAACCAAATCAAATAGAACAAGACTGAGACAGTATGAAAGAGAGATTCTGAAAGATATGTTACAAGCCGCAAGAAATCAACCTAACTGAAAACACAAGAAATCCTCGAAGGAAAAACAATCACCCAAATCATCAAGTCATCTACTAAGAAGAGACCAACCCCACATACTTAACTCTGCTCTAAGATATACTACAACAGAGAGAAAAGTTGGACGTCCTATTTATACATGGGAAGATTCGCTTCGACAAGATCTCAATTATCACAATAGGAACCAAGAGGAATGGGACACATTATCTCAGAACAAAATGGAAATTAAAAAAGCCGCGGATGAACTATACCAACTCCCAGAAACGGACACCGAAAGCTCTGCACCGAGTGAAGAAAATGAAGAATAGAAGACTAACGGGAAAAACAAACTAACTTCAGATTTCTTATACATACAAACGCTACTACAATGGGAACCAAGAAGAACAAAGCAAATTAAAGATTAGGAAGGTTGTGGACGAACTATACCAACTCTCTAGCACTAGCTACTAGCACCAAAAGTTTATCTAAGCAAAGAGAATGAAGTATGAAGATTAACTGAAGAAACAAACTTTAAGAAAAAAGGCTATCTTAGAACACACATGACTTATCACAACAAATACTAAAGGGAATAGGCCACATTAGCAATGAGCAACGTAGAAACTAAAAGATTACGGATGAACCACACCAACATCCAGAAGCAAACACTGAAAGCTCTACACCAAGCAAAGAAAACGGAGAACGGAAGACAAATGGAAGAAACTTGCCCTTTCCTACTGTATTTATTGACACATTATAGTATCTATTACCCATCCTTAATCCAGTTTCTGGCTAAAGGTTGCACGAATACCGGCTCGCTCTACAAACTCCCGTCACTCCTAATCCAGAATGGAATCTACACTCCCCCCGATATTTACGCTCCCTTCGGTGTATCGGGACTTGTCCCTTTCAGTCATTGCGACTGGCTGAAGGTCGAGCGATGATGATGATGATGATGATTAAGCAGAGCATTCTTTAATTTTTTCTTAGCATTTTAGAGGGCCAAACGAGCTTGCGAGCCACTAGAGAGCAGACTGTCACCGCCGCCCATGAACACTCGCAACACTAGGGGAGTCACCAGTGCGCTGCTAATTCCTATCCATGAAATTAGGATGTACGATAGTGGGAGGAGTACGGTGATAAAGGGCCAATGGAAGGATGGGAGGGGAAATGGGTGATAGAGTTGGAGTGGGGCTATGAAGGGGAAAGTTGGCCACCGGAACTCTCAGCCAAGTTAAACACATCAAGGCTAAGCCGTATCGATTATGACATATCACTGCAGTCGCTTCTATACGCATTTCTACACTTTGTGAACACAGATGCTAAATACCGTGTTATGATGTGGCAATGTTTGGATCACATAAATATGTAGAAAGTTTGAGAATTATGCTCATCTTGAGATACGATGCTCGTAATGAGCATTATTTTAAGACAAGAGTATTATTAAAATCAATTGCTTAAATAACGAATATTGTGTGTCATTAATACATGACTAATTAAGTACAGATTCATTTTCATGAAATTTCAAAGTATTTGTAAAACAGATTTTATATTTATTATAACCACATAAACCTAACAGTTTTTTGTACTATAGTAATTATCGGAAGTTTCCGTTACTCCAACTGAATTTTAGGGGTATATTATCACATTTGGAATGTAGAAAACGATTTCTCGTCGCTTTTGGTGCCCGGGCTAATAGTATGCGAGCAGAGCAACGTTCTTTGATCACAATCTACTCCACCGTTTCGGAGATTAGCCCGAACAAACACACAAATGTTTAATTTACATAAATTTTGTTCGTATTAATGTTGGATCGTTTACTGATGCTGAAGCACATTTTAAAAAGTTTAATAACCCTTTTATGAATTCATAGCAACAAACAAAGTGCGAAAATCGAAGATAATGTTTTTGTAAAGCACATTATTACATTTTTTTATAAGCATGGAAAAAGCATACAACTTTTATCAGGGACGTGCTTGTCGATTATATTCCTACCCTTTTTGTATCATGGAGACGTCACAAGGAAAACAAGTCCAAGTAGAAAGGAACATGTTCCTATTTCATCGCTCCCTCTATACTATCTTTCAGCAAAAACCCCATAGGTATGGGACAACCACACAAGTTCCCTAAAGCGTCCGATTGGCTGTAAACTAAGGGGTATCTTTGGCTAACTGCTACGTTTTTTTCATACGCGTTTAGCATTTCATTTGATATTTTATGTTAATAGTCCAATATAAGATATAAGATGTGGATTTTATATGAATTATAAAATATTAAACTTAAGAAATAAATTTAAGAACGTGACTGAGATTTTCGACGTACCAATTTTTAAGGTTTTTGCATCACCCTATTATTAAAGTGATTCTAAAAATTTTTTCAGTGTTATTCTAGAATAAAATGTAATATATTGTATTATACGCGCACTATAATTTACAGAAGTAATTGGATACCGTTATCGCTTAGTCGCGTTTTAAATTTTCCATGTGTGTAATTGTTTATGACGCTTGATAAAAAAATGTTAACAGAAAATCAAAATCGTGATCCACCAGTACAAATCCTTTTAGTCTTATAGAAACGTGTACTGAACATCAACACAAAAACGTTATGAATCGACCATTAGTTAATCAGCGCTCCAGCTTTCAATCGTCCTCAATAAATCCAGATTTATGCGGCATTGAGAGCCAGAAAATAGCTCGTATGATTACGAAAAATTGTTATATTCCAATTATCCGGTGTCTTGCGATCGTCTTAGGTCGTTGGCAATAATCCGATTTTTCCAATTATCGAGCGATATAATATATATATTTCATAATTGCATACCTGTTATACGTTGAATATGTTCAACAAAATTAATCTCGAAATCTCTACATTTCAATCTACAAAATAACCTCGTAAATTATTCAGAGTTGCACGCCATTCGCGAGTGTGGCCGTAATATTTAGATTATACGAAAAGGAATGGAATGAAATGGCCGGAGCGGTGCGGGCGGCGGGCGCGGGTGCGGGCGCGGGCGGTCGGCGGCGGGCGGCGGGCGGCTGATTGAAACCGATTTCGCCTGATGACTTACTCGAATGGCAGCACGGTGACGAGTGCGCGCACAAGGATGCGTCGGCGATGTCGATCGTACCGCGCGCACGACCGCGACTTCGGCCGTGCAGCCTCCAAATCTAACACTTTTGGGCTTAGCTGAGGTTAGAGAAATAAAGGAGCTTTTAATACTTATTTTCATATTTATCTTGTATTAGTGATCCCTATTATACAATTTTTCAAGGGGGATTGCAAATTAAATTGGACCTTATAAAAATCACCGGTCAGCATTGATTAGGGGTAGCCTAGAACCGTAAATAGGAAAGATCTGTGAGAATCTATACCTACAGTAGGAGATCTGGGAGAATCTATAATCTATACCTACAGTAGTAGATCTGTGAGAATCTATACCTACGGTAGGAGATCTATGAGAATCTATACCTACAATAGGAGATCTGGGAGAATCTATACCTACAGTAGGAGATCTGGGAGAATCTATACCTATCTATACCTACAGTGATCAGCCCACGTCTCAAGCGAACGAACAGAAACGCGCGAATTTTATAATAAACAAAATTCCATCTGTTTGTCCTTCACATGTGATATCTACGCTCTTCCTTCTATTAGATCCTGTAAATTTGGGTACCTAAAGTTTTGTCAATATGATATAGCGTATACGTTAGAAAGAGAATTTTTGACTGTACAACTGGATTTTTTGTAAATGAGAACGACGAACGCAAGTATTCCAAACTGAGCAGAATTGATACTAATTTAAAGTGTTAGTGCTACCTTACTGGTACCACATTGGCCTGCTTCGTGTATCTGACCTAATACATAAGTTTATGCTTATAGAATATTAAAAGTTTTTATCTAGAAATTTTATTTTTACTAAAACTGTCAGAATTTAAAAAAAAAACAGCCTTCTTAATACTTCTTAATACCATATCTAGTCTATGAAATTTACCGAATATCATTTATAAAATATTTAATCTACCAAAAAATTAGTCAATTACATAAATAATAAATGAAGTACTAATGAAAATATTAATGTTTCAATGAATTAATTAGTATAAAGTAAAAAGTGCTATATATATAACTAAATTCTAACAGCAAAAGCTCGTAATTCCTTCAGTGCGTCGCTTTTTGCTACTTAGCTGAGGGCTTGAGGAAATATTGCCTTCTTTTATTCGAGGACAATATATTGTCTTTAAGATGTGTTTCGCAGAAAACTTTTGCCATGCGAATTTAACACGTATGTCTTTTGGTTGTGTTACAAATTTTCGTACTTAACTGGTAGTAAAATTCCACAAATAAATAAACATTAAATCGTTTCATTAATTTGATTGTTAAGTGAGGTTAGTAAAAGTTTTTTTTTTGATTTCAGTAACAAATGTTGCCGTTTGGAAAGTTAAACAAACCTTTTTCGATTTTTTTTTTCTAAAGATCAATAAAAAACATATATATGGTGGATGGATAGGAGCGGTGATGTGACGTCGAAAATTTAGAAGACTCATAGGCACAGTGCTTTACTACGCCCAAAACAAACGTATTAATTTTTAGAAAAATATGACATAAAATTGCCATTTATTGTGGTAGAACCATGCTATGGTCAACTTAGTTGTAGCATAAACAAGTGGAGCGACTCGATCAGTGCTATATCACACTCTTGCACAATACAGACGTGAAATATACTGATTTTCACGCCTGTATTTCACTCACTGGACGAAATGGAAAACGAAAATGTTTCCGTCATCGCATTTCCTCCAGTGAGGGAGAGCTCCGTTGGTCCACTGTTACTCCATCACCCCACTATTTTCCTCCATGAGATATTCTATTACGAATATATATTCCTGCCCAAGAGATCGGCAACGAACTGGTGACTTCTCCGAATTTGCGAATGTCTATGGGCAGTGGTGACCACCTGTCCTTCGGTCTAGCATGCGAGCCATGCTTATCTCTATATGCACAGTTTTATATTTCTTAAAAGTCATATGATTCTTATATTCACTCTTTAAAACATAAATCAATTTTCGTTTTTGTAGATTACTGTTTTTTAAGTGCGGCCTATGTGAACCAAGTACAAACCGCCGCCCTTCCGAATCCCTTAAAAAGCTGTAATAGACGCTTACTGAAATTCCGACAATTCGAAGGACTTATACAAGCTGAAAGAGGGCAGAGAAAAAAAAGCAAAGAAAAATCCTTATTAATTAAGGAAACGCCCGTTGATTGGCACAAAGGGGATTAATTAAAAAGG
Source organism: Eumeta japonica (assembly GCA_005406025.1). Lineage (NCBI taxonomy): Eukaryota > Metazoa > Arthropoda > Insecta > Lepidoptera > Psychidae > Eumeta > Eumeta japonica. Next base: position 325,552 of record BGZK01000530.1, read on the forward strand.
TAAGGTGAAAAGTTAATTCATCGAGCGCTCTTTGAATACCGAAGTTCGGCCGATCGGGGCCGATTCTGACTGTAACTTTTATTAAATGGATTTGTATGAATCGCTAAAGATTTATGGAAGTTCACAAAACTGGCCCCCGTTAATTACTGTTATTACGTTTGCGCTCAGCCCGCGGCGCTTGAGCTGAACGGAGTCCCCGTTCCGCCCCGAGAACGAAATTTTACCTGTTATTCTGACTTAGACTTGCAAATAATGCTTACGTAAAAAAATAATCGCCGCTCTAATTGTTAATAACAGTATATTTTATACATACCTACAATGAGTTAAGTGAGAAGACAGGCTATTATTTATACCACCATGAAAAATCGTAAACAAAATTAAGTAACATTCAATAACTGTAACCAATATTTCGAATGTGGTTTTCATCTACCTGAACACTTGGAGAATTAGCAATACTTGATATAATTTTTTTTTGGTTATAAATTTCATTTCGCAATGTGTTTTTCCTAAGTGTGAGACAAAAGACAGAAATCCATATATCTCTCTTTCGTCAATCTTTATATTTTAGGATAAGCGGCCGCAACACATAACTTGTAATGTCAGGTACAGTCTCCGTATTTTGATAACAAAATCTATCCGCTTTTATAATTCGGTCCAAACATATACATCGGCCAGATAAACGTCTTTTCTCAGTGATGTCCTGGAATTAAATTGCATTGCTGATCTTGAAGAAACTATACCGTATGTATATCTGGCTTATTTGTTTATGATATAGTTTGCATTCTAGATGTAAAGATTTAAAACAACAAGAATCGATTGATTTTAATGAAGATTCTTTTTTAATAAAAAGAAGTTACAGAATCAAACAAAATGACAAGTAGACAAACCTTGTAGTAAACAAAGGGGTCTACTTAAAACTATAAGGCTTTCTCTATTACCATGACCGTTTCAACCTTTTTTTCATTGATCACATATAAAAATGAGATTATTACATTTTTTTTGAAGAATAACTATTTATTCTAGATACACTTTTCGATTAATAAAACAATTTATTTTCAGAAATATATTCAGCTTGATCACCTAAAATTTCTATACATTGATATTATAAATATTTAAAGAATTTAATAATTTTTATATCAAATTATTGCAGTCGACACCTTAACATTAATAAAAGTTGCTATTTTCCAATTCCTTTTAGAAAACTAAAAGGAATTGGAAATACACATTGCCATATTCGCATTTAAATATTTATTCACAATCAGTGTTCTCTGCTGTGCAACCCGTTAGTCATTTCGTATTTTATTTCTGTATAAAATTTAATTACTTTCAGTAAATTACTTTTAGTAATACCCTCATATTAAATTTTAAAAAGTTATCATTAATTCGCGGGGTTGCCGCTCTTTATTCCCATTGGTTTTCACTATGTGTTAAAATGTTGTCACTCCTGTGACTTGAACATAGTACCAATCGCATTGCATATACGCATTCATTCGTTCGTTGAACTGTCAACCATAGCACTTGTTACTGGAATTTGTGTTTGTTATTATCAGGTATTACGGTTGTTTCTCGATTAAATTGAATCAGAAAAAGTGATTAAACAAATTATTTTGTAATAAACATAAACGGAACGCAATGTGCAAGATTATAAAGTATTTGTAATTTATTGAAAATGGCCGCTTCAAGTATGAAAATTAAAAAAACATTTTAATATTCTATTGTGACATTCGATATTATGTACGGTGATTCTAATGAGTTCGTTGAAGCGAATAATAGATTTAATTTAAAAAATAATGCAAAATATATACTCAATACACATGGGCATCTTTCGACGATTTGTTCTGCCGTATTAAGTTTGTTATTACTAAGTTAGGTATTCAAAGTTACTCACACCAAGCTACACCTTTTCGTGTCCACGTAGTTTCTAAGTCTAAACATAAACTATACAAACGAAGCGTTTCTAGCTACGCAAACTCTACGTCAAATCGCAAAGAATGAAGAAACTTTATATCCACAGGCTGCATCTATTGTAACTACAGTCGTCTAAATGGACGACTTAGTCTCTTCGTCAGCTTCTGAGTATAAAGCCGCTATTGTAGCGCAGCAACTCATCGATCTCTTCAAGGCTGGAGGCTTCGATTTAGTCAAGTGGACTTGCAATTCTTCGCAGCTTTTACGAATAATTCCCGCTTCGTATCGTCAATCAGAAATAGTTGAATTTGACTCTATAAGTGTAACAAAAATAGCTGGCCTTCATTGGCATCCTGGCTTAGGCATTTTTTTTTTTGGTTTTCTGTTTCTAGTACAGAAAAAAATGTACTAAACGTAGCGTCTTATCCACGACTATGTAACATTCTAGGTCTAGTCATTCCTGTCATTGCCTATGCAAGGTACTCATACAGCAATTGTGGTTGGAAAAAATAGACTGGGACTCTACACCGCCACGCTATGTAGTCAAGTTATGGAGATTGTTCATAGAAGTGTTGCTTATACTTTCACAGCTTTCTTTCCTGGGACCTTTGGGTGTACCTACGTCATCTTGCGTTTAGATATGGGCATTTGCGGATGCGAGAGAAAGGCCTATGGGTGTGTTATCTATACACATGTTATACATGATAATGAAGCCATCACGAGACTGATTTGCTGTAAGTCTCGGGTTGTTCCTCTAAAAACGATAACATTAGCTAGACTACAGTTACATGCTATACGAGGGCTACTATTTATGTGTCCGGAATATCAAAAAGAAACAAACTATCAATTAATATGATTTTATCGCTTTTAAAAGTACTCGCAATGATGAATAAAGCACTTTTTTCATTCGATGAAACGTATTTTTATAGCACTTTTTCCATTTTGATTGAGGTATCACCAACATTTCGAACGCATCAACAGCCTCTTCGTGGCTCGGAAAACGTTGACCAAATTATTTACTCTTCACGTTTGGATATATATAGTAATTTTTAGGTTCCGAATCTGAGATATACAGTGGATGACCTGTCAATTCAGACCTTCCAAAGACCGAGTTCTTTCGGCCGACGTATGACCGCCAACATCACCATGATGAAGAATAATTTTTCGTTGTCGGTTGTTATTTCTTATTTCTTCAAAGACATCTGACAAACAAACAGTCGTGTATCACTCCGAATTAACCACTTTACAATTCTCTAGTGGCACTGTAACTACATGTCCATTTATGTCAAAAAATCAGGCAACCATTTGCTTCAAAGTGCTTTTGGCACGAATCACTTTTGTTGGGTTCGGCTCATCTTGGAACTCCCACACCGTTGACTGTTTAGATTCGGGGTCATACGCATAGATCCAGGAATTGTTACCTGTGTAGCTATTGTAAATAGCTTTTGAAGCACCATGATTGTATTTTTTTCTCATTTTTAGCACCAATCGACACGAGCTTGTTTTTGATCGATACTCAAGTTGTACGGAAGTCAACGCGAACAATTTTTTTACAGCCAAATTTTCTTGTAGGTATTCTCGTCATACTTATGCCCAGGGACGCCTTTATCTCGCGATATGTAACATGACGATCTTGCATTATTAGTTCACGCATAGGCATCAATATTTTGTGACCGAACAACCGATTTAGGGCGACCTTTTTTAAAATTCGTCCGTGAGCATAGACCGCTCACGATTAAATTTACTTAACCAGTGCTACACAGTGGTTTTTGGTTGTGCTTCAGCTTCAAAAGTAAAAGTGAGTTGATCTGTCCACTGTTTTTAAGTTAAGTCACGCCAAAAGTTGTAATAAATCATCTTACGAAAATATTCACGAGTTAAATCCATGATGATAAAAACATGCAATTTTCAAAATGATGCCACAATGGTAAAACAATTAACAATTACATGAAAAATACTATATTCTGCAGCTAAGGAGTCCATTTTTAAATGTTGTATTTATTTTTCAAATATTGTTTTATATGTGGCCAATTCCGAATACATAAATAGCAGCCCTCGTAATATTGATATTTAAATTAACAAACATTGTGTTTAACACGTTGTCACCGCGCCATCACATCTACGCATTTAGCGACTCTACAGTCGCATTATATTAGGTACATTCCTCTCCACATCGATTTAACACTTTCGTTGTTAATTGCATCACGCAGTATCAATCAAATCTGTTAGCGGATCATATTTACCATATATTGGGAATCTAAAATTCAAGAGATCTCTTATAACGTGGTCACGCTCCATTGCAACTTCTTCAGCACAAACTGTGGTTTACAGGTCCCACTTGGACATTGCTTCCAAGAGATAAATAACCTGCGGACCTAGCATGACGGCCTAGACAAGGATCTCTCTATAGGACAGTCCCGTTCGCTCATCACTTTAGTGCGACAAGGACAGACCTATAGAGAGACTCTCGTCTAGGACGTCATGCTAGGCCCACTGTTCGCAACTTTTCTATTGATAGCTCTGCATCAGTGTTAGAGGAAAAAATTATTTAACATATCATTATCGTTTCTAATGAAAACCCTCTCTTAAAACTTTATTTAAAATTTTCATAATCGAATAAATTTCTTCGCTGTCTCGTTTTCGTTTTACGCTTCATTCATAAACTCCCGAGTTACGATTTAATAACCGCAATAAATTTAGATTTCGCGCAAATGTATGTTTTGATTATTTTCCAGAAATCACAATTTTCCAAAGACTTTATTAGTTTAATTAAAGGAAATTCTTGTTCGTCTATACTTGTAAGTTATCGCCTTACGTTCACGAAAAGGCAATTTGTGTAGGAGGTCGTTTTAAAAATTCTTCTTTCAACTACACGCAGAAACATCCTATCGCTTTACCTAACCATGATCACATAGTTGTTCTCATAATCGATTATTATCATCAAAGATATTAATCACGCCGGTCCTCAAATTCTTTTCTCTATCTCAAATTCTTCTTCTGAGATAGCGCTTTTGGATAACCTCCGCTCGTAAGGTAGTTCGCGCACGTGTCCATAAATGTAATTTTTGTTTTGAAACGAATCCAAAACCGATATTTCCCATAATGTAAAATTTACCAGCGCGCCGTCTAGAATAGACTAAACCATTTATACGTACAAGCGTCGATTATGCCGGACCGCTTTACATCACTATAGCTCGCAAACGTGAAGTGCGTTCTCAAAAATTGTATATTTGTCTCTTTATTTAACTTGCCATTCGTGCTGTTCATTTATAATTGGCATCTGATCTTAGTTCAACTATTTTCTGGACATTTTCAAACGTTTCTGATCCCGCCATGGACTTTAAAGTTCATTTATAGTGATATTGGTACAAATTGCATAGGTGCTAAAGTGTACCTAAATGAACTTTACGCTTTTCTAAAATCCAGTAAGTATTAAAGGTACTTCGCCAATAAGCTCTCCACTAAGTGCATTGTAAGAACTGGAGAAATTCCTGGCAGAACAAACAAAGAAACGTCGAGAACAACGAAAGGTAAGCTAGATGCGATTCCAGAGACAGTATTACAATGCCTGGTTCCTATCCGCGAGTTTTCTCACACTTACGCATCTACTTTATGTGCCCATTGGATTTGTAAGGTCTTTCGAAGGGATGGAAACCACCATCCTATATGTTTTGATCACGCGGCGTACAGCATCAACGTTTTTGTTGTTCACAACGTGTACAGGCGACCATCACGAAATTCGTCACTGAGATTGACACGGCCGCGCTTTGATTCTGCTAACCAATTACAAATATTCGTCTTGCATGGTGATCCATCGCCAAAAGCAATTCGAAGATAAGCGAGTCTCTTCTGAACTGTCAAATTTCACTTAAAATTGTAGAAAATCATTCCACAAAATTTTTCACGGCTTAAATCCATAGTAATGACGACACACAATTTTTAAAACGACGCCACAACGTAGAAACAATTGATAGATGAAACCAACTGCATTATACATTCAAAAAGTTCCATTTTCAAATGTGTCAGTTACTTTTTAAATATTGTTTATGTAAAAGGCCAGTTCCAGAACTTATAGTTCACCCCACGTATTTAATATATCAGTGTATATAATAAGATAATTTACTGATATATAGAATGTTATATTTGTCGATGAATTGCGTAAACTGACTTCACACAAAAATAAGATCAAAATTAAAATCGGTAAAGAAACGATGAACGAAGCAATCAAAAATTTTTTGTCATCTCTTTCTTGCAAAACGGAGTTAACGTTATTATATATGGCGTTAGTAAACAATAACGTCGTTGGGTACGAATGTCTTCTCTATCTAAATAGCAATTTACAAAAACATTACTGAGGCATTTTTATAGTTATTAAAAAAACGCTTTTGATACGCTCTTACTCAAATAAAAAGCTATAAATACAATAGTATTAAAAAATAGTAAGCTATTCTATTGTAATAATAGATTAGGTTTTGTACACCAGTTTGTACTATGTAATACAATATGAAAATGAAATCGGAACATGAAAGTCACATTTATTGTCAACATTATCAATTTATTTTTGTGACAAAAAGTTATAGGTCGATCTCCTGCTTTCCTGTGTTCCGGCGACCAATAAGTATCAAGTATAATTAACCATCAGTATATAATAAACAATGAATACCTGTTCGTTGGTAAGCGAATCACTTAAGAACGGCTATACCCATTTGGTTAGTTTATTTTTTTAAAGTCCGTAATAGTCCTAATAAAATCGTTAGGAAAAGAAAAATTCGAAAATTTGAAAATTCGGGTAAAATTGAATGGTCTTTTTTTGAGGAAGCTTTATATCAACTTATTACCATAACCCATCATTCAGACGATATGGATAAGCTTTTTTTTGTTCGGAATCAAAAGGGAGATCAAAATTGAGATTCTTAACCAAACTTTCTCAATATTTGCTTAGGGGCTAAAAATGTTTGAGGTCTGGAGTTATCATGTTGAAAAATCACAACCTTTCTATTGATCGATTCCGTTTTATTTCTAATTCTTGCTTTAGTCTCATCGATTATTAGCAGTAGAGATCCGAATTTATGATTTTTCCGACAGTAAAAGCTCATAATGAATAATGCCTTTCCAATCCCCCCACACACATAGCATCAATATAATGTAAGTTAATCCAGGTTTCGCTATCGACTGTGGAGCTTGCTTGCCTTTTTATCATGGTGTTTTTCACACGTTCTTGTCGTCGGTAATCCATTTTTCATCACCAGCGATTAATATTTAAAAAAACGGTGAATTTTCGTTATGTTTCAATAGAGGATCGCAAATGATTAGACTACTCATTTGATTTCTTTCAATGAACTCGTGAAACCTAAGAATGGAGCTTTTTTGTATATCCAGCTACAAATATACCCGAAAATTTTGTGTTAACCATTAAAATTTTGTGTTTACAGAGACGTTGATGCAAAAAAAGTAAATTTTCCGAAGAATGGGCATACTATTTTTTCATTCAGAAATATGTTTATGTTTTCATACTTACTCCAAAATACAGTTGAAAATATGTTTTTTATACTAATTTTAATAAATGCAGGTAAAGATAAACTACATGTACTATTACTAACATAAGCACATACACAAATTTATGAGCAAACACCGAATCTCTCCTCGAAATCAACAAACAGTTTTCTTCTGCATCTGCGTCATTTCTTTAAATAGGATGATAAGTCGAAACGGCGCACCAAAAAAAAGATCCGCTGTAGTGGGGTCGGGAGTAAAAGTTAAAACCGTGCACAAATATTGGCATCCGACCCGCGGGTCTGCGAGATGGAAAATAAACAGCGCTCGTGCGCAAGGCGGCGCCGCGCGGCTGTTTGCCCAGCGCCGGCCGCCGCAGCACGGAGCTATTGCCTTAGCTTAGTACTAAAAGAAGAATTATTGGTTCGGGCAACAGGAAATATTCAACTCGGGCACCGAATCTTACACCTGACAGATGTCGCTGGTGGCAGTGGTGTTGCAACTTTTAAAACAAACAAGGCACTAAAAGAAATACTAGATAATTTGCAAAATTCCACAGTTGATAATCTTTCAACCGGTTATTCTAACAATCATATACGAGTGTGGTGTGTTTGTAGTTTTTTAAAACACGTTTTAAGCTATTTTTTTCAGAAAAGGCTACTTCAATAACTATGGTTTCTTTGGCAAAGTTGTTCCAAAAAAGCAAAAGATTATGAATATGCTTTTTGTGAGGAATTTTATATTAACTTATTACCATAACCCACCATTCATACGATATATATAAGTATTTTTTTTGTTCGGAATCAAAAAATAGATCTAAATTGAGATTGTCGACCAAACTATCTCAATATTTGCATAGTGGCTAAAAATGTGTGTGGTCTAGAGTTATCGTGAAGAAAAACCAAACCCTTTCTGTTCATCAATTCTGACTGTTTTTTCTCTACTTCTTACTTGGGTATCATCAGCTGTTAGCAGTAGGGATCCGAATTGATGGTTTTTCCCGGCGGTAAAACCTCATAATGAATAATACCCTTACAAACTCACCATACACAAAGCATCAACTTATTGCGAGTTAATCTGGATTTTGCTATAGTCTGTGGAGTTTGCTTACCTTTTGATCATGATTTTTGTACATCACGCTTATTCCAAACGGATCAAAACTGTTTTGTGGTCAATCTCCAGCTCTTCAGGTATGTCGTAAGACCTAATATGCCGATCTTGCTCTACTTTTTCTAAAACGGCATCGACTTTATCTATAACAGGTTGCCCAGGGAAATATTCATCTTTGACATCAAAATTACCAGACTGAAATCGCTGAACCAGTTTCGTGCTATTTTTACCGACACTGCATTAGGTCCATAAATGTCACAAAGTTTTTTGCGGATTATGTCGCATTATTTCGTTTTTTTGTAATAAACTTCAAAATATATCAAATTTCTACGTCAAATTCACTAACTGTGGTGGACAGAAAAACAATAGAAAAATGACGGAACACTGTTTTACTCTTTTTTTCAAATGACCTTTATTTAATCCACTAGTCCGACTTACGAATTTTTTGTATGAAAATACATCATCAAGCTTGATCTAAGGATACATTTGGTAACGATCAGTAATATAATATTAGAAGTAACAATTTCAAAGTACCACGAGGAATAAAAATTACGATGAGGTGCGGGCTAGCTAAGCAGCTATGTTTTAAATTTCATGTCTGAATATGCATGTGCCTGTTGATGTATATGCATAATGATGACAATAAAGTTATAACATCATACGAAATAAGGTAATTCATATAATTTTAATATTAACACTAACTGTCGCCCCACGTCTCTGCCTCGTCGACATTAATATAATTTGGTATACTAATATAAAACACTAACACATCGCCTAAAATATAAGCCTGGTGGTCTGCTTATCTGCATAAAATGTGAGCTACTATTTGTCAGTGTCTTACAAATATTGGCTACACAATATGCTACTAAATTGTGTGTAAGTTATAGTAAAAGATGACTTGAAAGTCGTCCTTCTCTGTTTGATAGCCATGTTCAATAAGTATAAATAAGCAGTTTTTTGGCTTTGTTTAGAGAGAGAGAGGCATGTGGGACGAAATTAGCATTGAGATAGTAGGTTGGAGGGGAAAGGTAGAGAGACATGGAATGAGGAAGAGGCGATAGAAAAAGGGAAAGAGAAAAAGGAATAGAAATTGAACTCGGGAAAAAGTTCAAAGTTAAAATTGCTAACGATACCAGGATCAGGTTGCAGATCTTGGTTTTCATGAAAATCAAAATGTCGATCTAGATTCTGTATCCACACAAGCGGATTCCGAGCAAAAGTCAATATTTTATTTTGAAATTAAGTAAATCATCAATCTCAAATCGGCGCCGTTGCTATTTATTAAATTCGCAATTTGAGTTATTAAACCAATTTTATGCGTTACAATTTTTATTTTAAGTGACATATTTTTTTTTCGCACTACTAAGTCAATATATTATCATATAAATGTATTTTATTAACTTTCAAATAATAGATATCTTGTTTTTTTGTTATACGCTAAAAGCCGGCAAGATTTTATCGGGCAAAGAAACAAGTGCTTATTGTAAGTTCAATGTCTTTTCAAATAACATTTTTGTACATAAAAAACTCAGGCCACCACTGATTAAGAGAACATTAATCAGTGGTCGTCTGGGTTTTTTTTTTTATCGCAGCCTCTGCAACACTTTTGACCACCGCCTTTGAATTTCTTTTCGTTTAAACGTATTATATTTATACTTTTTTTCTATTTATATGTGCTTCATATTTCTGCTATTATATTGTATAATTTACATTTACTTATCGAATAGTTCTGTGTGCTGATATAAATGTTTATTTTATATTATATTTCATTAATTATTCCCTAGTATATTTATTATCATTATTATTATTTATATCTCCATTTACATTAAGTTTTATGAATTTTTTGTATCAGTTTGCTACATATTTAGTATACGTATTGTTTTTGAATAACTACTGTTCCTTCAAGCTCAGGAATTAGCACGTCCACCTTTGAGGCGGCAGACGACAGGCCGTTTGTGACTTGACGGTACGCGTACGCATGTTTAAGATCTCAATTAGTATTTAATATAACAGTTAAAGACAAAATGTGATGATGTCTGTATCTGGAAATAAGTTTACTGTAATTTTCAAAAATACGTCAAGTTCCTAAAACATATTCAGACCGCCACAGCGTGGGCAGTATGATCTAATTTGATACTTCATTTTAGATTGTTAAATTGGACCACATGGGAGAATCGTGTCTCGCAATGGTAAGTTTTATTAGTTACAAATAAAGAAGTGGCGTGCACTAAGTACAAGCACTGACCGTGGTATTTTCCGAATGTAGTCATAATTATAATGTTGTTTTTGAAGGTAGGCATTGCATGAATGTATTTTGGTTTCTTGTGTTTGTTCTTTTTAGCATGGTGTATCATTAAAGACAGTGTAGATTAAAAATTTTCACTTCGTTATAATCTCTGCACCTAGACACTAGAATTTATCATCATCTTAAACAAAGCCATTGCAATCAATAAATTATATCACTATAAAAAAAGAAGGATACCCTTTAATTTTTTGCTACTTTTGGAACTACTCTACTTGAAAATTAGAGATACATCGTATCAATCAAATTATGGTGTTTATGTGTTTTGTCAGCTAAGCATTGAACGAAATAAAAGATAAAGCAACAAATTAAAATTTTCCTATCTTACCTAAATAAATTTTCTAACCCGGTGGCTTACGTAACGTAGCCATATTAGAATTGAACCTAAACTATTTGTACCTTCGCTGTCCGAGAACCAAAACAATGTGGGTAATACGAAGTCCTTAACATTTCAAAACCCCGTAAACAAAAAAGAATGTCACACGTGAGGTGGTTCACTACCATTAAAAGGATCGTGAACAATTATTTTCCTTACGTGACCGCATTAATTGTACTCAAAATATCATTACTCACGGTGTAACCTATAATTTATAAGCCGCTCAAAGCTAATATGAATAGTGAAACTTTGATTAATTTATTATATAACAATTTAACTTTAGGTAATAAACAGGTGTCCTTTCCCTCGACAAATAATTAATTTAGCTTCAGCTGACCTTGTTGCTCTCGATGAATAAATAATTATTAGTCTTTTATTTGTTTATTACATACATTTTAACGTTCGAAATGATGTTTTGTAGTTGGCGGTTTATGTTGAAGATTGAATTTATGAGTATTGTACCAAAATGTTTAAGGACAATAATAATAAATAAGCTATTTAATCATTAATTTTTGCATAATTTTCGTGAGTGTAAAACGTGTTCATTCGTTTTCGAGCCATTTTTACTGAGAAATAAATGTTTTTTTGTGAAAAATCTATAATGACTATTATTATAATGTGATTTTAACGCCATATAGTCTTTACTTGACGTGTACAAAAACATATTTCAGTTCAGAATAATGTATGATCACAGAAAAAATGTGCTCGTTCAGCAAGTGACAATCAAAAACTGGAAATTCGTTTGGTCTAAGAATTGCCAGACCAGTTGGTATACCCACAATCGTGTATTTCATTCAATTCTTACTAACGTAAAATTTCCACTCTTAAAGAAGACAATAAAATACAAAAACGAAAATGGGATTTTACTTTGAAAAGGAATAACAAATATCACCTGCACCAGGAACAACGCGCTCTCTAGAAATATCTTGATATGTATGGAGTCCACACAAAATACAGTGCTACAAAACTTAGAGATTGTGTCACAAAGTGCAAAACCAATCTTCACTATTTATATATGTAAGTTAAACAAATAAAACGCAAACTGAATAGTACCAACTCATAATTATATATAAATTTCGTAACACAGAAAGACGAACCATATCTCCTGGCATACAGCAAATGAGAACCGATAAGCGCATCGTAAGTTTTACCATTTATAAATAACGATCAAACATGAAGCTAAAACGGTAAACCGAATCGCATTTCTTACTATTTGCGCACGAGGTGTATCAGGCGGAAGAAAGGAATAAAACCTAAGCTCTCATCATTTAGAAGTCGAAGGCTGAAAAGGGAGCTGAAAGACGAATCGCATCCGTCGCCATTTATGAATCACATCCCTAAGCCGAATACTACACACATCAAAATACATTCAGGCGAAACCACAAGGTACTCGAATCTCTCGCTATGTGTATACCAAACCGAAAGATCAGTTGTATGCAGAAAATTCATCTTTGGTGGATAAAAAATCATGAGAAAGATAATGGGACACCTCTTCACTTTTATTTTTTTTATTGTCATCTATTTAATGACATCAAAACAAGCCAGATACAAACAGTACAACCAAAAAGATTTTCCTGCAACTATTTACTTGTAAAATGCGGAAAAACTTCTTCCCCGACCCTATCTTTTTAAAGTTGGAGTATGAGTGTTGACTACGAATGAGTGAGTTACTCGTGAAATGCCTCCTGTACGCAGACGAGCTGGTGGTGTTTGCTTCTTTGGCATGCGAGTTACGTGAAATATTAACTACAATTAATGATTATGTTAACAAAAGAAGTACAAAAAGTAAATGTTAGCGAGATTGGAATTCTGTTTCTTTATCAGTTTGGATTAATTGTTTACAAATAGTATAAAAATTTAATGAAGATATTTAAATAAAAGTAAATACGAAATCTAAATTGAATGAGCCCATGTTTGTTATCGTAAAAGTATCTTACACCGAGCGTGTTTTGACTGTTTATGATTAAAGTCTTATATACGGCAGTGAAAACTTGTTGTGGCGAAAGACCTATAATCTAATCCGTGGAAAAAAAAGATGTAGTGAGTAAACTAAAAACAAGTCTGTAGATATTGATGTTAAAACACGTATGTTTCGCCATCTGCAAAGATTAATAAACGTCGACTGACGAACCAAATCTATAGGACGAATATGTATGATGAAATAGGGCAACAAGTGCTCTAGAAAATCATAAGCAAACTGAATTGGAGACATATTAAAAATGGTACAAATTTTAAGCACCCAAAATCTATGAACTTACGTGTAATGACTTGACTGTGAATTGACGGTTGAGCAAAGGAAGTATGCAAAGATTGTAGTTACATGGAGATCTGTTGTCTCTGCCTTACCCTTCTGACAAATAATCATTAGCATATGAACAAACAATGAAGAAACATCTTATAATTTTATTAAGTTAAATCAATTTCAATAGGATCTGTTAAAATATAAATACCAGTTTCAAAGTTATGGAGAACATATAAACTCGGGCGCATCTGCAATCAGGTGAACCGTAAAATACTATGGCAAAGTGTAATACCGAATGTACGAACAGTAAGACTTCTGTCGGCCTTTTAAATTTAGCAGTGTAGCGGGCTTGCGAAAGAACCGTCACCGGCGCACGTGCGGCGCGCGCGACTCGCGAGCCAGACAAAGCTCCCGCAGAGGCAAAACGACCTGGGATTTTTGTTTCATTAGCGCGCTCGGCGCCGACGCGCACCACCTCGGCGCGGCAAAAACGTGATTGATGGCCGGCAAATGTACTGCCCGCCGCCGCAGAATGGCCCGCGGCCGTGTCTATTTGAAAACTATATTGTTTTTGTGCCCGTATTACGCTGCAGCGACGAAAAACAGGCCCGAGCGGGAAATCAGGTCAAAGACAATACCTCACTAAATGAGGATTCTTTACGAACGCGGCTCTTTTATAAGATCGGATCGATCTATGAGCATGGTTTTAATTTTGAATTCGATACCTTTTGTACTTTAGTTAAATTTCTGAAACTAGCAAATATGATATTTGACTGTAATATCAATATACTTAATATGTTATTATTCCGTATTACTACCTCGATAACGGAGCATTTCTGGGCGTCTTTTAAGTTTTTCATAAAAATATGACAACATTTCACGGGAAAAATTGTAGTTGCGTTCATTTTCAAAAATAAATATTTGTATACATAATATGATACTACGTAATAGCAAATTTTATATTTACATAAGTAAATATGTATTATTTATTAATGCCACAAGTAATTTATGTCGTGCGCCGTATGCCATTTCAATGATATAATTACCTCAACATACGACGAAATAGCGGCAACAAAAAACAATGTTTTTTTTTTTATTACTAACCATTTTTTAGGGATCCGAGTCAAAATGGTGAATACGATACATTAATACAAAATACGTCATGTTCGTCCGTCCGTCCCTCCGTCCGTATGTCACAAGTATTTTATTCAAAAATCGTAAGACGTATATTGATGAAATTTATAATATAAGAGTTTTGTATAATCGGCTACTTAGTTTGGTAATTAAATGACAAAAATAAACATTTCTAGGGAGGCACTTCATACATATAACAAAAGCTAAAAAAGCTTTTTTCAACAAACATCAACGTGTAGCAGATATTTCGACAGTTCTTTTAAAAACATTTTAAGGTTTCTAAGCACTTTTTCTGATTAAGTGAACAATTTCTGAAATAATCGCTTCGAAAATAGCAGAAATTGTGTCTCCTCCTTTATTTTCTAAACCGTATATTAAAGAAAATTTTTAAAAAATGATGTATATAACGCTTAGTAAATACTTTCAACAAAAATTATTTTCAAGATGGTCGAATATACAGTTTTTGAGTTCTTTCCGAAAAACTTTGCTTTTCAACAAAAGAACGTAAGTGCAGAGAAGATATTGCTCTTTTGCTGATGCAATTTAGTTTATACAAGTATAATAGTAATAGTCGACATATCTACTTTTTCTAGTTATAGGCGACTGAAGTGCTTATAATTATTTAGTGCGGGAAGCATATGAAAAAAAGTAAAACAACGTTCTTTTTCTAATGTGTAGTGCATTTCTTTGTGATAGTAACTTCGGAAACCTATAATGAGCATGGTCCGACATGCTCTTGGCCAGCATTTTTTATTTCATTTCTTTTAAGACAAACATCTATGTAGATAATCTTGTAAAAAAATATTGTGAAATTTCACAGGATTTACATTGACATCATTAGGGGCCGCGTCTAAGATACCTACGTATGAGAGTTGCTACTTATGTGTCTGGAATGTCAAAAAGAAACAAACATCTATCATTTAATATGGTTTTATTACTTTTCAAATATTCGCTATAGTGATTGATGCACCTTTGCATAAGCTGAAATCAATTTTTATAACACCTTTTCCATTCTGATTGAGGTATCTCCAAAACGTGCATTCTGAATGCATCAACGGCCTCTTCGTGGCTTGGAAAACGTTGACCAAATAAATTACTTTCACGCTTGGATATAAATAGAAATCGTTGGCTTCCAAATCGGAGTTGTACGGCGGATGACCAATCAATTTCTCCATCTTTTGACTTCCAAAGACCGAATTGTTTCGGCCAACGTGTGACAGCCAACATTACCATGATGAAGAGTGATTTCGCGTTGTCGGTTGTCATTACTTAATAAATGAACGTATATCACCCCAAATCAACCATTTTACAATTCTCTAGTGGCACTGTAACTACATGTATATTTATATCGAATAAACCGGACAACCATTTGCTTCAAAGTGCTTTTGGCATGAATCGCTTTTATTGTTTTCGGCTTATCTCGGAATCCTCACACTATTGACTGTTGTTTAGTTTCGGGATCATACACATAGATCCAAGATTCAACACCTGTGTAGATATTATAAACAGCTTTTGATGCACCATGATTGTATTTTTTTTATCATTTTTTTTTTGCGCCAATCGACACGAGCCTGTTATTGATCAATGCTCAAGTTGTACAGAATTAAAGGCGAAAAAATTTTTTCACAACCATATCTTCTTGTAATATCGTATGTATGATCGTCATACTTGTGCTCAGGGACGCTTTTATCTTGCGATATGTAATATGACGATCTTGGATTATTAGTTCCCGCACGGCATCAATATTTTATGGTACAACAACCGATTTTGGGCAACCTTCTTTAAGTTCGTTCTTGCGCACAGACAGCACACGATGAAACTCACCAAACCAGTGATACGCAGTGGTTTTTGATGGTGCTTCATTTTTAAAAGTAGAATTGAATTGATCAATGCACTGTTTTAGAATTAGCCCACTCCGAAAATCGTAATAAAACATCGCACGAAAATTGTCATGAGTTAAATCCATGGTGATAAAGACACGCAATTTTTAAAATACTGTAACAAAGGTAAAATAATTGACAATTATATGAAACAAACTGTATTCTACAGGCAAGGGGTTCAATTTTAAATGTTATAATTAATTTTCGAAGATTGTTCCATATGTGGCCTATTCCGGATACATAAATAGCACCCCTCGTACAAATTAATATTTACAGGAATTGTTCACATAAAGTAGTAAGATATATAATTTCACTGATGACAATAATGTCGGAAAACAATCGATTAAGATGTTTAATTGGTGCATTATTTGCCACATTAAACATATTGAAACTTAAATTATTTTTTTTTTTAATAAATAATATTTTTATATCTCACGTCTACTTGTGTATTAAACAGATTGATTCTGTTAATAAGACGTAATAATTAATAATAATACTTTTGTAATACACATATTAGTTACGAAAATGTAATAACTACTATATGATAATACTGATATGATTTATGATGTGTTTATATTTTACACCAGCGTTACGTCACTAGTCGAGCTGCGGTCCATTTGCTCAAGCGAATCAAGTATCGATGTCCTTACACAAAAGGATTAAAAAAATTTGGTTGCCTGTAAAGTCGGTATACGGGCGAAAGTTTTACGTGACAACGACTTTGAATGGTAAAATCATTTTAATGTGAATATTCATTCGTATAGTAGGAAGAAGGATGAAATAATAGTAACAATTTAAAACATTTATTTATACAAAGAATTATATTTAAAACATTAATTTATACAAAGAATCTCGCACTGAATTTCATATTAACAAAATTTTATTTTTACCTTTACACATACATACGTATTTATATACAAATATACATACAATAACTTGCAATACATTTGCAAGCTATGCACTAATTCTCTAGTGCGCGCGCGGCAGACCGATCATAGTTGAGTGGGAGAGAGACGCAAGGCATTCGGCGGGCCTCTCGTTCGGTGACTCATCGTTACGTTACCGAGCGTTACACTTTTTCAAAGTGACTCCCAGCCGCAACCTAATTTAAGACGTTGTCACGTCAAAAAACCTAAGAAACCTGTTACCTTACCGTTTATAATTTGTAGTTACTTTTTGGGATTTCCAATATTAACAAATTAAAAAGTGTGACAAAAATTATATAATCGTGCTGTACTCCTTACAGATTTGAAATTATATGGTAAAGTGAATCAACAGATGTATAGAAGGCGAATAAGAAGGATAAAATGGGGAATACGATCAAATATACACATCTTAAGATAACCACTTCAATAAATACAAATCATCCTCTATATAATAGATATCACGCCCGTGGCAGAGTTGAGAGGGAGCAGCCCGTGATGGATATCAGAGATAAGGCTGCGAATACAGATATACATTCTGTATCGGCTCCAGACGTACGCCGCGAGACTGCCGAGTGTGAATCCGAGAGGGCAACAAAGCTTGATCGATGGGTTGCGGCGCGGCCTCGGGCGGCGCGCGCCCGCGCCTCCGTGGAGCTGCGTATAGGGGCCGCTCCGACACGACTCACAAGCAGTCAGACGTGTCCGGACACCATAATATTATTTTTTATTTTATATTCATTTAAAAATATTAACTAATTAAAAAAAAAAAATTTCTTGCAAATTATGTCAACGTCATGTTTTTTCTTAATTATCGTCGACATCTATGCGACACAATTTTATTTCTTTAATTTATGGCTCAGCAGTTTACCCAAGATTCGACTATCAAAGTCTTTGGTTTTGTTATTTCAAATTTTCAATATAGGTAAACACGGTCAAAGACGCAGTGGTTAGACTATGCTGTAAAGGATTACAAATCGAGGTGTATTCAAAACTGGAGAAGTGTTGTCTAATAGAGGCAAATCGATACACCAAAAGATAACATACTTGAGAAATTTTAATTATCATTGCGTATGGTTTTTAAGATTTATTGTACATTATTTGTGGACACGTGATTTATGAATAACACGGTGAGATAAGGCGTAATTTATATGGTATGCTGAAAATCTATTGAACCCTATTTTATATAGCCGAATGAAAAATAAATGAACGCTGAAAAACTTTTAGATATTTTCGGTTCTAGATCGCTACATGTGAAAAATAAGAAATTCCGTAATTTCAAACTTAAAAATGTGTAATAGAAGGAATTTGGAAAAATGTTTGTGGTGTAACTTTTGTACTTGATCAAGTAATAAATAAAACACACTGAATTAATAACAAAATCAGTAATAACAAAAGTCGTAGTTGACGTTCCCGTGGTCATTTAAACCTTAAGAAATTGCATTAATATTTTTAATAAGGCTAGTAAAATACATCTTTTTAGCGTGACAATAGCATCCTTAAACGATACCACTGTAATCTCATATAATTCACAAGCTAACAAACATAACAGCCTATAGGACTTAAAGAATAATTTGTGGGTGACCTTGTCAAAATTTTTACGACAGACGTTTATAAAACTCAACTTTTTCCCCAACGTTTTATTTCAAAAACCCTTTATTGGTTAATCTTCTTCACCGAATTAAAATTTTTAATTCTTTATAAGAGAGAATTGTTGCTTTTGGCTTTTTATATGGACATTAAAACTAATGACTTTCATCATATTATTATTCAACGATTTATAATTGAACAGTTACTTTTCCATATTATATGATTAAGTTGTTAGTTCTATATTAATTGCTATAATAGAGCAAACAACCACTTACTATCGATTGTCGAATTTGATTGATAAAATAGTTTACCTTAGGAGACACCAATTTTATTGTGTCAAAAGGCCTTAATCATTAACTGTATTTCCAATCGAAAGCTTAATGACTACGATTGACTATATTACAAAAATGGGTGTTAATTCTAATCACAGGTAACTACTTTATTAATAAAAGTATAGCTGATAAAAAAGACTAAGAAGCTACTGTTTACTAAAATATTTTAATTATGGTAGTACTTGAATGAAGATCTAATACATTTAAGTTTCAAATGAACCTGAAGGAGTGACTGGGTGGTGTTTATCTTTCATGTATTTTTTGAACCAATATAGACATTTTTGCAACTTGATATTTTTTGTTTTTCAATTAAATTAATTTCATTTGATCATTCAAGAATTCAATATTATTTATATTTCATTGTTTACACATAACTTTTTAAATACGTCACTAAGTTATGAATGACCACTCATTTCGAATACAGTTTTTTTCCCAAGTACAACACGAAAAAGAAACTTAAGGGTTAGTTCGTTTTAAACTAACTTAAATTCAATAATTTATTCTGTAAAATACTCTAACTGTAAACGCAAATTCTCCCAGCCTCCTAAAATTTGTTGTACGATCTGGACGCCAACACCGATTATTTAGCGACACCGCGTAAATCTGGACTGTTTTCTGAACAATAAATTATATTATTAGAGTAAAAATGTGCTAACAATTAATCAATAATTAATTATCAATAAAAAAATCTAACAAGTGCAATTAAAACCCGCTCTCGTTTATTAAAACTGAATTATGAACTTAGATATTTCGTCTATCTCAGGTATTCTGGAACTTCTTTTCTCACAAAAATATTTCGATAAATTTTAAATATAGCCGATTTTTTTTTCATTTTAAATTTTTAAGACAAGAGGTTGAAAAATGTTCTGTCATGTAATTGGTCTACATGATGATACATATTAAACTGGAAGTACTCAAAAAAATGTGGAAAATGATAGACCCTACAGGCTATTCCTAAAACTTCCTGCTATGATATTTATCGATGTATTTTTTAAACTCCTTAAGTTTTAAAAATATAGTTATCTCGAAACTCAAAGACTTATCTTTAAATTTTTCGAGCTCAAAAATTCGAAAAACTATTAAAACGTTTTGCTATTTTCTAGCTAAATATCTTTAAAAATTTACCTAAAAGTAAATTATTGAGTTTGAACCCAAAAGATCTATTATTGTGCTTTTTTAAGCTCAACTCAAAATTATATTCTTCAGCTATTCGAATTCGAATATCTTGATTTATAACGCTATTTTTTTAATTTTTAAAGTGAAATATCTATCGAACGCATTGTTCTATGTTGACCTGCTTTATGATATTTGACACAGTGTTTTAAGCAAACAAAATTGACCGACACCAAACATCAAAACAATAAAACTTTAGGAAACATTTTGAAAAAAGGTTTTTTGCAAATATTTCGTTTACGATATTTCTCAAAATAATGAACCGATTTTGATGCAGTTTGCAATAATCGACGTTGTTTTTCTGAACAGAAGAGCGAGTTAGATTTTGGTACTTAATCATAAAATAGTTTATGAAATATTCTAAAAAAACAGTTTGGATAACTAGTAGTAGTTACTTATTTTTTAGTTATATTTTATATATTTAAACTACCTTATCTTTCGATCATGTAATTCGATCTCAATCTTCTTTACAGCATTCGACATATTTTTTTAAAAAGATACTCAAGTACAAAACATCCATCAAGAATTTTACATAGTATTTTAAAATACCTTTTTTTTTCAATTTTTTAATCAACGATATCTTTAACGAACCAACCGATGTTGATGCAGTTTTCAACGTTGTTTTATTAAAGAAAATATCTTGCTTGGTATCAGAATTTATCTGTAGAGAAGTTAAAAAAATATCATTATAAAACCCTTTTTAAAAAATTTTCTTCAAGAATGTCTCTTAAACAAATCAGCCGTTTTAATAAATTTAGCAACGATTTGTTTTTAAAGAAAATAAGTGGATAAATTTTGGAATGTATCGGAAGAGCAGTTTAAAAAATATTGAAAACGAAACAGTTTTTGAAAAAATTGTCTCTAACGATGGAGAACTCTCTTGAACAAATAAACAAATTTTTTTGCAGCTTACGGCATTCGATGCACATATTTGGGGAAAAGAGGTACATAGATTTTGTATCGATCGGTAGAATATTCCAAAAGACATTTCAAAAAAAATATTTTTCTGATAACTTTATTTTTGAGATTATTATGGGTGTTATTTAAAAGGTCAACATAGTATTAGTATTTTCGAAAGCAGAAAAATATTATCTGTCAGCAGAAATAGCTAATTGGTCAGTAACTCATGGCTAGCAAACATTTCAAAATCAATCAGCAATTTATGTCATTCAGGATGGCTGTAATTATTTTTGTACTGCATATTAATTATATAAGCAGCAATAAGCTGTTCCTGTTTTATAAAAATTGGGTAAGCACTCAGAGAGTAAGCAAAATAATTCATTTTGTGCTGCAACTAAACGTAGCACAAATACTTGTCATGCGCAAAATGGACGCAATCCTTACAAAGATTATATAATTTAATTGCTCTCTGAGTGGATGTGTTTGTAATAGAAATGTAAACTAATAAAAGATTTTATTATTCTTATTTTTTTAATTGAGATGAATCAAAAATATGAAATTATCAAGAAAATACCTAAGTACTTAAGCTATAATTATTATTATTTATTAAATTTATACATACAATGAGTATGACATGACTTCTTAAACATGAGTTTTAAAATTAAAAATACTTAAACAAAATGTTTAATTCTAATAATTACGAGATCAAATCAACAAGGTATCAAACGATGAGGAAGAATTTTATTGTATTATCAATGCCCGTTTTGCTTTGGACGGACGGCCACGTTTTCTTTTTTCCCCTATGGGAATATTTTTAGCTTCAAGTGGGGGAATCACATACTTTAAGCGAATTGCCAAACCAATCACGTGCTTGCATATATATATATAACTTAAAATAAACTGGACAGTCACATCTCCCTTTTAGCCAATCGTTTCTTTCAGTTGGCAGAGACAAGCCACTTGCTGAAATATTGTTTCTTGAAATCGTCAAAGCTTTCCCATTGTGCGTCGAAAACTTCACAATTAGTTGCTTCACCAGCAGGAATTTGGTAATAATTGTATTTGTTGTCTTTACATAGCAGAGTCACCATTTTAGGTTTTTTCCCACTGGTAAGCTTCAGTCCAGTGCTTTGTAGTTAAAGAGGGTGTGTTGGCAATGTAATTGTCATCTGGATTAGTAATATATTTATTAGACCACTGGTTTACCATTTCTTTTGCAACTACCAAAAACCTGGATAAAGGAAAGCGTTCGCGTAGTGTGTTGCTATCCTTTATTACTCTGTTAAAAGACTCCAAAGCGTTATTGGTTGATGGAGAGTTGGAAGCCGCTCCCAAAAACCAATTGAGGTTTTGTACTAACCACTGTGCTCTGAAGTACGTGACGAATTCGATCTCATCTTCATATTTTTGCACAAATGCTTCCGAAGCTGCGTCAAATATATTAGCATCTGTTATAGAATGCAATGAATCAACATCATTTAAGATATTATCACGCAGCTCCTTGTTTTTAATCCTTTCAATCCTCTCTTGAAATTTTCTTTTTGCATGTGCCCAGCACATCCGAACTACGACGTGTTCTCCAAAAACTTCTAGAAATGCATTTTGTATACTTTTAGCAGCATCACAAACCAATACTTTTGGATTCCAAGAACTTTCAAAAATTTCTTGTATTTTGTCCTTCAGTCCCTGGAACATCAATTTGAAATCTTCTTTTTGTTCATTACTTGGAATCGTTACACATAGAGGGTGGAATTTGCGGCTTTGGTCCGTGGTTCCACAGACCAATACAGGAAAACCCTGCCAGATGAGTTTGTACGTGGCATCTGCATGGACGACGCTGGCATCTTTGGAAATTTCAATCAAATATTTAGTAGACATAACAAACCAAAAAGTGGGATTTTGTTGATCACTGTCATCAATTCGGTAACAAACCACAAAAACTTCATGCGGATCCAAAGGAAGACTTGAGTGTGAATGAATCTAAGCTTCAAGCTCTCCTAAACTTATGGTAGATTGGCCGTATATAGTACGACGACGATCACTCAGATAATTTCTTAACTGAGACATTTTAGGAACTTTGATATTTTTAATTTTCGACAGACTTTCCATTATAGCTTTTGGTTTCATTTTTAAATCAAATAATCGATTAATTTCGTTCTTCACGGTGTCACTCAAACCGTACGACGAGGTAAACTCCTTTTTTTCATCATGGTCATGATCAGCATTCGTTTTGAACATTAACACTGAATCTGAGGTGCTTTCGAATAACAAATACATTTTTGAAGAGCATTGTGGACCACGACGTTGCAACTTATTACACCTATAGTATATTTTTTTTCCTTCCTCTGTTTGATGGCAATAAAATAATCAAAAATAAATAAATAAATCGTAAAAGGCTGTATTTTTTAATTAAGTTGACTAACAACTTGTTTTTTTTTTAAACTTCATACTACCCCAGTTGTAAGTATTAAGTTATAATTTCCATTTGATACCTCGGCATTCCTGAGAAAAAAGTCTTTAAAAGGCAGATAGATGGAAAATGAAGTGATCTTATAAGGGTTTCTTTTTTCCTTTAAAGTACGGAACCTTAAAGATACTAAATGTCCAGAGATTTGGATTTTTTACAAAGGTTGTTATTTTAATGTAGGCGAACTTTAAAAAAGGATTATTTTAAATTCAATCCTTAGAGATAAAAGGGTTGAAATACTGTTGTTTGTAAAATTAAACCGTTGAAACCATAAATGTCAAACTTGGCATCTTCGTTACTTATAGAAAGTAAAATATATTAACTTAGACTGTTTTTTTTAATTGAGCCTGAGGGGGTTAAAATAAGGGGTTAAATGTTATATGGAAAATCAAAACCGTAAAGCTATTGATGACAAAATTTATATTTTAGCTGATCATTACTCATAAAAACATGACATGCATTGTTTTTTTTTAATGATCCTGAAGGATTGAAATATTTTATATACCAAAAGGAAACCGTTGAAGCTATAGACCCCAAAATTTATATTTTAACTTCGAATCATTAAAGAAAAATAATAATTGGTAGCATTTTTCTAAAAGTAGCTCTCAGAAGGTAAAATAAAGAATGAAATGTTGTATAAAAAATGGATACCGCAATATGTATTTTATACGCTTTTTTTGGCAAGCTTAAACCATTTATTTTGTTACTATGAAACTATCTAAATGAGAAACTTGCGAATAAAAAACTTGGTTATATCGTCTTATTTCTACCACGAAATAATTGTTTCACTCATAGAAGGTCACACTTATATAGCCCCGAGTAAAGTAGCCTTTTTTTTAATGCTACAGGTATTTGCTACGACTTCGTCCAAATCAGAACCACAACCGGTGGCGGAATCGACTTTGCATACGGGACGAGAAATAGAATTGAAAGTCGAAACCGGGATCGAAATCAAGTATAAGACCAAGATGAAAGAGTGTGAGATCAAAATTAGAATCAAGGGTGTGACCGAAATCTGAACGAAAAGCAATACTTAACCCGAAACTTAAAGCGGAACGAAAACCGAGAATGGAATCAGAATTTCTTTAGACCAAGACCGAAATCAACAGCGATCCAGACCACGATCATAACCGAGAATGTAAGAAATTAACATCGAGAACAGGACCGGTATCAGAATCGACAACCGAATTGGGATCGGGAACTACAAAGATGGAGAAATTTAGTTTATGCAATACGGCTGGAGCCGCGGGAAAAAGCTCGTTATAGATACCCGCCTAAAGTTTGTCGGATTTGATGTGCACCAGTCTTTAAATGATGAAATGACATTACTTTCAATGAGAGTTTGTATACTTCTCACATTGAATAACTTTGATTCGTTTTTAACTTCCCCCTAAGAAAATTGAAAATTTTCTAAAATTTTCGGGAAATTATTGGTTTCACCCCATTTTGCAAAAATCGAGTTCTCATCAGATCTCGACGTTCCATTAAAAATACCTAACAATTATTGTAACTATATTATATTATCGTAATAATTTGATTGACTTTTAAGTAGTCTAATATTTTTCATTTCATTTTACTTAGCAGAACTCAAAAAATATTTTGATCATTGTTTGTTATTCATGGGTATGTGTTGAGTTAAATTTAAGTTGGTAGGTACCTACGAGTACTTACCTTTTGCGTAGTAAACACATAGATCGTACCTACATATTAATGAGTAGAAAAACGAAGTTGTTTATTAAGTTGTAGAAGAATACGCAATTATTTTTTTTTCCTTTTAGTGCGTAATGAGGAGTGCGTTCTGCGACCGCTGCCGCTAATTACCGTTGTGTGTGCGCGGTGTGTCCTTCATCAGAAAAGGTGTAGCTAAAAGAAAATGAAGGAATCCTTTAGCGGGCGAGCATATTGTCTGGGTAACGACTCTACGGATTTCACAATGCTAAGACAAAAGACACGAGTCGGTTTTGAATTATTTTTTGCATAAAATTTCACTTTGTTATCGTTCTTTCCAACAATTTATTATACATATTAATTTGTTTTAGAATAGATTATTTTTTTGAAGTCGGTTTTTTTTTTGTTAAAATATTTGTTTATATCAAACGTATCTAAGTATTCTCGCAGGGTCGTCCCTGCAATAAGAGATAATCATATTTTTTACGTCTATTATGGTATTTGCCCACTGGTAATAGCTACGTTGTAAGAGATAATATAATCTTAAAATCCATAAAAATAATTTTCGAATGTTTAACATCGTTTAAATTATAATATATATATTTTGTAATATATAAATAACAATTTAAACTACCGTTGCTAATGTATTAATAATAGAATTAATGAGTATATTTTTTTTTTATGAAACTCCTTAGGCAGCGTAAAATCAATTGTTGGACTAGAGTTGAAATGAAATTTCAAGGACCGCCACCTTTAGGCGCATTTCGTTACATGAGAAAGAAAAAATATATAAGAAAATTTTATATTCTCATTGTAGGTTATTGAGGGCTTTGTTAAATAAAACTAAATAAGGTTTATGTTCACTTTTATATATTTTCTATTATTAGAGAGGTGCACTTAACTACGCGTGGAACTCGCACGGAGTTGAAACACCGACTAAACGCATATTACTCTATAGCTCTATGTGACGAATCATTACGTCTATGTACTGTGCTCCGATGAAGGAACAAAGAGACCTTGTCACAACGTGTAAATATTTTGTTGTAGTCCAATACACTCTAATTATATTCCGTGTCCAATACCAATACCACGGAAGTGCAGCAAAAGAACGCGACATTTACATAACAATAGAAGGCCGTACAATAAAATAGTGTCGCGCATGCGCGCGTTGTAAATGTACGTGACAGATGCTACATATGAACAGCTGAGATACCACGCTGACAGCTAAGGTATTGTTATTTTTTTTTTAATTTCAATTCTCTTCTTTTAGTGGTTTGTATAAAAAAAGTCTATATGTCGAAGAACAATACAAAAGAATACATAACCATACTAAGCGAACGTTAAAAGTACGCGCGATACTTTGATTAATATTTATTAGTTTTGATTAGTTAGTATTTTTCTAGTACAAGTATTATTGCAGAATAGCAATAGCAATATACTTTATATAGTACGACTGACATTCTAGCATTTTTTAGAAATAAATCTTTCCCTGTGTCACAGAATGCGTTTTGAAATCATCGGATCTGGTACTTATTGTCAACTCAAGTAAATAAATGTACGGTCGCCCTGCACACACGTACACGTCTACTGAGCCAACTCTCGCGTGATCGCCGGTGCGGTCGTGGGCGGGCGCGGCGCGGGGGGCGCGGCGCAATAACGGCTTGATTGATGAGCGCCCGACGCCGGCCGCGTCACATCCGCCGTTGCCAAACGCGCCAATAATTAATTCTAACATGCATTTACGCTGTGTAAACGTGTCGCGGAGCCGATAATTGTATTGTTTAGATATGATACTGTGATGAATGGTAAGCCCAGGCGCCGAGTACACGGACAGTCTATATGAATACATTTAAAAAACAAACTGACGGACAGATTCATTGATCGACGCAGTCAGGTTAGGTTGATATTTTCACAATATTTACTTTTATAACAGAGACGAGCACTATTAAGGAGCTCTTAGAAATCTCATTCCATCTAGTGAAAAGGGGACGAAAATTTGTATGCAATTTTTGTTAGTTTAAAAATTAGAGCTATCAAAAATAATAATATGGCCTCGTATTTTCAAGTAAAGAAACACCTATTTCAGGGTCTCCAAAATTCAACTGTAAGAGGTAAAACGAGGGTTAAAACTTAACACAGGAGTACTTTTACTTTTTAAGATAGAGCAGTAACATGAGGGTAAAAGCTTATATAGTCCACCTGTAAACTTTTACCTTCATGCTGCTGCTCTTCTTTAAGGTTTGGAGTTAGATTTTTATATTTGAAGCTCTATTAGAATATGTATGTAATTTCTTTATGAAACAACTCGAGAGCGGGACGAGGATCAAAATGAAAAACAGAGCCGGCGTCGCCATCGAAAGCGAGACCGCGATCGAATCCAGGGAAAGGCAAATATTGAAATTAAGAACGAACTTAGATTCGGTGCGGTAATTGGAAAGTGCCAGAGCACACCTGAATTAGAATCTAGACCAGAACTGGAACTTGGATCATGGTTGACATAGTGATTGATATGAAATAAATAATCTCACGTCCAAGCAGTAGAAGCCGCAGGCGAAAGCTGTCATTATTATAAAAATAAAAACAGAAACACAATTTTAAAATATAACAAACAGCATGAATAACGTTACAGTCATTTAATTACACTTTTGAACTAATAAAATAAGCTTGACAATTAAATTTATGTAATTACAAATCATAATTCTAATCTTAATTTCAAGAAATTGATAATATAGTATTTAACACGAAATTGTTCTTATAAAACTATTTTACATTTTTGTTAATTTAAGATTAATTTAAAATCTTAATTCTCTCCGCTCAGGCATCATCGAGGTGTGATTTTATAATGGTCATAGAAATGAGTGAATAGAAAAAATACATACCACTATAAATACCTAAATCATCACATAAACGTTAATTAAAATAATAGAAGAAAGGTAAAAGAAATGTTCACAAATATAACATTGAGAACTCCAACGATCTCTGTTTTAAATTCTTAGTCTTTTCATTTTCGTGCAAGTTGCGATTTTTACTTCCTCCACTAATTCTCCCCGTAGTTCTCCACGGAATAACTTCGAGGAACGAAATATTAAAATTAACCTTGATGTATAAAACCGTGAACGATTTTTAAAAGACTTTCTTTAATTGCCTCCTACGGTGTATCTGATCTTGGGGCTGAACATGGGAAACTTATTTATTTCAGAGTACCAAAATTAAAGCTATTCGTAGGATGAAATGCGAATCGAAACCTGCAAGGTGTGTGGGGTGTTCGAGATTGAAAACGCATACAAACGGTTATATGGAATCAATATCCACAGAGGAAACAAAGGCGAGTACAGCGACACGGAAGAAAACAGAACGAAGGTGACTGAGATTACAATCAAAGTGTATTGCAACGAGATCGAAACGGGACTAAGATGAGTCCGATTCGAGATGTACGAATATGCTATATATCCATACGGGTGAAACCGCGGCCGGAATATACTAACCGATACGCTTTGTGTATACAAAATAAAGTACAAACATTTCATTCAATTATTTGCAAGACAATTTTGTCGAACATTATAAATAAGAATATTGTCTACGTTACAAACTAATAAAATGTTTGTGTAGTGTAAGCTTTCCGCCCATGCACAAACACACTGCGTACACAACATACCTTTCCAACTACACCACAAATAAAGTGTTGTCATCGCTTTAGGTCAACAAGGGCCGTTGTGTCGACGCCGGCTTAATCAGACTTTAATGAACTAACCAAAGTAAGACCAAAGGATTCTGACCTTAAAAGGCATAAACCGGAATAATATTTTAGGCTGACAGATTACTGTAATTGTGATAATAAAAGAAAGCTTCAAATCAGGAATTATAAGGTGCATAGATTTTTTGTTGAATTGTCATCGTTGTCAGCCTGTAGTAGCCTACAACTCGAGATAGATAATAACATCACAGCGAAGTGTACGGTCAACAACAAACTGGACTGATGTCTTAGTGATGACAGTATCAGATCTCTTATGTCTGCGGCATCAATGCCGCCAGATATAATTATTTTGTAGCAGTATTTTATTTTAAAGCTTAACCGTAGAATCATTTTTATTCAACATCGAAGTATTATTTTTAATGAAAGGAAAATAAATTAGTATTCAATAAGCCCGTAATTCAAATCAGTCATACTGTTGTAAAAGAGACCTATCCTCTAAGAGCGATAAATAATATTCCTATATCATTTAACCGACTCGACAAGTGAGAAGACAGTATATAAATTTCTTTCTTAATCAGGTAACCGTGTTTCCTTATGAATGATCGTATTGTTTAGAATCCGATGTGCGTAGCGATCGCGTCCAAACGAACGTAAGTCAAAACTTAAGATTTAAATAATAAAGTTTAAACAGAAATATTAAACAAATTCACACAGAAAAGTAAGAAGGTGTTCGGCCGAATGAGAAGAATATTGATATTTGAATACACCCAAGGCGGGTCGGCCGAGGGAGAAAGTGGAAGATATCTGTTTTCCATGAGCGCGTGTGAAATATTCGTTTAGATAAATAGCCGTCGCCGCTTGTACACGTGCCCACAAGCTTTGATGGTTTAGTTGGCATATGCGAGAATATCCCGATGTATATTGTGCGCAGAAACATACAATTTAGGTATAAACGTTATATGGTTATATAAAATTTGAACTATATGCTTTGATTTTCATTACAGGGTTCAATGAGCTTTCATCAGTTTGCACAGTTGTTTGCGTGTGATAACTTTGATATCGCGTATAGAGCGATCAGAACAAAGCGATCATGTGTAAGATTCGTATTTTTGAAAGTGCAATAAAATGAAACGGGATGGGTGGTGTCATCCGCATAGGCGCGAGTGTTATGCGTATGACACCACCCAGCTCCCGGGGGTTAAATGTAATGATTTAATAATAAATGAATACTTTAGATAGGTGTTTTCATGTTACATTTGTCTTATCTCTGTCACTATATTCCTATTGGCGATTATTTCAGTTGTACTACATACTCTATCTATTTTCGAATAGAAATACATGTGATTTCTTAAATCGTTCAACACACCCATCCAATACTATATATATCAACTACACATTTTTGGAAATAGTGACTACTCTATGATCGGGGTTTTTATTACGACACAACGTAATGGAAGCGTTTAGTACATAACTCGAGCTACCTAATGATATAAGATGTTCAATATAAACATTATATTCTGATTCGCCAGCGAAAGTCAAAAGTTTTGATTTGATTTCAAAAGTCTAGATTTGTGTTTGCTTTTTTTATAAATAACCGTATTGAGCTATGCACAGTTCATATTCGATTCGAAAATCGAATATGAACTGTTATTTCTCACAAGTTAATTAGAACAGGTCGTGGCAAAAGTTTTTTCGTAACTCATAAATAAAAAGTTGCAGTAAAATCTCTTTGGTTATGCTGTTTGTATCTGGCCAGGTTTGATACTATTAAATAGACGATATTTTAAAAAAAGAAAAATAAAAAGTATGAACGGTGTTATGCCATTTTTCTATTATCGTTCTGTTCACCAAAATAAGAGAATCTAACGTGGAAATTTGATGCATGGTAATTTTGATGTCAAAGATGAACCTCCCTCTAGTCGACCTGTTACAGATAAAGTCGATGTCATTTTGGATAAATTACTGCGAGATCGGCATATTAGTTCTTACGACGTAGCTGAAGAGCTGAGAATTTACTAAAAAACAATTTTTACCAATTTGGAAAAAGCTGGATATACGAAAAAGTTTGATGCTTGGGTCTCACACGACCTCACTGAAAGAAATCTAATGAATCGAGCACTCATTTGCGATTCTGTATTGAAAAATAACGAAACCAAACCAATTTTAAAAACTTTGATAAAAAATAGTTTATCTGCGATAAGAACATGCGCAATAGATCATGGTCAAAAGGCAAGCAAGCTCCACAGACTATAGCGAATGTAATATTCGTTTGTCTTTTGTAATACTGTGGAAATGACTGCTAAAACTTAACAAGTATAATTTTACACATACGTAGATGCAACCCAATAAAGGACATGGGATTTCAATCACTATAAGATACCTTTTACGTCACCCTCGTTGAAAATAAATAAGATCATTTAAAATTTTATACTTAGTAAATATTAAAGGTGTGAGCTGTGACCATATTCACCTTCACTGACATCGTCAGTTTTATCTGTTGTTCAACTTTAGATATTGGATGGGAACCAATGACAAGGAGTCAGAATTGAAGGCAGGACAAGAAAAAAAACTCAGAATAAGACCGGAAAAGCTTAAGATTAAATCTGTATAAAAGCGAAAAAATCTATATTACTATATTCTACTAAGTAAGTTTTGTATACTTATGATTTATAGAGCCGTAGTAAAATGAGTGAAAAATAAATAATATCTTTGTTTCGACAATTTAATAGACACTACATGTAATCTCCTTTTCAGTTTTTGGTACTAATTGCGTTGCCATTCGCATCTAATTAGTAAACATTCTAACTTTGATCATAAGTTATAAATGAATCGACCAACGAGAAAAAAACCTTATAAAATATATTCGGTTTATATATCAAGTTGATAAAATGCGTGTTGTCAATCTACAGACATAGAAAGTGTATATTTTTATGCACTAGCGAGCATCTGCGACTTCGTCCCCTGAAAATGGAATAAATTAGTTCGTTTCCATATCGAACCCACTTCGTCTAACTCCCTCTTTCTTTTAACAATCCTAATCACGATTCTGTTTTTGGATTTATTCTTGGTTCTAATCTCGGTTTTGCTTTCGAATTAAATATTGGGCCCGATTTCGATTCCGATCCTGGTTCTGCTCTGTTCATTAATTTCGATCTATGTCTTTTTCTCAATCCTTACCCCAGTTCGACTTTCTCTTCCGGTTCCAAGATCATTTTTTTCTAATCAACATTCCATTCTCAATCACGACCCGTCTTCTATTTCGATTTGAGTGTTTCTCTCGACTTCGACTTGGATCACAGTTCTGACTCCATTCCCGTTGACGATTTATATCCTTTTTTTGATGTCAATATTAATTTTAAATGCATATTTAAAAGTAAATATCATAAGAGTTTAACAAGATATCGCAATACTTCAGAGATATAACGTTAGCATTTCATAAAAAATATTTCTTGACATGCTATTGATTTTGTTTGCTTTCAAAAGCACTAGTAAGGATTGGGTCCTCGAGTATATAGCGATTCGGCTCAAAGAATCGCAGTCAGTACTATAGCCTAGTGTATTCTTGAGTACTACCCTAGAAAACAAGCTTCAATTAGGTGAGTTGGCGAAAGGCTTAGATATGCTTCCTATGTAGTTAATAACATAAGAAATTTATCTAACATCGAAACCGCTAGATTGATTTATTTTGTCTTTTCCCATAGTATGATATTGTTGTATTCACAGTATTTATTCTCTGTTATTTTTCAAAACATGTGATGTTAATTTATAAAATGTATAAATAATAAAATATCCTATCGACACTACACCGGTTGTGTGAGTGGATTGACGGGCTGTAAATATCACCACTGCTGTGAGCATTCAGCGTGTTATGAAAACTAAGCCTTAATAATTTTTAGTTTACCTTATAAAAAGTAATTTCGCACTTTGATGATGTTCAGATAATTGTATTCCTTGCCATTTTTCATTGTAAATTCTTTAAGGTGTTCACAAAAGTTTTAATGAGAAGATTTAAACCATTCTTTATATTATAGAGAACCACTTGTACAAACCGTAAGGTCACAAATGAATATCTTGTTTTAATTAAAATTCGTATATATCATTATTTCGTAGGCTAAATATAAACACTTGAGATATTCACGATAATTTAAGAATCCCTATTTTCCTACTTTGTCAATTTACCACACTTTTAAAAAGCAGTTTTCCTTGAAGAAGAATGAGCAAGAAACTTAAGAGTAGCTCGTTTCAAATTTATAAAATATTATAAAATCAAATGCATACAGATCTATAACATAAAGAAGCAAACATGCAAGAGGTCACGCTGGTTATGCCCATGAATATTTGTTATCTAAATATTATAGTTAAAAACAAAAACCAATAAACTAAAAACAGAAAATAATTTGAACATAGACAATTTTTCAACCAACTTTCATATTATTTTGTGCTGTTGGGGCATTAATTCACTGATTTCATATTCAAATTGTTTCTGCTTTAGTTTATTCCACTATAAAGTGTTTTTAATTCTTTTAAACTATATTTATTTTCCACTTTTTAGGTTCGATAATAAAATTTGAGGTGTCAAATTTCAAAATGAGACTGAAGCAGGTAGTATAGAGAATCTCCAACAGAGGGCGACAGTAGTCAGATTTGTTTTGAACTAAAGAGAAAATTTAGTGATAAATTCTAAAAACAATTCAGACTTTAACGTTTTTATTTGAAATTGAATTTAATATTCATTCAAATTGAATTTAATATTAATTCAATTAGAATGTTTTTGATTGAATGATTTTATTCTAAATTTATTTCTTAATTATCATGCATGTCCAGCATTTTATTATTTATTATAGCCTTTTGATTGTCGGAAATACTTAAGTATTTATTATTTTACCACATTTAGGAGGATTTATAGGGACAAGTTTGGAGTCAGCAGCCGCCAAAGGAGAGTTACAAACATACATACATACAAACATACAGGTGAAGTTAATATAAAGCGTAAAATTGAACAATGGCGACCATGTTATACAACAAAGAATAAAGGATGAAAGTTTCGGTTTATTTTAGACATAAGTCTTTTCGAAAAACATTATAATTTATAGTTTATATGATTCTCCAAACGTTTCTACGTATTTTAGTATATTTATCAAAGAGAAATACTTACGGTTTCTTAATTTATCCATAATTTCGCAAATATCAACACACAACAATTCACCGCAAACTGAGATGACGTAGCGTATGGCATCACGCGGATTTAAAACATCGTTGTAAATTTTTGACGTGTGACGAGAACAGTAAATATTTTCTGCTCTCTTATTTTTTGCTATAAGATTCAATTTCGTATAATAATCTAGTATAACCCAGAAATTTAAAAGTATTTTTCTTTTTGTCGTACCAAAAAGAGCGAGTTATGCCGTTCTAGTGGGTGGCGCATCAGTCGCAAATGTCACTATAATGGCATTTGCGCGCTTGAGGGGTCAATTGATTTCTATATTCAAATTATTTTCTAATTTTTAGTTTATTCCACTATAAAGCGTGTTTTAGTTTTTAAACTATATTTATTTTCCACTTTTTAGCGTTCGATAATAAAATTTGAGGTGTCAAATTTCAAAATGAGACTGAAGCAGGTAGTATAGAGAATCTCCAACAGAGGGCGTTTGTTACAAACGCCCAAACGAGAGTTACAAACATACATACATACAAACATACAGGTGAAGTTAATATAAAGCGTGTAATAAATTGAGTAATATTATTTTTCAACGACAATTTATTTTATAATGAATTTAAATCTCTTTAATTTTGTATAATTTTATGGACCTTAGATATTGGACATGTAGTCGAATAACATGTAAACATAATTTGTCTTTATTTCTTATATTGATATTTTATCGATCATTATTTTTCTCGAACCTTCCTATATTTTTATGAATAATATAATATTTATATTTGTTATTTTCATTATTACTTATATTTTTACTTATATTATGTTATACAAGAATTTACTCTTGTGAATAATATTCTATATTTAGTATTCACAGAAGAAAATTTAGAACAAAAATTGTTTTGAACAATATATTTTTACAGTTCACATATAGAAGAAAGTTTATCCACAGAGAAATCGAAGGAATAAATCCAAGAGAAAAACAGTATCAAAGCTCAATCGTCGGACTTGCCGGTATACATCGAGGATGGCTTATGTGGTTAGGCATATTCCATACAAAAAGTATTTTGACATTACTTTAACATACTTTATAGCTTTTTTGACTTGAATACTGCGACTCAAAATTGACTCAAATACTAACAACCAATGATATAACAAAGTTTTCTATTTATTGTAAATTTTCCAAGCATCTGTTATAATACAAGCAATTTAATTCCCAAAAACGTACATTAAAATAAACAAATCCCCTTACTTCGACGTTTAATCACGTATATCGAATAATGAACCGGTTCACTCTAAGTTTGTATTACTTAGCCGAAGCAAATATTTTCTGAAGCGCTTAATTAACACACAAGGCAAATAACCGAGGTTCAATATTACATAAGCCGGCATCCGCATAAAGCGGTAACTAATCTCGGTTAGCGACAAAAGCGCCGGATAATAAATTAGAAGGTAATTGTTACATCCGCTCGGCGGCAGCACTAGCGCCCACTAGCGGCCTATACGCATACATTGGTCGGATATTTTTTCCGGGGCGCGCCATTACCTTAATGAAGTAGAGCCATCGCTCTCTGCACGGCGCGCGGTAAATTTATCGCGAGGTGACAGCAGTCCTAAAAAAGACTTGTACATTTTTAGGGCTGCTTCAAAGATAAATTAAATGTTGGTTCGAGTAAAAATTTTGGGCGTCTAATTAAAGAGGATTCTAAGTTTCTTTTTAATTTTTTTTACAGATTTTCAACAAAATAACGAGATGAAATCGAATAACCAATAAAGTATATTATCAGCTTCATCATTCATTATTATAGAACAGGCCAAATACTGACAAATTCTTTATGTAGCTTTATATAATTTTGGGTGTTTTAAATATAGTTATGTATAGTGTTTTGTATTATTATCGGTTTTATTACTATTGGTGCAAAATATAAAAACAAAAACAGAAAGGTGTGAAGATCATCAAATACATAAAAATTGAAAGAGATTAATCGTTCCCATCATACAGAGAGTTCCGGGATGGTTAAAATGATTTCTATTCGTAATTGCTCAATGAAACATATTTTATTTAAGACTCTCCCGAATTGTCCCTGCTGATCTCGAATACAAAACCGTGTATTACACTAAACGAGGCACGAACGATCATTCAAGCAATGGCCAATAACAAAACGATAGGACCAGACAGTATATCTGAAACAATTTGAATGCTGACGGAGTGTTATTCCCGATTATCCTATTCAATCGAGTTCTGATTGATCAAGTACCGAGCGACTGGAGAAACAGTCATTTGGCCTCGTTCTATAAAAGTAAAAGGGATGACAGTAACTGATTGTAATCACAAAATTTTACCTAATAAACGATACTTGGTGTCTCTCTGTGTTCCTCTGGTTTCCATTTTCGACTCGATTATCATGCAAATTCTATATCTATAATGGATGTTGTAAATATGCACCATTCTGCTTGATGGTATATAGTAGATATCGAATTCAATTATGTCTTATATTTTCTTTTAGCTTAAAATATATCTCTGCATTAAATTTTACATTGTTTTTTTTATTAGATGTTTATCGATGGTGATGATTCACTTAAACCCTTATGTCTCTTTTTTATTTCATAATAATGTCACTACGAAACAGGAACGGGCTAGGTTTAGTTATTTAGCCTTGAAAAGGCAGCGAGCAAACAAAGAGACAAGAGCACACATCGCATCACAAAATATGCCACAGCCGGTACCAGATTAACAGGAGACAGTCCAAAGGAGTGCCGCGAAGCTAATCACAGCAAAGAGGTACAAAGGTTACGCCCTCACACGCGCAAGGTAAGATAATTTAGGTTCGCTAATCACGGGGGCGGCGCTCTTTGTTGAAAGCGGCGCGGCTTGATTGATGGTCCGACCGCGCGCCGGCGGGTTCATCTAGCGCTGCCGCCCCGTAACCGGCGCGGGTGCAGAGTCGTCGTGGCCGCCGCCCACGACCGGAGATTCGAATAATTCGATGAGGAAACGGCGGCGTGTGCGCGCCAACGGGTCACGATTATGGGTACCTTCCTTGGACTATTGAACGAATGATAACCGAACTTACTGTTAGGAAACAATATATACAGCTAACAACAATAAATTTTTCTTTATTAAAAGTACATAATTGTTTATTGTTACTATGGTGAAGCACGTCGAAGTATTATATCGACTGCGTCACCTTCTCATGTTGACATCGAGATGGTAAGTAGAAAGTGATTGAATCTTATCATTGATTGACAATTGACGAAAAAGTGGTTTTCAAAACGAAAATGCAGTCCAATTTTAGTTACTTCTAAACGGTCTTTACACCGATCCGTCGCCGTCACAACGTGTCAATGTGCGTACCGTCCCAGTGTATTGGATATTCGTGTAACAAAGACCAACCACTGGCCACGTATTCCGCAAAAATACATTAACACGTTGTGTTGCGAGACGAAGCTAGTCGGCGCAGACCATCGCGACAGCGACAGCGTCAAAAGAACACGGGGGCGCGAGGGTGCTAAAACATCTACTTTTCGTCGGAAAAGTATAACTCCAGTTCAAAGTGGCGCAGGGCTAGTGTCGACGAATCGCCAAAGATTTCGTTATATAAAAATGAATGTATAAATTTTAGTAAATCTATTGATATATACTTAACAAAAAACCTTTTATGAAAATTAACCCAATTCATTACTAGCAATACAGGTCTCAGTAACTTCTCAGTGTTGATTTAGAAAAAAAAAAGTTGTGCGCATATTATTTACACACGTATGAAATAAAATAAAGCAGTGTGCAACGTCATGCAGGGCCGGTGTATAAAAACGGGCGCAAACATGCCGATATTCAAACGACATATTAAGCTATCGTCGAGGGTTACTACGCTAAAAGGTCGTATTCCGCGACACGTGAGCTTTTAAATCACAGCTTTTTTTCACGCCGCACAAATAAAGTTTCCGATGGAAATGACTCGGCAAATATGTAACATAAAACACAGTGGGCGAAGTTGCCAACCTCGCCCGTGCATTAGCCAATAAAACGCGAGCCGAGTTGACGCGCCGCCCGACACATTTTTGCACGTTAGGGCCGCGCCGACGGAAATTTTTGCCGGGAATACTTTGCTTTATATTTATCGCTTAGACGTGTGAGCGCTAAAACGCTTTTTGCATACGACAGTTGGGCGTTATCGAGGTATATTAGGCGCGATGGCCCGTGGGCCGCCTGCTCGCCGGTCGCAGCCGTGCGTTGGCTGTTATTTTGAAAGCGTCGACGCAGGGCGATCGCCGTACGTTAAGTTCCACGGCCCGATATCGTTGTCGTCACATGCATTAATCACAAGCACTGCTGAGACATATATAACGTGCTAGCATTTTTTTTAACTAGTTTTCACCCTTGGTTCGTCCTTTCGTTCGTTCCCGCGGCTCCGCCCGTGTTGACATGCAATTAATTTCTTCATCTCATATATCAACCGATCACGATTTAAGTCATGATCCCGATCGCATTCTCGATTCCAATTGCGATCCTGCTTTTAATTCCGAACTTTATTTCCATTTAAATAGATTCAGATTCTGGTCCCATTTCCGACCCTGGTCCTACAAGTCTGTAATACACGGGAACAGTGAAGATTTCTATGAGTAAAACAATTTTTACAAAAGAAATTCTGGTTATTTTAGCGGTGCACAAAACCCAATCCGATATTTTCCGGGCTGAGGCAGTGCTCTCATGCACTGAGCCACAACAATTCTCGATACCTATTGAGATTTAATACAAATGAAATTCGCTCTCGGATTTCAGGTGAATCAATAACTAGAATGTTATTTGACAATCGCATAAATAGTTATGAATGAATATTTGCAAAAAGATGCATGATGACATCCGTCCTGTATACATTTTGATGCATCACAAAAATAAGAAGATCGCGTCTAAATATTTTCTTCTATTGGCTCTACGAATTGAAAACTTCACCACAAGTGTGATTTGATAAGACTCCTTTGGAACGCAGTGGTGATGGTCGTGATGATGTGATATCAGTTCGAAGTCTGTAAGTAACTTATTGATTACCGAACCTGCATTTCCCTTTCAGTCGCAGGCGGACGTCAGTATATCCTTTTATGAAGTGGTCATTACGTATTTTTTCATGTGGTGTTCGAAAATATTTTTTTTACTCCTATATACAAAATAAATTTTACAATCTACTAGAGATAAAATGTATACAAATATACGAAGTATAAAATATGAAAAGGTAATGAAGAATATTTTTATTTCATAGAATCTTTTATTTCGGAGAGATTAAAAATTCTATTCTAATAACAAGAATATTTCAAAATTCAAGTTTTTTCGAAATTATTCTCGTCTGTTTGCCAATCAAGATTTTTCTGTTATGCAGATAATTTAGTATGTAGAAGAAAATATGCACAAGGAATCATTACCTCAATGCGTTAAAGAGATTAATTTTAAATCAAACAATGTCGACATTTATTTTACATGTACATATACCTTTTTATTTCCTATGCCAATTACCTCATATAAATTACATAATCAGCTTTTATACTTAAAAATAAATATCAAAAGAGTTTATAACGATATCACTGAATGTATTTTAAGTGAATGTATTACAAAAATCATATTAGATATAATTAATAATCGGAACAAACAGAGGAGTCTGAATCCAAATCGAGAGCGAAAATGAGATCGGAATCAAAAATCGAACCTCTTTCGAATCGAGAACGAGACCCAGATTGGAACAGAAAATGGACCCAGGATTGAAATTAAATACAGAATCGAATTAGGGTTGAATGAGATGTAGCTCTACACAAAAGATTAAAGGGGTTCATTCTATGACCACGCGGTCGCAAGCGTTAGTTCCTTAGTTCACGGAGCGAATCTTATAATATCGAACCTACCGATCTTGGCGTGTGTACCGGTGAAGGAGATGACACTGGCGAGTGTCAGGAGTAGGTGCGCGCGCCTCATCGCGCCGCCGCCGGCACCACTAAGTCACGCGCATCTCTGGCCCGCAGTCTCGAGCGCCGCGTGCAGCCTGCGAATTTAACAAATAAATAAGCTATTTAATGCCTTTGCAGTTAACCTGATCGTCATCGCGATCGGACTATTGTTATATGTACGGCGCCATATGCTGTCTTAACGATCACGCTAGGCCACACAAATCGTTGCCAGTCAGGGTCACGTCGTTCACCCTGCACCCAATACTTTGAGCCATTAGCTGACAGGTTCCTAAATTAGGTAGTTTCTTAAACGCTTATACCTTCATCATAATACAGTAGATTTTGACGTAGCTAGAGGGGCGTCGGTTCAGTGGTTAAGAGTGTCGACTTCTGGTTGAAGGGTGCCGGGTCCGATGTCGATTATGGGTCAATTGACCGATGAGTTTTAAATTTAAGTTGAATTAAAATCATCTGCCTCGGAGAGAATATGTGGGTAATGAACATAATCAGTGCTTTGGTAACAATAGTGTGAAGTCGCCTCCGGCTGGATCATCTTGGTTGCTTTTAATTCCCAAGACCCTAAATGTGTAATATAAATATTGTGAGAGGATACTCCTTCAGCAATGGTCAATTAAAATCAGATAGAATAGTCGTGTGTAGAGAATTCATTAAATACGTCTCTGCAAAACTTATGATAATGTCTAAATTTAAATATTACAGATCTCTAGAAGAAAATTGTTTTTAACTTTGAAACAAAACATGATACTTAATAAAAAAGACATTTAGCTATCTGTGATCGAAAATAAATTATATTGTATAATCACTATCTCCATCGACCATGAAGAGACACGAAGACAATTTGTACGTATAACATAGAATTCAATCAT
This sequence comes from Eumeta japonica, assembly GCA_005406025.1. Taxonomy (NCBI): domain Eukaryota; kingdom Metazoa; phylum Arthropoda; class Insecta; order Lepidoptera; family Psychidae; genus Eumeta; species Eumeta japonica. Next base: position 366,714 of record BGZK01000530.1, read on the forward strand.
TCTAAGCGTATTATATTAAAATGCACTCTGTTCATTCACTCGAGCGTCAAATTAATGACGTTTGTGTGATGCGCGGTAACGTTTGCAAATTGAAATGCAAAACTGCAGCATGCACTGAAGTGCTTTATCGGCCAGGGAGTTCGATGCAGCTTCGCTGTGCGCGTTTACAAATGCGCTTCGAGCCGTCAGATACGCGGGCGACAGCTCGGGGCCGCCGAAGTGGCTCATGAATAAAGTTTGGAATACGTTATTTATGTTACATAAACATCGAAATACAAAACTTATACTGAAACCAATAATATAGTATGAAAGCATTTTTGCCTATTATTGAAATATAGAGAATTCGTGAATCAACAAACAATTTCTTAATCATACATTATTCTTTTGATATTTACATACGTAAGTAAGTATAACTTTTACCTTGTCTGAAAGTGGAGTTCGTGGACAGTCCTCCACGCAGTCCGGGCCTCACACCTAGTCATTTCTTTGTTTTCTCCAAAATCAAAGATTACATGAGAGGTTTAACGTATATGGAACTTAAAAAGACTGTGAAAGTCCAAACCAACCGATCAAAAACATGCCTTCAAGTCTGTGATCCTTACATTTAGAAAAATTCGAGTTTTAAAACTCGGGTTCGAGCAACCAAAAAAAAGAACCTAAAAGGGTTAAAATATTTTGAAAAGCATTAAATGTATCACCCGACCTACGTATTGTCGGATATGCATGCTTTGAAATGTTGCAGAAATATACTGTTTTCAATTGTTGACTCGCAATCAAAAGGACATAACTAAAATTCTAAGAAGACGATTAAAATTTTAATATTAACAAAATCGATCCACTTTGTAATTTCTATGTAAAATACTTTAATTATCTGAAAAATTTGTAATGCAAATCAAGTTTGTCCTTACCCATAACTTAGCAAGATAAAACAAGTAGCGTACTGTGCGCTATTGTAACCTTACTACAACAATATAAGGCATATTTTAGATTATTAGTGAAGAAAATCATTTACTTATTAAGATACTTTTATATTAGCGTGTGTATTTTGACCACTCGGAAAACTTCTTTGCGTTTCCTTGAGAACATGTTTAATTTTTTTTATATGAACATGTTTCATTTATTAAAAAATCCGTTTTTTAAGGTTCCGGAGCCGTAATGACAAAAAAAACGAAACCCTTATAGCTTTGTCAGGTGTGTCGATACCTCCATCCATTTGTCACAAGAACTTTACTCAAAAACTACATTCTAAAAATGAAAACTAACTAAGAGAGATTCTCCCTTAGTTGGCGTTAAATTAATTAAAGCAACTGTGAAATTATAGATATGAACGAAAACTGATTCGTTATAACAACTAGTTCATTTATGATTGAACTAACAATGTAGGCACTATATTAATTCTAACAAGTATACATTGCCTGTTTCATTATTTGCTTGTTTGCATAATTTGATCATTCTTATACACATACATTGATTCATTTAAAATTCAGAATAGATTCATTGAAATAATTAAACAAATTAGTGGTTTTAATTCTTTTCATTGTTAAGTTAATAAAGTAGTATTTAATTTACCTAATACCTGTTAATTACATCAACTGCTCTAATACTTATCATTTTTAAAATAACAAAGATAAAATGATCGCCTTTAATACTTAATATTATTGGATTAGTTAAAAATTAATGTTAAATTTTAATGAAAATAATTGTTTAAAACGATTTTTATATTAGTTAGATCACTTCTGTGTGCTCCTCAACGCTAAGAATGATTTTTGAACATCTTTAGGGGAATGCTACATAAAGTGATACTTTTATGTGCATGAATGCGGACCGAGACGGTGTCAGAAGTTTTTTGAAATCAAGAAATATCGAGAGACATTTCCTTTCTTTGTGAAGTTAGATTATTTTCAGTTGGCTGTATGTGTCTAAAAATATATTCTGCCCTAAAACTATATTTTGTATTCACTTAGTAAATCACTCACTTCACAACAGTTCATTAGTGTGATATTAATTAGGTGTACTGTAATATTTTAATTATTTCGTTAAAATAAAAATTTGTCTCTAGTCATCGTCTCCGCCCCTATCTTTGCTTTTACAAACAGGTATAATGATTGATTGTTTTAGAGGAGTAATGAAAAATTCCCGTGATGAAGCCCGTCTAGGTGGTGTGCAAAGCCCGACGATGCTTCTGATGCATAGCAACAACTTACGTAAACTCGACATTGACAACGGACATATATTTATGCAAATGATACAGCTCTAGCTTCTATCTGCTATTCTCGAAATAAAATACATAAAGAAACTGAAAAGAGATTAGCTATAGTAGCGAATGGGCTCAGTTGAAGTTGCTCAGAATAAACATTTGTAAAGTATTCTATATATGTTTCAGTGTTAAAAATAGGACTCGACCCCAGAAATAATTTTAGTGTAAAATACCCAAATATTGTACATATTCTATTATAGAAAAAGTGATTAGAATTATGATAAATCAACGTGCATCCCAGCATCAACATCTTGAAATAACTGTTAATTGAAAAAGATTATCCGTTGGGAACTTTAAACTACTCAGACACGTGACTACAAAAAAAACTATTCAACTAAATTGACATTATCTCCTACAGAGGAAGTTTTCAAACATTTGGTGTTTCAGAATAAAGACTCCAAATTAATAATAAATATATTTGATACAAAATAAACGAAAACTTAATACAATTAATTAGAGATCAAAAAGGGATACTAAATGCTTAAAAAAGGTCTCCATTCTTTACTAAACCTATCAAAGATAATTTATACAGCGTGTACACACTCTTCCTCTCGTTTTAGACAAACATC